>CM070505.1:26697394-26862640 GCA_036346375.1 Guadua angustifolia | reverse complement strand
GGAGGTGGATGCTGGCCCAACCTCTAACCGATGACAAAGCCAGGATGTGGTGTGGTGGTGATACAGTAGGTACCAATGGTTTGTGGTATGTCATTGGCTGAGTCTCATGCACTTAAGGACCGATGTCTTGGGCAAAGTAAATAACTTTAGTCCCCGCTCAACCACAAGTTGGGCCGGTCAGCCCTATTGACCTGTTCCAACATAGTTCAGTACATTGTACTTCCCTTTAGAATACCTATAGGAAGTAGCTACCATTCTGGGAGGAGAATGGTCCGCGAAGCAATTGGGGTGGAACTGGAATGGAGTAGCCATTCGTCGGTTCTCACAACAGTAGGTATCCACAGTATGACCAGATTGCGTCTCCCGCTTTGGCTAATGGGTCCTGGAGACTGTGGATCCTCGTGGCCTATTGGATAGGAGCTAAAGAAGGGAAGTTCAACAAAAAGCTATGATCATCTCGGTCCGGGCCGCATGCATTAAAGTTGCATGTTACTTGCGCACGGCACTGACGGCCAATGATATCTTGTGGGTAAAGCTGAGCACCTCTGTAGAGTGATATCAATGATATTCGAATACGCCGTACTTCCGGTTAATGAAGCTGAGTTAATCTAGGGTGATTCCTGTAACTGCACCCCTATAGCTTTCATAAATAGAACTTGTCGTAAATTTGAACTTTGCAAATAACCCCCCATTGTATGATCTTATTTATGGTTTGTGTTTCAAATGTAAAATAAAACTGGTGTTTAACAACCTGCATCCACAATACTTAAAACATGTGCCTACCTTTATTTATCCCTGCATGTAATACTCAAAGTTTCTGTGTGGTTTGTTGAGTACGGTTGTGTACTCACCCTTGCCTCCTACCCCCTTTAGATTTTCAAGAAGACGATGGATTCCAAGAGACCGTAGATGGTGATGACACTTGGTTTTGAAGGTTTTGATCTATCTACTCAAGCCTTTTCTGTGGGTGTTTTGTAATGTATTTTGGTGCCAGCCGCACCTTTTTGTAAAACTCTGGCCATTAGGCCCTTAATTTATCTATTAAATATTCGCATTTGCTCTTATGTCCAGCAATATACACTTGGTTACCTACAGCTAAAATCCTGGGTAGCTGTGAAGGTATTTATACGCACCCCTGAAAAGAGAGGTCCGTTACAGTGCTTAGCATTGACTTGCCTAGCGGCGACTATGGTGCCACAACCCGACTTCGGCGACCCATTGACTGTGGTGGCATGGTGTAAGCTTGGTGAGAGTTGGGAGATTTTGCCCGGAAAGAGGGCAAAATAGGAAGGGATTAGAGGGAGAAGGGGAGGATTAGAGGGAGAAGAAAGGGGATTGGGAAGGGGATTACTACTACGTAGAAGGTGCTGAGGAAATCCACTTGCGCGCCTTCACTTCGCTCTCGCGCGGAAGAAAACATGGGAGAAGAAATTGCTCCCGAGCTCGCCTTCTCGTGGCGCCAACAACAGATTCGAGAAAATGCTGGGCAAAGCGCGATAATAGCGCTCCAACAAGGGCACATATAGTCGCTAGCGCCCTGTTTACCTTGTTGCGTTGGTTGCTTTTCGAATGGACTACTGATTTCTCTTTATTTTTTTCTCTCTCCTCTATATCATCTCAAATCCTATATAACAACTATTAGAAACAACAAAATAGCACTATTAAAGATTCTCTTATTATAGTTGTTTCATAGAATACTGTACGAGACCACCCGTGTGACACATATTAGCAGACACATCCGCGCGGCACGTGCCCATGTTGTCTATGTAGTTGATGCGTTATGGTACGAGTGCGCGTGCATGATCACGTACAACGGCTTAGTTCCCCACTTCCCCGAACGGAGAAGCGTGGCCACCGAGACGTAAGCACGCTCGATCGTGATGTCATGTGGGGGCAGAGCGTCAACCCACGATTTTGCCCGCAAGGGTGGGCACATGGTTGGGCGCGCGCGCGTCAGGTGGGAGATGACAGGCACGGTGGGGCAAGAGCGTGCCAAACCGCCAATGGATGGTTAATTTGACTCGGATGAGCTGACAAGTTGCCAACTTGGCATGGTCCAGTGGCGGTGCGCTTGGTGCGAAGTTGCAATTAAGGGCTCGTTTAATGATAAATTTATCTTATTAAACCTTACTAAAATTTGATATCACCAAAATTTAGTCACCAAATTAGCTACCAGTGTTTTAATTAAAGTTTGGCAAGAAAATAAACTAGAGAGGTAAGAGAGAAGAGAATCTTGCCAAAATTGGTAGCAAACCAAATACTTGTCAGATTTAATCAACACAACTAAATTTTGATAAAGTAAGCATCTGTAACTATTGAAAGCAAATCAACCGGCCCTAAAACAAGACGTGCGAGTGCGACAGCGGCGCACTGGCCGTGGTACAGGTGGTCGATATCCGAGTTAGGTCTCAATTGAACTACTCAGCAGTCGCCACATGATACAGTAAAGTGTTGATTTGTCTACATTGTAAGATCGAGGCGAACCAAGGCGGGGTGAATTGATGCAAATTAACACCTAAATCTAATTTTTTTTATGTTTTTATTAATTTTAGAAATTAATGAAATTGTAATCAAACCTAAAAGATCAATCTAGAGTAATTAATCTAAGATCATGAAAGAACAATAAAAGATAGATAAGTACTTTGATTGAATCTAAGTGGGACCGGTGCTTTCAATTTTTTACCTCACGGAGAAATCAACAATGCTACTCATAAGACTAATCAAAGCATCCATCCATCTAGCTTTCTTTTCTGTTGATGCACGTACAAACCTCCTTTTCCTTTGCTTGTTCAATAGCCAGTACCAGTACCTTCTATTGCTTCTATTGCTTCCCGTATCACGTATGCACGTCACCCACTAAAGCACAATACGAAGCCCGAGGCCGGCAACACGACGCTTCGCACCTGCTCTTTCTTTGCACCGCCGCACGGAGCGTGACGTCTGCTGCTATCGCCGCCTGCTCCTTCGTTTCCTTCCGTCACAGCCGCTTCGCGGAGCCCCTCTCCTCAGGCGTTACTTTTTTGTTGCAGCGCCGGCTCTTCTATTTTTCTTCACCTGCACATCTGTGCACTCGCTCTGAGCTTGCGCCTCCAGGGCAAGCTTCTTCGATCTTTTTTTTTGGCGGTCACTGCTGAGTGCTGCCTCCACACAGGATGGCCAGCACCTCGGTAGCAGCTCCGAGCCGCCGCCGGTATTTGTGCGTTTTTATACGTGGTTGCCGCAGCCACCAGGAGTCCCTTTATTTCCTGGGCTAACCCTAATCCCTTCTCTCTAATTAACTGCATACATACATATTCACCTGATCCAATTACACATGACTTAGTATATATACGCGCAAAACCCAAAACTCACAAATGTATACGTACAGCTTACCTGCCGCTCTTGCATGACTTGTTCGCGTTGTATGACCTGCTGACCGCTACACTGCGTTATCTATCTGCGTAGACCTTTATGTGTCTCGTTTCACTGCACCTACGTCCTTTGCGTGCTGTGGCTCCTGCACCTACGATCTCGCGTGCCACCTGCACCTCTGCGACCTTCACGTGTGCTGCTCTCGGGCTACGTGCCACCTTCACAGATTCTCCCCGACCTGCAGTATACGTTCGTTTGCATCCGCTTGCGCTGCAATGTGCATCTCGCGTCCCTACATTGCACTTCCTTTTGCCTGCACTGCATCTCCTATCACAAATAAAATAAACCTTTCCAATACCTTGTTCTATAACAAATATTGTTATCCATAAATCATCACACGCATATTATATTATTGTCAAATTAATTATCACACTTATATATTTCGCAAATGAATTAACATACGCACGCATGGACCGTCCTTGCAAAAATATTTTTGTCTCGGAACGCAATTTTTTTTCTTATTTTCTACATAAATTAAATTATTCCTCTTAAATTTTCGTGTTCTAGCTGTGCTCTTTATTTGTACACTCAGGCTCTAAAATCCCGGCCTATCCACAAGGATTTCGGCCGAGATTAGACCTCCCAAACAAGGCATCAGAGATTTTGTAATCCCCATGGGTCCACTGGTCTGATACTCCTCCAAGAGATCGGCCCTGTGGCAAACAAGGTGACACACTCTCTCAGCTCGGCGGCAATCTGACATAGTCATCTACCACTGTTTTTGTAGTTAGAGAAAACCATTTTTATAATTTTATTCATAGAATATCATACTGTTTGCATCAAGATTTGTTTGCATCAAGATTTGACAGGTGTGGTCTAAATTATCAGAATGAAATTGACGTATCATAGCCGATGTTTGATATGGAAAAATGGCTAAAATTTTTTGTTATAGTTAATATTTTAAGAAAAGCCATCCGAATTAAGAACAATACAAATTGTGTTTCGTAGCATGTTAGAATAGGATACGATCGGCCGACAGATATACAAGACGGTCATGGGTAGGAGGAAAAAACACACACAATCCAATCAACCAATACGCTACTTTTATTTTCCCGTCGACTACAAGTAACTTCTGTAATTTAGATTCTCTTGTAACTCGATTTGATCAATAAAGTTACGCATTGCCAATTGTTAATCATCTTCTGTTGTGTCAATCATGTTTGATTTTCTCTAATCTTGTTGTACATCGCCTTTTTTGGAGTCAATCTATTTTTATCTTCTGATTAACCCTAATCGGCTAATTAGACTTATCGTTACCCTGGATTTAATTGGCTTTGAGCTGATAAAATCTAAGCCGATTATTTTATGAGATCGGTTTTGAGTGTATTTTATATTTTTCTTACCGATTACAGGATCAAATTAGTTAACACGTCTTGAACCGTAGAACTCAGTGTTCATCCGATATGCTATTATCGATAAACCATACTTCACTTTTTTTATGCCAACACATACTTAAAACAGCACCTAGTTAAGCCAAGACTACCCAAACTACGTATGCCTGGAATTGCATTTGACTGGATCGAGCTGCTAGCCAGGCAAGTCCAAGTCGCCCCAATAATTTGCAGGGGCATGGTTAGCACCATGCACGTATTTCGCCCATTGTTCAAAATCGTGGTGAAACTTCAGATTTTAGCAGGAGACAAGCTTCAAAATCCCGTATAGATAAAAATAATAATAAATTACTATAGTATTTTTAAAAATTTCGGCAAATTTCATCGAAATCTTGGGTATTTTGACAGGATTTTGACCTTTGAGGACCGGATTTAGGTCAATAACGGATAAGAATGTCATCTTCTATGATAATTTGTTAAAATATCGAATTTTTGAGATGTTTTATAAAAGCAATAAAAATATTATCAGATTTTTATAAAATTATACAAGCTTGATCATGCTTTAAAAATTTATGGTACCATCTTTAGCAGTTGTCGACAATTCGGGACAGGGGTCCTTCGCCGAGCTTACTTGTTGAATGGGGGATCAACCTATGGCCCATTTCCCACAAGGGCTATACGTCTGAGGGTGTGCCGAGCTGCGGATCGAGGCGAATAAGACAATCAAGACGCGCACAAGGGTCGTTTTTTGGGTCTGGTTCGGGCCTCTCATGGGGGAGATAACAACCCTACGTCTAGTGGATTCACTAATGAGTAAGGAGTGGTTACAATGCGCTTGCTCGGAGGGGCCTCGAACTAGCCTAAGGACCCCAATGAGCAAGCTCTGTGTCTGAGTGTGCGTGGTACCGAAAAAGTCCCGCCCTCAATACATCGTGCGAGGGAGTATTTATAGGGGATTTACAGGAGACAAGTTATGAAAGACCATGTGGAGGTCTATCTTTGTGTGTGATGAGTAATTGACAAGATTTGAGATTGGATTGATTTGAAATTGAGTTTGATTTGAATTGGATCTTCAAATTGAAGCAATTTGAGTGTTGGTTGCTTTTCTTAGTGCTACCGCCTAGGGCGAGTAACCGACCATTGAGCATTAGTATGATTGATTAATGATTTTGTTTGATGCAATGCACTCATGTGAGTGGTTGCATGGATTGATTTTGAGTCAAGTCGTGGACTTGTGCTCGGATGCGTTGTTTGTTTATTCGTGTGCAGGTGTTGCTCGAGGGCTTAACGTGGTCGATGACGGATCGAACTAGGTTCATAGAGGAACCGAGGTTCGGACTAGATTCGGAGGAATCGAGGTCCCGTGGTCGAGGATGTCATGCGGGACGTTCGGGCTAGAGAACGGTGCACACGAAGGCTGGTTAGTCACGTGAGTGCGGCAGGCGGGCCGTACGCGTGCATGTGTGAATTTTGGGTTGTATGCATATATTGGGCCATGTGTTATTGGGCCAAGTGGATATGCATACATGTGTTAGGGTTTTGAGTTGTATAAAAACCCTGGAAACTTAATCAATGGAATTGAGGTTTTGGCGGCTACGGTAGTGTGCCGCTTTTTCCGGGCGAGAGTGCTCTCGCGCTTGAAGTTCATACGACGAGTTTTTCCCTTGCGTGCGTTTTGTGGTCAAGTACGATGCTCCTGGCGGCCTGGACGTGAAGATTTGTTGCTTTTACTTCTTGCGCCGCCTGAAGATTCCTGCGCCATCCTCAATGTCTCCAATGCGCATGGCGCCTCAAAGATGCTAGCGTGAATTGCTTTTTGCGGCTGGAGCCTGCATGCATGAAGATCGATGCATGCATGCAAGGACTAATACTTTTTGCTTTGACCGCATGCATGTGTGACGAGTCGTTTTTTTTTCTTCTTGCGCTTTGGTTGTAAATTGTTTCTTGAAGGCAGCTACTTGAAAGTGCCGGGCGTGAGACTTTCCTAGCGATTTGAAGACTTGAAGACTGCGCATGATTGGTCCGTGGTATTTGGTTCTATCTCTGGAGATTGATCCGTAGTGAAGGATTGGTCCGTTGCTCAAGGGAACACATTACAGATTGGTTCGTCTCTGCTTGATCGTCAATCTCCGTCACTTACTTATTCAGTAAAATTGCGAAGGTAATATCTCAAGATCCATACATCCGATCGAGTTGATTTTTCTTGTGTTATTTTCGGAATTAAGTCTAGTATCTTCAGTTAAAATTGCACATCGATCCAACGGTTAGATCTTTGGAAAGTATTATTTTAGTAAACGTGTGTCAATTTTGATCTGGTGTCTGTTTCAGCAAAATGGCGAAGAAAATAACTTTAGATCCGTAGCTCTGATCTAACTGATTTTTGTTGGGTTAGCTTGAAAAGTGAGTCTAGTTTATACAGTTAAAATTTTACATCAATCCGACGGTTGGATCTTCGGTAATTACAGTTTTAGTGAACATCTGTTAATCTGTTTGTGTTGAAACCGAGAGCAATATTTCATAATTAATTTAGGGGGTTTTGTGAATCAAGAAAATCTTGATTTTATCTTCCGCTCAATCATTCACCCCCCTCTGATTGTCGCCATTCGATCCTACAAGTGGTATCAGAGCCGGTTTTGCTCTTCCATAGATCTTGACGGTCTCGAGAGCCATGGCGATGCATAAGTATTCCACCAAGCCTCCAATTTTTGTGGTGTTGATTTTCCTTTTGGAAATCCTGATGGAGTCATACATCATCGCCTGTGGCTTCCTGATATGGCAGAAGGTGAAGCTCCCATATGAGGTTCCTGCCGATGAGAACGTCACGGCCGGCAATATGGCTGACGTTGAGGCAAATGCTAAGGCGAGGAACATTCTCATACAGGACTCACCAGAGTGAGTATGATCGGATCTTCACTGCGATCCGCCACGAGATTTGGGTGACTCGATGCATACCATGAGGGCACTACCCAAATCAAGACCGTGAGGCAGGATCAACACAAGCGTGAGTACAACAAGTTTGAACAACACGCCGGTGAGAGTCTTGACGAGTGTTTTGGTCGATTTACTAAAATTTTGAGCGATCTCCGGGCAGGTTGGTTGCACATACCTCGACTCGGATAATGCTCGCCACTTCTTGACCGCACTCGATCTTCGTGGTTTGGGAAATGAAAGTGACCACCATCAAGGATACTACCGACTTGTCGACCTTGACTCTTGACGGGCTTTATTCCCGACTCAAGACTCATGAGATCGACGTCGCTCTCGCAAGACGAAATCACAATCGATGGTTTTGGTCACCGATCCCATTGGATCTTCTCTTGATTCTTCGTTGGTTTTTCCTCTCTCGCACTTTGCGAGCTAAGCGATGACCAATCGGACAAGTTTCAGAACCGAGCTTGCTCTTTTAGCTCGCAAGTTTTCTCAAGCCTACAAGAGGGTGAGAGAGAGGAAGAGAGGTGGTGGATCACCGCTTCAATGTGGCGGCCCCAACCACATTCGAGCTTAATTGTCCTAAATCGAGAAGGGCAAGAACGACTCCGGCGGTTCCGCAAGAACGACTACACCGACAAGAACCGCAACAAGAAGCCTCCGGTTCAGGAGCCGTGCCAAGACGAGAAGAAGTACCGCAACTTCTCGAAGAACAAGAAGCTCTTCCACACTGTCCTCGCCGCCTCGACGACATCAGCCTCTCCGACACGGAGACATGGAGCGACGAAGGCGAGGATGATCCGCAAGAGAAGAAAGGCGGCGACGACTTCTCCATGTGCTTCATGGCAAACACCAACGACATCACGACTCGAGCTCTACAAATGACTCTGGACGAGGTACCTTCCTATGACCAAATTTCAATGAAGCTTTTTGCAAATTAGGAAAATTTCATGCTAGAGCTAGAGCTAGGGTTACGGAGTTAGAGAAGGAAGTAGATACGTTGTCTCGGGAGTTAGCTTCACTTAAATCATGTTCCTCCCGAGACTCTGATAATTGTACTCTCTGTGATGGTGTGCTTGTGGAGTTGGAGAACCTAAGAACCCTGCATGATAGTGTGGTTTCTGATCTTGAGGCTCTTAGGTTGAAGGATGCTAGCACATGTTCTATTGATCCTATTCCTATTGATGCTAGTTTTCTTCATACTCACACAACTACATCTTGTGAAAATTGCCCTAAGCTACTTGTCAAATTGATGCCATGGGTTGTCACCTTAGGAAGATTTCGCTAGAAATGATGAACTTGAATTGCATGCTTCTAAGGACCCACAAATTTCATGTGAGGGTCAGAAGCAACTAAAACTTGACAATGATGCTTTGAATGTCAAGTGTGATCAACTTGCTAAGGATTTACTAGTTAAATCACAAACTGGTTGCTTGTCAGTGTGTTGGGGTTAATGATGACGTGGATAAGGTCCACGCAGAGTTTAGGAAGAAATTAGAAGAACAAGTCCATAGGATTAGAGAAGCATCGTATGCTTTTGTGAGTCCCTTGCTTGAGGCAGCCATGCTAAGGAGAAAAATAGACGTCTTTGTATCTCTTCTTCTCTTTCTAGTTCTTCTTCTTCCTCTCACCCTGTTCTTCATGCGCCTCACTTTTCCGAGAGTGTCAAGATCTTATGAGCACTCTTGAGAAATTTGTTGGAGGCAAGAAGAAACTCAATCTCATTCTAGACCACCCAAAATTAGCAGATTCAATCAAGGTCTAGGATTTGATTACTTGAGCACGCACGCGATCCGCCTTCAGCTTGTTCGTGCCTCCAAGAGTGGAGAGATAGTGGTAGCTCCTGTGGTGAGTACCACCGTGTTTAGGTCTCTTGGGTTGTCCATGGGACTTCTCGAGCGTATGGGTGCTTCTCCCGTCATTCCCGCCTCTAGCAAGGCGGTATTCATGCACCTTCAGAAGAAGGATGGTCACCTAGTAGATTGCTTTTTAGACGCGCCAAGATCACCAGCGTGAGCGTGTTGTTGCTCTTAGAGGTATTCATGGTCATCCCTGCACTCTGAGTGCTCCTAAGGCGCACATCGCCGCTAGACAGTCGAGAGTCACTGCTTTTGGGCGGCGTCCCAGACTCGGTTTTCATGTTTGTTCATCGAGTTTTAGTCCCGGAGTTGCTCGTGGTCGGGCTTTTCCACCGCCCTCTTGATATTCCTCGCTTTTTCCCATCGAGGTAGATATCGCCAAGTGAGGTGTTTTCGTGTAGGAGATTTGGGCACCTAGTTGGGATGGTCCAAATTTTGCACCACGGGCGAGCCAAACCAAGGATGTACTCCTACATCTTCTACTAGAGTTGATTCTTCCGATCTTGTGAGAGTCGAGGCCGAGAGACACTAGAGTCCGCCTTCTTCCTCTGTGGGTCGGTTCTTTGAGACGCCGTGGTGATTCAAGATTGGGTTCCTGTGTCCTCACTTTATCCCAAGATCGAAGTCTTCTTTTGACTTGATCAGTTCGCTTGATGGGGAAGGAGATGTTTGGATTGTTGACTCGGTTGTTCTCGCCATATGACCGGAGACTCTCGTTGGTTCTCTTCCTAGTCCGAGCCCCTGTGATGAGTTGATCACTTTTGGGGATGCTTCTTCGTAGAGTCATTGCTAAAGGTACCGCTGCATTAATGACAATTTTATTCTTAAGGACGTTGCCTTAGTGAGTAAGCTACAATATAATTTGCTTTCCGCTTTCACCTTATCGATGACTCTTTCGAGGTAAGCTTTAAGAGCAATGCTTGTAGAATCCTCGATTCATCGGAGAGTTAGTTTTGGATTTCTAGATTTGGGAGGGTCTTTCGTGGCTGATTTTTCTATTTCTTCCGGAGACTCTCTTCGTGTTTGATTGCTTCGAGTCCCGTGATCTCTCCTTCGCATAGGAGACTTGGTCACATTGGTTTTGATCATTTGACCAGAGTTAGCACCGCGATCTTATTCGTGGTTTGCCCAAACTCAAGATGGTCAAAGACTTAGTTTGCTCTCCCCGCCGACATGGCAAGATGGTTATCGCTTCTCATCCTCCAATCCCGTAGTGATGATCGATGCACCAGACAGCTTTTACACATGGACACTGTTGGTCCAGCTAGAGTGCAGTCAGCAGGAGGGAAGTGGTATGTCCTTGTCATTGTTGATGATTTTTCGAGATATTCTTGGGTATTTTTCATGGCCTCGAAGGATGAGACTTTTTCTCACTTTAGGGATTGGTTAGTAGGTTGTCTGTTGAGCTCCCTGTGCATTACGAGCTATACGCAGTGATAATGGCACCGAGTTCAAGAATTCCTACTTTGAGAGTTTCTGTGGAGTCCGGGTTAGAGCATCGCTTCTCCTCTCCATACGCCCCTCAACAAAATGGCGAGTGGAAAGGAAGAATAGGACCCTGGTTGAGATGGCCAGACGATGCTAGATGAGTACAAGACTCTAGGAAGTTTTAATGAGGCTATAGCTATCGCTTGTCATGTTTCCAATCGCTTTTCTTGAGAGCACATTTGCATCGCACTTCTTATGAGTTGAGGTATGGGCGAAAGCCCAGTGTTTCTCATTTTCGTGTTTTTGGTTGCAAGTGTTTCATCTTGAAGTCTGGTAACCTAGATAAGTTTGAGTCTCGTTCTTCTGATGGTATTTTTCTGGGTTACTCGACGTCTTCTCGTAGCTATAGGGTCTGGAGTTGTGATGCGAATAGGATCATAGAGACCTGTGACGTGACCTTTGATGAGGCTAGCCCAGGAGCTAGACCTGATATTTCAGGCTCTTCTTATCCCTCCGAGACCATCTTTGTAGAGGATGAGGATGATGGAGATGATGGTGTTCCACCTGATCCAGTTCCCTCTACACCTGAGATGCCTCCTGTTTCTATTTCTGCACCTCAGGAAGACCAACCCTTGCCTTCGAACTCTTCTTCAGCGAGTGGCTCTGTTCCTACCTCTTCTCCTCAAGAGGTAGAGGCCACTTCTGCTTCTGGTCCTCCACGACACATTCAGCGTTCTCATCCACCTGAGCAGATCATTGGTGATCTATTCGAGCGTGTTACGCTCAAAATCAGCTTATCTTCTTTCTCGCCTTCACTCTGCCTTTGTTGCCTCTTTTGAGCCAAAGGATGTTACTCATGCATTATCCGATGAATCATGGATTAATGCTATGCATGAGGAACCGAAAACTTTGAGAGGAACAAAGTTTGGCAACTTTGTAGAGCCCCCATCCGGTCATAATGTCATTGGGACCAAGTGGGTGTTCAAAACAAGCAGAGCGAGGATGGGGTTATCGTCGCAACAAGGCTAGGCTAGTTGCACAGTGGCTTCACTCAAAGTTGAGGGTCTTGACTTTGAGGAGACCTTTGCCCTCAGTAGCTAGACTAGAGGCAATTAGAATCCTGCTTGCATTCTCTCGCATCCCGTGGCTTCAAGCTCTATCAAATGGATGTCAAGAGTGCATTTCTCAATGGCTTCATTGAGGAAGAGGTGTATGTCAAGCAACCTCCGTGATTTGAGAACCCCAAATACCCGAACCATGTCTACAAGCTTTCCAAAGCCTTGTATGGACTTAAGCAGCCCCTAGAGCTTGGTATGAGAGGCTTAAGTCCTATCTTCTCACCATGGTTTCAAAATGGGTATTGTAGACAAAACTCTATTCATCGACACCGTGATTCTCATTTTCTTCTCGCCTAGATTTATGTGGACGATATTATTTTATGCTCATCTCAATCTCTTGTGTCTCATTTTTCCGAGGTGATGAGCACAGAATTTGAGATGAGTATGATGGGTGAGTTGAGCTACTTTCTCGGCCTCCAAATCAAGCGCACTCGGAGGGTACTTTCCCGCACTAAGGTAAGTATACTCGGACCTCCCGAGGCGGTTTGATATGTCCGATGGAAAGCCTTTGATGACTCCTATGGCCACCATCGCTGTCCTTGAGCCCGATGAGGATGGTGAGCCCGCCGATCAAAAGGAGTTTTGAGCATGATTGGCTCTCTCTTGTACCTTCATCGCCTCATGCGGACATACACTTTGTCAGTGTGTATGTGTGCTCGCTTCAGAGCTTCTCCTCGCTCTCTCATCGCCAAAGGTGAAGCGATCTTCGTGTACCTTCGAGCTACCATTGATTATGGTATTTGGTACTCTTCTTCCTCTTGTCTATCCCTTAGAGCCTTTTCTCGATGTCGACTTTGTCGGGTCAGAGGATAGATAGGAAGAGCACTTCGCACTTGCCAATTCATTGGCACTTCTCTTGTTTCTTGGTCATCTAAGAAGCGGTCGAGTCGCACACCAATCGCCGAGGCCGAGTATGTTGTCAGCAGACCGCTTGTCAGAGCTGTGCTCTCGATGAGATCGACCTTGCGGGACTTTGGGTTGAGATAGAGAGTGTTCCACTTTTCTCGTGATAACACTTCGCTATTTGCATTGCCAAGAACCCAAAGGCAAAGACTCCGGACCAAGCACATTGATATTAGATATCACTTCCTTAGAGACCATGTGGAGAAAGGAGACATAGTGCTTCGGCCAGGAGAGTGACCACCAGTTGGCCGATATCTTTACCAAGCCTTTGGATAGCTCTAGGTTTGTTGCCTTGAGGAGTGAGCTTGGAGTTGTGTGCCCTTACGGCCTTCTGTGAGGGGGAGCTGATCTGTATATTATGTATTATATTTTATTTCAGTTTTTACTTTCTTTTGTATTGCTCTGGGTGCCTATGGGTTTTATTCCTTAGAGTTATGAGTTCACTTCACTTAGACTTCTGGCATGTTTTGCATGGACCTCTCATCTTGTGCTTTAGGTTGCTATCATGCTTAATTAGTCGTTCTCTTCTCTCTAGGTTGAGTTCCCTCACAGCCTTATAAGTCTAGCAGTGTTGGGCCCCCGGGTAGACAGGTCTGTGCACTCCTTAGTTTGGGATCTAGAGGCAGCTTTCCTATGTTAATCATTGTGAAAATGAGAGCGAGTCTGAGCCATAGTGTTCTCTACCATCTTTTCTATACTCTATAGCCACCCGATTCATAGCTTTCTTGACTTCTTCCTCCTTTCTCGTGTTTCGGCTTTAATTGAGTTCTTTTCGATCTTTCTTGAGCTTAATCTTGCTAATAACTCAATTTGAACCAGATTTGTGCTTAAAATGAAATCACATGTTGAGGGGAGTTTAAAATTTGTCTCATGCATTGCATATAGACTTGATTTTTTTATGAGCTTTGTCTATTATGCACATGATCCATGTTTCATTTTATACACCATGCTATATTATGAAGAAAATTCCTTGCTTAGATATGTCCAAGTTCATTTATCTTGCTAAGCTTACAAAAATTGAAAATGAGCGTTAAAAGAAAACCTTGATAAAACATGTTATGCTTACTTGCTAAGTTTCTTCTCTAGGTGTATTTGCCATGATTTGTGAAATTCGAATTCTTTAGAGTCCCTATAGCAACTTGGGTGAATCTTGTTTGATCCATACTTGAGTCCTTCACTAGCTTAACATGAAAATGCTAAGATGAAAGTGAAGCAAAATTGACTCTTTTTGTGCAAGATAGACTCAACACCTCACATTCACAAGACGGCTTCTCATTGCACTTGAGATGAACTTGGAATGTGTTGTGTATGACCAAGATCATTGAGTCCCTCTTGAGATGATCGATTATGGCTTGAGTCAATTGCTTTAACAATGCAAAAAAACATATGTGGGTAAAGAATGCAAATAATGTCAAACATTTGCACCCCGCTATGTCTTTCAAAAATTCAAAGAAAAATTTGCATACAATAAACAATCTTGAGATGATCGATTATGGCTTGAGTCAATTGCTTTAACAATGCAAAAAAACATATGAAAGAATGCAAATAATGTCAAACATTTGCACCCCGCTATGTCTTTCAAAAATAAAGAAAAATTTGCATACAATAAACAAAAAGGCTCAAGGACCTTGTGTGCACTTCTAGATTCCCCAAAGTGTTGAGTAGGTTGAACTCTAGGTTTTCCGCTTGATCCTTTGAATGGCTTTGCTTCTAGTTTTGAAACTAATGACAAGTGTTGCTCATGTTCAATCATGCTAAAAATGACATGGTTTTAATTAAATCTTGCTAGCAAAATGCTTATTTGCACTTGGACATGCCTTAGCTTAGTCTATTTTTTTGCCATAACTTAGCTTGGTATCATAACTTGTCTTGTTGATCACATGGATAATCTTCAAAGCTCCCTTAGGCTGCATTACTTGCATAAAAACAACGAAAAAAAAGAGGGAGAAAAGAAAATGTCACCTTGATGCCTATATTGCCAAAAGGGGGAGAAATCGTAAAAAAAGGCATCATTTTGCACTTGATTCTTGATTCTTCTTTCTTATGATCTTTGTTAATCTTTGCTATCGTTCATAGATCATAAGTTGCCAATTTGGTCATGTTTTTCATTTCTATTTCTTTGATCAAGTTTGGCTTTGCATTCAAATTGCTTTCTTCTCTTTCTTCAAACTCAATACTTATGCCTTTTCATGTGTTTGTCAATATACTCATCAAGGGGGAGATTGAAAGACCATGTGGAGGTCTATCTTTGTGTGTGATGAGTAATTGACAAGATTTGAGATTGGATTGATTTGAAATTGAGTTTGATTTGAATTGGATCTTCAAATTGAAGCAATTTGAGTGTTGGTTGTTTTCTTAGTGCTACCGCCTAGGGCGAGAGTACCGGACCATTGAGCATTAGTATGATTGATTAATGATTTTGTTTGATGCAATGCACTCATGTGAGTGGTTGCATGGATTGATTTTGAGTCAAGTCGTGGACTTGTGCTCGGATGCGTTGTTTGTTTATTCGTGTGCGAGTGTTGCTCGAGGGCTTAACGTGGTCGATGACGGACCGAACTAGGTTCATAGAGGAATCGAGGTTCGGACTAGATTCGTGGAGGAATCGAGGTCCCGTGGTCGAGGATGTCATGCGGGGCTCGGGCTAGAGAACGGTGCACACGAAGGTCGGTTAGTCACGTGAGTGCGGCGAAAGCGGCCGTCTGGCGCTGCATGTGTGAATTTTGGGTTGTATGCATATATTGGGCCATGTGTTATTGGGCCAAGTGGATATGCATACATGTGTTAGGGTTTTGAGTTGTATAAAAACCCTGGAAACTTAATCAATGGAATTGAGGTTTTTGGCGGCGGCTGTGGTACAGGCCGTTTTTCCTGGCGAGAGTGCTCCTGCGGCTTGAAGTTCATACGACAGAGTTTTTCCCTTGCGTGCGTTTTTGTGGCTGCGGCTGATGCTCCTGGCGGCCTGGACGTGAAGATTTGTTGCTTTTACTTCTTGCGCCGCCTGAAGATTCCTGCGCCATCCTCAATGTCTCCAAGCGCGTGGCGCCTCAAAGATGCTAGCGTGAATTGCTTTTTGCGGCCGGAGCTCGCATGCATGAAGATCGATGCATGCATGCAAGGACTAATACTTTTTGCTTTGACCGCATGCATGTGTGACGAGTCGGTTTTTTTTCTTCTTGCGCTTTGGTTGTAAATTGTTTCTTGAAGGCAGCTACTTGAAAGTGTCGGCGTGAGACTTTCCTAGCGATTTGAAGACTTGAAGACTGCGCATGATTGGTCCGTGGTATTTGGTTCTATCTCTGGAGATTGATCCGTAGTGAAGGATTGGTCCGTTGCTCAAGGAACACATTACGATTGGTTCGTCTCGCTTGATCGTCAATCTCCGTCACTTACTTATTCAGTAAAATTGCGAAGGTAATATCTCAAGATCCATACATCCGATCGAGTTGATTTTTCTTGTGTTATTTTCGGAATTAAGTCTAGTATCTTCAGTTAAAATTGCACATCGATCCAACGGTTAGATCTTTGGAAAGTATTATTTTAGTAAACGTGTATCAATTTTGATCTGGTGTCTGTTTTAGCAAAATGGCGAAGAAAATAACTTTAGATCCGTAGCTCTGATCTAACTGATTTTTGTTGGGTTAGCTTGAAAAGTGAGTCTAGTTTATACAGTTAAAATTTTACATCAATCCGACGGTTGGATCTTCGGTAATTACAGTTTTAGTGAACATCTGTTAATCTGTTTGTGTTGAAACCGAGAGCAATATTTCATAATTAATTTAGGGGGTTTTGTGAATCAAGAAAATTTTGATTTTATCTTCCGCTCAATCATTCACCCCCCCTCTGATTGTCGCCATTCGATCCTACAAGTTATTTATTACAGGGGGCGCTCTGCTGTAGAGGACGGGCAAGGTCAAGAGCCGCCATTACCGGCACGGTATCAATGCATGACGCGGGAACAATGGGCGAGACCAAATCGGCGCGACCACGGCAATAAGCAGATCCCGGCGAGGCGGTTCCTCGAGCCAAGCGGCATTTAATGCCACGTCATGAGCCAAGAAGACCCCGAGCTCGGCTTGCTCGGGGATGGGGTAGCCTCATGGCCTGCTACCCGGTTGGTCGATCTGTCTTGCGCCACCACCGAGCAAGGCCATGGTCGGTTGGCGCCGGCTTCAAAGGTCGCGTTAGGCATGCAGTATCCAATCCCCGACAGCCAGCCCCGAGGCTAAAGGGGAAAAGCGTTGCTAAGGCTCCCGCTTAAGCCTCTAGACTCTTTAAAGAGGATTGAGTCGGCAACCACGAGCCCCGTGGTGCTTGAGTCGCCTAGCTCGGGACGAGACTTCAAGAGCAAAAAGTCACTCTGGCCACCAGCGATCATGCTCGAGGGCGGTGATCTCACGGTGAAAAACTGCCGCGGCATCCGAGCTGCTACGCTCGAGGAAAGGGATCTCGTGATGAGGAAAGGCCTGTTGAGGCGTCCGAGCAACCGAGCCCGGGAAGAGGCGCGCCCTTTTGGGACCGAAAGCGCACTGGTCAAACTTCGGCCAAATATCGCCATGGGGAGCGCGGGAAAAAATCGCAGCGGTTCCCTCCGCTGAGCGCCACGGCGTCTCGACACTTTTTCGAACCGCGCCGTCGTCCGCTTGGGGGCGTGCCACCACGTCGGCAATCGGCCGTTGTCACCAAATTGTTCGGCTCCGCTTAGAAATAACCGCGGAACACTTCATTTGTCTTCCTTTATCCTCACCGCTTGCGACGAACGCTCCGCAAAAGAGAAAGAAAACCTCGACGACCTCCAAACTTCCTCTATTTACTGCGGCGGCTCATCTCCTTGGGCCCTTCCATGGCGCGGTTTGGGGTTAGCAAGATCACGGTGGAGAGGCTCCGGGTTTTGGAGGAACTCGGATACCTGGATGCCCACACCTGGAGAATCCCGACGGGCGAGGGAGCACCGGCGCCGCACGACGACGAGATAGTCTCGTGCGACCTCTACACCGTCAACGGGCTCCGGATGCCGGAGAGCGAGTTCTTGGGGGATGTGCTCGAGCAATGCCGGTGCGAACTCACTCACCTGAACCCCAACTCCATCCTCGCTCTTGAACGCTACCACCCACCTTGCGAAGGCTTCCTGGCACCCGCCCCACGCCAAGTCTCTTCCATTTCTACAATCTTTTCCGACGGGTGGGCCTTCCCCACCGGCTACCAGATTATTATGCCCGCCTACCGCCGTCGAGTTCCCCATCTTCACCCTTATGACTCGTCATGGTGGGCCGACCATCGGTTCTACTCATGAAGCCGCGGACGACTCCTGCGCTTCTCCGGCGGCGACGCCCAACGCCGAGACGCCGCGCCAGCCGGTCGACCCTGATGAGGAGCGGATCTTGATGACGATCCATGAACTCACAAACATGGGGCTCATCGGACGCGACATCGTCCGCGATTTCCTCCGAATGAATATCCCTGCCGCGAGGAGAGCGCCTTTCTTCAAATCACCGGGTGGGACGACCTTACCCGTGAATCCGATTCAGGTATGCTCTCCTGGCTCGTGATAGTTTTGCTTCATACGTGTCGCTCGAGCTCGTGATGACATTTTGCGCGACGCGGCAACACCCCTGCTTCGATCAGGTGGAGAAGAGGGTCGGCGAATGTTCGGACCCCAAGGGCAAGGAGCTCGAGAAGAAATGCCAAGTCCTTGAACGTGCTCGAGCGGGCAGCGTGGTAAGTAACCCCGGTCATTCATGCTCGGGAAAACATCCGAGTCTTATCGAGCATTGGCGAGGAGAGCGCCTGCTGCTTAACGGCGCTCCTTCCTTTCGACAGAGAAGCTCGCTCGAGATGGGCGTGGCCGAGCTCAAATCCAAAGGGCGAGATGAGGTGCTCATCCCGCGCTAAGGCCAAAAGGGAGGAGCAAGAGGTCGATCAGCGCCATCGGGCGAAAGTACCCGGACGCCGAAGAGGCATGCGGCATACGGGGAATCTCCGGCGGCATATGGAGTACGCCGATCGCGGAGGAGGTAAGCCGCCGAGGCTTTGGCCGGAGAATTATAGCTCGAAGTTCAAATCGAACAAATCGCGCGGAGGGAAGATTGATCGAGGAATGGTGCAGACGAAGCGGGCGCCAAGAGGAGCTTGCCGAGACGGCGGACCAACTCGCACGAGCTACTAAGGCTCGGGAGTTTGGGATCGCGGCACCGCAAAGCCTCTCGCAACGGTGCCCGGGCATCCGGGAAGGACGCTGGAGGGGGTCGACATGGAGGCAGTCGACCCTAAGCTGGCGAAGATCACACAGGCCGCCGAAAAGACGGCCGAGCTGGTGGTCTCGGCGGCGGCGAACCCACCATGCAAGACGAAGAAGGCCCGCCAAAGGTGGGCGTCGATTCCGGCCCTTGCTCTGTTTTCCTTTGCTCTTTGCTTTGCGCCCCCGGGCTAACCCCACTCGCCTGACGTGGACGGTTATTAGCCCGTAGGGCCTTCCCGGACTGCCGCCAAATAGCTCACGAGCTTGCCCATCGTGTTTTAGCGAAGCGTATATTCGCCGCCGCCGACATCGTGATGGCCGAGGACGTGGGAGCAGCGGCAAACACGGAAGTAGGAGAGAAGGCCGACCCCGCGGCCCCAGGCAAGGGGGCTGCTCAAGAAGGCACGGGGCTCCTGGGCGAAATGCCCGCCCGGGATAAGACGGCACCCGCCGCGAGCGAACCGCCTGCTTGGGGGGATAGCGAAGCCTTGAGCGAACAACATGCTCGGGAGGATAGCGAGCGGACCCCGAGCGGGAGCGCCGCTCAAGAGTGGGCCCTGGTGCCTCGGGACGGACAACATGCCCAGGAGGAGGACTCGCCAGCCTCGGACAACCCGCCCTTCTTCGAGGATTCCTGCTTTAGCACACCTCTGCGGATCCCATGACATTCAAAGTAGGGAGATTTATGAGAAGTTCCGGGAGAATCTGCGCACCGACGTTGCCGAGGTGAGAATTGCTCTGCTACCGCAGTAAGTTTCCTTCCTTGGTTTTTTGTGAGATCCCGCTTAGAGTTTTCCTGCCAGCAGCTTCTTAAAAAGACTTTGGCCAATTTCGAGGAAGTATTGATTGTCCCCGACACCCTGGCCCGCTTATATGAAGAAAGCGAAGCCCGGACCACTAGGCTGGAGGAGAAGGTGGGCGACCTTAAGCTTGCGGACACCATAATCGTGAAAAGATGCCGCGAGGCGGAGCAGGAAGTCGTCGAGTCTAAGGGGAAGATCCTCGGGCTCGAGCAAGAGCTCGAGCGGAAAAGGTCCGTCTCTTGCCAGGTCAAGGAGGGCGCTGCCGCTTCCGAGAAGAAAGTGCTCACGCTTGAGCAAGAGCTGGAGCAGTGGAAGAAAACGGCTAGGCTGGCAGAGGAGAGTCTCGCCCTTAACCAGCGCAAGGTCCAGGGGCTCGATTAGGAGCTTCAACAGGGGAAGCAGCATGCTCGGGCCCTGGAGGCCAAGGTTGCCGAGCTTGAGGTGTCGTGCCAAGCCAAAGGGAGCCGGAGCAAGGAGGCGAAAGTCGATCAACTGAGAGAGATCCGCCCTTAGTCGATAAGGTTCTCGGGCTCGAGCAAGGTTTGGAACAAGAAAAATAGCGTGCTCGAGCCCTCGAAGTCAAGGTGGCCGACCTGGAGCGGGCAGCGCGAACGGCCGCCGCCCTTGTCGACCAAGAAAAAGATGAAGTCGAGCAGCTCCGCGAGGAAGCCCAAGAAGGTCGCGACGCCCGGCGGAAGGTGATCGATCTTCAGACCAAGATTGCCGACTATAGGCAGAAGCTCTCCGCGGCACTTAGGGGGGCGACGCCCGGTGTGTAGGGCTATACGAATTTTTGCCTTTATCACGCAACTTCGCTTTTGTTCAATGTTGCGCTTGCGGTGACGCCTCTTTCTACTTTTTGGTCTTTCTCCTGCTTTCCCTGCAGTGGATAGATAGTTCTTTAAGAGCGAGACGTGCTTTGCAGTAAGCTGTGATTTAGCAACCGAAAACACTTTCGCTGATGACCAGCCCTGCCCCTATCCGAGCCCCCGCTGCGAATGAAGCTCGTGCACCTGGGTTGCGAGCACGAGTTTGTTTCGCAGGAGAGACGAGATAAAGCGCGCGCTATACCTCCAACCAAGCATCGCCCTGTCCGGGCGACACGCGGGGGTTAGGTCGGCGTAGAAGAACCAAATAGTCACAAAACTTAACACTTTTGATGCCAAGACGGCCTATCCTGCGAGCATGGTCGCGCGAGGGAAGAGCGCACGGTTTTCGGGGCGTGGTGTGCATCGACCATGCGCGTCCGTCCGAGCTAAGCTTCGTACCGACCAAGAGGGCGCTCGCTATGACTTTGTATCGCAAGCAATGATAACTATCATGACCGAGGTCGGCTTATTGAGACCGACACCTTTGGTGGTAATCTTTAGTGGCCGGGCGTTGGTCGCAGTACCTTGTGCCATTATGCGAAGTGAGGAGTGTTTAGACGAACGATAGTTGTATTGGTTCAAAAGGTCGTGAATTTACAACATAGTGCGGGAAATGGATCATGAGCTTTTACACACAGAACTTGCACAGCTGGTCAATGTTCCATGAACTGGTGAGCTCGCGGCCACCCTCCGTTGCAAGGCGGATAGCCCCCGGGCGTGGAACCGAAACGACCGTGAATGGCCCCTCCCATTTGGGGGGTAGTTTGTTGGCCTTCGACGTGTCCTGAATCCGACGCAGGACAAGGTCGCCAACCTGTAGAGCTCGAGGCCGAATGGACTTAGCCGCGTGCTTGCGAAGGGTTTGCTGGTAGACGGCTGACCGGAGCTGCGCCTTTAGGCGAGCTTCTTCGGTAAGGTCCAGTTCGAGGCGACGCTCGCGACCTTGGTGGATATCGTCGGCCAGGTGCACTCTAGGGGACCCGAGTACGATCTCGGCGGGGAGGATGGCCTCGGCACCATAGACGAGCCGAAGGGCGTTCGCCGTGGCTCGCTTATGGTGGTGCGCGACCACTGTGAGGACGGAAGGAGCTCGCCCACCCATGACCCGCCTTTGTCGGGAAAGGTCTCTAAAGACCCTTTTCTTGATCCCTTGAGTAATCGCCGTTTGTTCTTTCGGCTCTCGCTGCTCGTGGATGAGCTACTGAGGCGGCAAATTTTTGTGCCAATGTCTTCGCAGAGGCTTGAAATAGTTATTTGGTGAACTGGTGCCGTTATCCGTGATGAGGCGATTGGTACCCCAAGCGCGCCACCACGCTATCGCGGAAAAATCTTTTGGTACTGAGCCGAAATGGTTGAACGGGCTCGGCCTCAATCCACTTAGAGAAAGTGTCGATTGCGACGAGCAAGAATTTGCAACCCTTTCGATCACGGGGGAAAGGCCCGAGGATGTCGACCCCGTGTCGAGAATGGCCATGAGAGTGGGATGGTTTGCGCAGTGTAGGTCGGTCAGTGGGACTTACGGGCGTGAAATCGCACGCCTCGGCAAGTTGCCTCGACGCTCGAAGGCCGTCTAGCGCCATAATAATAGTATCCCAACCGGAATGCCTTGCTCACGAGCATCCGGAAGGACGAGTGGGCCCCACACATTCCCTCATGGATATCTCGGAGAAGGAACTCGCCTTCCGCCCGAGATATGCACTTGGAGAGGACTCCGAGTGCCCCTTTGCGGTATAAGGCGCCGCTCTACCACCAGAGACGGATAACCGCTTTTGCAATGGAACGCCGGCTTCTTCCTCGCAATGTCCCATGGGCGGCATCGATGAATGGCGCCATCCAATCCGCACCTTGCTCGAGGAAGGAGACGCACGACGCCTCGATGCCTCCTCTACAGAGGGAATGGAGGGCTTCGCAGATGCTTCGGCTAAGCATACTGGTCAAGGGCATCTGGGTGGTGCCTCCTCTTCGAGGGAATGGAGGGCTTGTGCAGATGCTCGACTAGCGCCCGAGGGCGACATCTGCGAGAACCGACCTTGGAAAGTTGGTCGATCAGTGAATTATCCTTCCTAGGGATGTAGAGTACTTGAAATTTCAAGTATCGCTCCATCTTCCTCACTTCAACCAAGTAAAGCGCCATTGAGCGATCGAACACCGATACTCCTTGTTGACTTGGTTGATGACCACCGTGAATCGCCTTTCACGGTCGGCTGGACTCGAAGCGCTTTGGGCGCCGAGTCCCGCCAAGAAGCTTCATACTCCGCCGCATTGTTTGTTGCGGGAAGTGTAATTGAATGACGATCGAGCCGATCCTTGAGGATACGGACCACGCCACCGAGCGCTCGAAAGCTCGACCCGTCGAAGTACATGGTCCAAATGACCGCCTCGATTCGTGGCCCTTGGTGGTGGGTTACTGGTTTGTCCATTCCACCACGAAGTCCGCCAATTTGAGACTTGATCGCGGTGCGGCGCAGAGAGTGGACATCGAACTCGCGAGTTCCATGGCCCACTTCGCTATCCTCATACCGGGCGTCCATTTCTTAGGATCTCCTAAGTGGAAAGTCGGTCGACAACGACCTTGTGAGATTGGAAGTAATGGCGCAGCTTCCTTGAGGTTACGAAAATGAGTACAAGAGTTTCGACCTCGGTAACGCCTTTGGTCCGTGCAACACTTGCCGACGAGTATAACGGACGCTACGTCCTTCTCGCTTCTATCACAAGATCGCGCTTACTACTGGGCGTCGGCGCAAGGTATAGCAAGAGCGGCTCCCACCTTGGCGTGGCGAGATCGGAGGGTCGACAGATATCGCTTGACTCCTCGAAGAGCGGTTAACCGTCGTCGGCGAAACCATCATGCTTATGAGCGCGCCTTAAAGAAGGGCAGCCGCGCCTCGACCGAAATGAAGCGCTTAAAGTGGCCATACGTCCGGTCGTGGTTTGAACCTCCTTTACCGAGCTTGGGGGCCGCATTCTTTCGATGGCTTCGATCTTCTCCGGGTTGGCGCCGATGCCCTGCGGCCCGATGATATACCCGAGTACTTTACCGGATTTTACACCAAAAATGCACTTCTCGGGGTTAAGTTTTATTCAATGTCTACGGAGATTACAAAAGGTCTCCTCAAGGTCAGATATATGGCCTGAGGGGATTTTACTCTTAACTACGATATCATCTACATATACCTCCAGGTTCCGGCCTATCTGCTCCTGGAAGGTCTTTTGCATCAAGCGCTGGAAGGTCGCCCCCGCGTTCCGCAGACCGAAAGACATGGTCGTGTAGCAGAACGTGCCGAAGGGCGTGATGAAGGAAGTCTTCTCCTCGTCCCCTGGGAACAAGCTAATCTGGTGATAGCCCGAATATGCATCCAAAAAGCTCATTACCTGGGATTCCGCCGTTGCGTCCACCAGCTGGTCGATGCGCGGCAGAGGGAAGTTATCCTTCGGGCATGCGGCGTTTAAACCAGTGTGGTCGACACACATGCGCCATTTGCCGCCCTTCTTTTTGACGATGACCGGATTCGCCAGCCACTCCGTGTGCCCGACTTCTCTGACGAAGCCGGCCTTGAGGAGCTTTTCGAGCTCTTCCCGGATGATTGCCTGTTTCTCCGGGGAAAATCGCCGAGCTTCAAGACAGTCTTTTGTCAGTCAATACCACCACTGGCTCGATCACCTCCTTGGGACTCGGGCATATCGGACGGCTCCCAGGCGAACACGTCCGAGTTCCTCCGGAGGAAGGTGATGAACTCGAGTTCCTATTTGGGGTTTAAGGAAGACCCCAGATGGAGGACCTTGGTCGGGTCGGCCTCGTCGAGAGGGACCGCCTTGGTTTCTCCTCCGGACTGGAGGGTAACTTTAGGCCGGGAAGGTGCCGGTGCTTGGTCGGGGCCACGCTGAGGCAGCTGCCCGACCATGTCGAGGGACTTCTCATCGCAGCTCAGGGCCGCCCTATGGTCGCCCTTCATGGTGACGACGCCTTTGGGTCCGGGGACCTTTAGGCAGTGATAAGCGTGATGCGTGGCGACCATGAACTTGGAGAGGGCCGCCGCCCGGATGGCGCTAGGTCGACCAAGTCCACGACTTCGAAATTGACTAGCTCGGTTCGGAAGTTCGCGGTGTCCCCGAACGTTACGGGCAAGACGATCTCGCCCAAAGGCTTGATCGAGGTGCGGGGACAATCCTCAAGAACGGACAATGATGTTTTGATCTTGGAACGAGGGACTGTGATCTCGCCCAGACCGAAACGGATATGAGGTCCAAGGAGCTCCGCCATCGATCGGACCCGGCCGACCTTTGCGTTCTTGATGGTCTGCTCACGACCAACGGGAGCTTCTGGGGTTTAGTCATTCCAAGGGGACAATCATCCTTGGAGAACGTGACGGGCAACTCGGACCACTTGAGCTGCTGTACGGGGGGGCCGCCTTGAGCGATGTGGCCGACCTCCCGCGCGGCCTCCTTTAAATCCCTTCGGGATTTGTAGGCCGAGGAGCCCCCGAATATGACGGCGATGTGATTATGGGGCTCCTGGTAATCCATGTCGTCGTCGTCGTCGGCGGGGCCTTTGCCCTTGCTACTCTCCCCTTTGCTCGGGAGAGCCGGCATGGGACCTTCGCCCTTGTAGAATTTCTCCAGGCGATATGCCCAGTCCCATTCTATGAGGTCGTGACCGGTCACCTGATGGAGCGGGCGGAAGCGGTCGCCCGTGGGGGCGCCTTCTTCGCCGCGACCCTGGCCGTCGTGACCTTGGTCACCCTGGCCTCGGTCGGGTCGCTGTCGCCGTCTTGCTTGCGCGGCCGACCACGCCACCCATACGCCGAAATAAGCGAGCACGAGCCGATCGTTGCTCGACGGCCGCGACCATGTCCGGCGCGCGCAATTTCTTCTTCTTCTTATCCTTCTTCTCCGCGGAGCCCGGGGGTCTCTTGCTCGAGGCGCCCTCCAGTCCAGGCTGAGGCGGTAGCTTGCCCTCATCGAGTGCTTTTTTCCATTGCACGGCTTCGTCGGCGTTCGCGTAGCGGTCGGCCATACGAAACAGTTCGTTGGTCGATAGGTCGGGGTGAATCTCCAAGTCTTGTGTGAAGCGGACGTCACGGACCCCGAACTTGAAGGCCCGGACCACCGCTTCGTCCGAGATGCTCGGGATGGAGTTTCTTACCTTTATGAACCTTTGGACGAAGTCGCGTAGCGTCTCCTTGTCCATTTGGATGAGCCGCTCGAGGTCGCGCTGTTGTTGCGGCGTGTAGCAACTTTGAAGTTTGCCAGAGGGCCTCCGAGAGCCGCCTCCACGAGCGGATCGACCCTCCTTCGTTAAAGAGCCAGTCAAGCGAGCTGCCGAGGACCGTGGGGAGGTAGTTAGCCATAACCCTTCATCTCCGCCGCCGCCGATGGTGGTGGAGTAGATCGAGATGAACTCATCGGGTTTTGGGTCCCGTTAAACGCCAATGTGGCGAGCTTGAATTTGCTCACCACTTGACGCGCGCGAGGACGCCGAGAAAGCCCGAGATCCGAACGCCGCCATCATGGCGAGCCCTCCGTGTGTGGCGATGCGTGGCGACCGGAACTCAAAGCGGTCCTTGGCGCGCAAGGTGAGGCGAGAGAACACGCCCTCACGCCGGCGCGACGGTGGCGGGTTCGATGTGGAACATACGGAGCGCTCACGGGCGGGCCGGGCATGCCCGTGAGGCTGCCCGGGAAGAACTCCGGACATCCTCACGGTGTTGACGCTGCTTTCCGGGGTTCCCATGAGCAGGGCTTCGGGAGGCCCTGGCCGAGGAATGGCGCTTAACGTCCCGGGAAACATCCCGGGGCCCCTGAACGCCAGGAGGTCCCGGAGCCCGGCGTCGGCGGCGAAGTTTCTCCATGTTTTTCGCCACGAGGCCCCTATGGCCGCCAGTCCGCTGATTAGCGAAGTTCGAGGCCGCGCGACGACTCCGCCATGGCGCTGGCGCTTCGCGCTCGAGGAGCAGCGGAGGCGACCTTGAAGGGCGGTGGCGCCAGACTCGGGAACGGTAGCTGGGTCCTCATGAGCCTGGCCTCGGCCGGCACCCGCTCCGCCACGGATTGGCGGTGGACGATCGCCGTCCCCGCCGGATAGCTCCTGCTCCTCACCATCGTTATGCTTGGCGAGGAGGAGAGGTCACGGAGACAAACTGCTCGTGGTTGTCCTCCTTCCCGCCATGCAGACGCGGCGGGAGGACCAGGACTGCGCGGGCGACACCGAAATGGTGTCGTACGACGCGGTCCCCTGGCTGAGCTCGAGACGGTCGGGGGCGGCCCGACTGTCACATAGACCGCCAGATTCTTCCTCACAAGCGAGGGTACCCGCCATGAAGCGAGGAACGCTCATATACGCGCGCCACCGGGAAAGACTCCGGTTTGCAGTGTATATCGGTCGACCGCGCCACCCATGCCGTCGCTGGCGTAGTATTCATCGCCGTCCTCCACGTCGTCGAAGATGCAGAGGTCTTGATTGTCTTGCGAGTTTGGCATTCTCAGGGATTCCTTGCAGAAGGACTTCTGTCGCTCCCCACGGACGGCGCCAAATTGTCGATTTATTCGGGACAGGGGTCCTTCGCCGAGCTTACTTGTTGAATGGGGGATCAACCTATGGCCCCTTTCCCACAAGGGCTATACGTCTGAGGGTGTGCCGAGCTGCGGATCGGGGCGAATAAGACAATCAAGACGCACACAGGGGTCGTTTTTTGGGTCTGGTTCAGGCCTCTCACGGGGGAGATAACAACCCTACGTCCAGTGGATTCACTAATGAGTAAGGAGTGGTTACAATGCGCTTGCTCGGAAGGGCCTCGAACTAGCCTAAGGACCCCAGTGAGCAAGCTCTGTGTCTGAGTGTGCGTGGTACCGAAAAAGTCCCGCCCTCAATACATCGTGCGAGGGAGTATTTATAGGGGATTTACAGGAGACAAGTTATTTATTACAGGGGCGCTCGTCAGAGAGGACGGGGGCGGTCAGAATCCGCGCCACCACCGGGTACCGCGACGTGGAAACAATGGGCGAGACTAAGTCGGCGCAGACCACTAGCCAGCAGATCCCAAGCAAGGGTTCCTCGAGCCGCGCGCATTTAATGCCACGTCGCTTTCCATGCGAGACCCGAGCTCGGCTTGCTCGGGGATGGGGTAGCCTCATGGTCTGCTACCAAAGGTCGATCTGTCTTGCGCCAAATGAGCAAGGCCATGGTCGGTTGGCATGCCGGCTTCAAAGGTCGCGTTGGGTATAGTGTATCCAATCCCCGACAGCAGTCTAGGATCAAATTCAAAAATAGAATGAACATAATTGAAACAATAATAGTTTTAGAATTTTATAAATTTGCTCGAGTGTGATTATAATCCAAAATTTTTGAGAGAGCTTAAACATTTCCTCAGAACTCTTCTCTAAATGTTTCAAAAATATTAAACTTGTTTTAACTACTAAATCAAATATATAGAAATAATACATGTAGCATCGTAAAACTTTTATCAGAACAGTAGCACTTTCACAATTTTTGAAAACTCCTCAATCTTGATTATCATCTAAAAAGTTTATAGGAACATTGGTGATCAACCTTTAGTAGCACTGTCCGAATTTTTAAAAATTTCTCAAGCCTAATCATCATATGAAATTTTACGCTATATTATTGATGCATCAGGATTATCTACAAAAATTTTCAAAATTTTCAAACGTGGTTTGCATAATTTTTTATCCGGTTGAAATTTAACGGTCAGCCTTTTATCACGATAATAGCACTGCCAGAATTTTTAAAAATTCATCAGACCTGGAATTTTGATGAGGACATTAATGTTGTATGAGAACCATCCACAAAAATTTTCATAATTTTTAAGATCATTTCGACTATTTTTTACTTGGTTGAATTTTACTGAGATTTCGATAATTTTAACCGAAATTTCATTTTAAAAATTCCATTTTTTAAATTTTAACTAAAATTTATCTGAAATTGATTTCGCTCGTACCTTCGAGATGTAAACCGACACCCCACAGTTGCCAATTTGCCATGGCCCATGGACGCTCCATGCACGGACAGCAGGGCAACAGTGGTCTAGGCGCAGAGGGATTCCAGAGGTTGGTGGTAGGTGGGGGCCCCGTTCCGCCGATCGATCGAGTGCCCGACCAACGGACGCTGGTTGGGAGGGCCCCGGCGCCGCTCTCCTCGGCTTGCGGCTGCTTTTGCGAGCCAGGCGATAGGATAGCGATCGGACATAGCGGAGACTGGAGGAAGAAAAGGTGTGGTGGTACTAGGGATAGGGATGGTAATGGGGATTCGTTCTCTGATCTCCGGTAGAGAATTTCTCTATTAGGAGATGGGTATGGAAAGAAATCGTTCTCCGTGGGGATGGAAACGGGAAAAATTATTCTCCTATCGGGGATGGCGGGGACGGGGACGGAGAATTTTTTTCCCGTGGGGGCCCGGTTGGGGATCCAAATTTGGTTTAGTCCAATTTAGTTATTAGATTGCAAACATATTCTCTAGCCCATCATATTCACATTTTCATAAATGGGACAACATAATCTTCAATGAATGCATGCAATCTTTTTTTCCTTATCTATTGATATGATTTTAGAGTTACAATGGCTATAAAAACTCTTTTCTTGTGTGAAATTTTCGCGGGAATAGGTCCCCGATGGGGTCCCAATACCCGAACGGGGATGGGTATGGGAGGATTTTCTCCCCCGAGACGGGGAACGGGGACGGGGAAAATTTTGGATCGCGAGGACGGGGATGGGGAAGCACTCCCCGGCGGGGAATGGCCCCGTTGCCACCCCTAGGTGGTACGGTAGCAGCAACAACGAAAAAAAATAATTTCTAAGAAACTATAAGTGTTTTTATAAACTACTAAAAAATTATAGATTTTAATTCTTATTTTATAAAAATAACAGATTTTAAGAGAATTTATATTATAAAACTATAATTATTACAATTGATTCGTTTTCTTATAACGGGTCTGATAATGTAAATCCGCATGGCAACCTTATATGCCTCTATTTTTTGTTTCTCTCGTATGAAAGGTTGTTATACGAGTCCAAACTACTAGATCCGTATAAGAAATGGTTACATTTTAAACATAGTTTTGTGATATAAATTATCGAAAACCTTTAGTTTTACAAAATAAAAACTAAACCTCGTAATTTTATTTGTAGAAAAAAAAACATAGCACCGTGAAATTTAATAAAAACAGTGAGAGGCCAAATTACTAGGATAAAAATAGATCGGATTCGGGCGGATATTGCTCTTTCCGTATCCTAACCATATTTTTTCATGGATTCAGTACCGGATACGAGCTAGTTGGGTCCGGATACGAATCCGAATTATTTAGGATACGGACACGGATCAAATATGTGACAGATTCGGATCGGGAATGAATAAAGATATACGAATAACATATACATATATTAAGTAATATACAGTGAATCAAAACCATATAAATACATGACAATAATAGCAAGTTATATGTCAACAAATGCAGTCGCCAGTCGACACTTCATATTGGTAGCCCAAACTAAATCTAGACCAATATTAACAAGGATATGCCATCTCTAGAGATAGAAGTACTGCTACTAGGCAATACTGGTTTAGTTCAGATATAGTGGCAAGACAAGCAGAGAGTTGATTCGTTGGCATCAACAACAAAAGCTCGATTTCATGTTTTGATTATCTAAATATAGACCTTCATCTTCAACATCACCGCGCTTGAGGATGTTGTATAACAAGACAAATATAGCTTCATTCATGCTTAATTTCAGGCAGTGAAGGCATATAGCGCACATAAGTGAAAATGACTAGTATTTTGATATAAAATGCTGGCAACAAGTCCTCCTACTAATTGAAACCTAAATGTAATTGCAGCATGCATAAAGTCTTCGATCTTAAATGTAAACCTGGTTCAGCATGATTGAATTACATGCTTCTTTACAAGCACATTATCCCTCTGCAACCAATTGAATTACATGCTTCTTTACAAGCACCTTATCCCTCTGCAACCCTGTTTTGTATGCTCTGTTAAGCTACTAGTAATAGAAACCGCCTTGAAATTTTAATTTGGAATTTTGATCTTTTCACTATCTTACAACTACACAAATCAACCATTGGATTATATATAGCTATTCATGTTGAAGAATACTACTATAACCATTGAACAAGCACACGAAGCATTGCTGATGCAATGAGCTATACAACACAAGTTCAGTATTCTCGAACAACCAATGTATGGCAATACAAGGCATTTGAGTAAAACTTTCAATCAAACTAGCACATGAGAAATTGTGAAAAGTGGGGCACAGATAGAAAGGCGAGATCCGATCGTGGAAGAGGAGAGGAGATTGGGCTCACCTGATCCGATAGAGACGCGATGATTTCGAGGAAAAATTTGGGGATTTTCTTGGCTGGGGTGGAATGGGGATACTTGTTTTTGGTCTGTTGCGACAGCGGTGTCATAGGCATCGGTGGTGCCGACGGCATGCTAGTAGACCCTTGCCTAGTCGACGGGGTAGACCTTGGGGTCAATGGACCTGAGATTGTTGGAAGTGACCTCGAGTGTTTGGTTGGAGTCAGTGACACGGGCGGCGAGGTGGAACTCGACGGAGCAGTACTCGCAGGAGCTATCCCCGTCACAGGCATCGCAGTCACGGGAGAATCGCATGGCCATCGCGGCAATGGAGGTGGAAACGCCACCAGGGGAGCACTGCCTGCCGAGCACAGACGCGGCTGGAAGATCTGAAGCGCTGGCCAGGACTACGACTTTGGGAGCCTGGCCGCCGAGGGGAGCGCTGGCCTCTGGCCGGTGGAGACGCTGTCGGGCGATGGGGGTGAGAGCAGCAACGAGACATGGCCGTCAGCTAGAGTAAATCAGATTTGGGCGACAAGGACCAAGTGGACACCGTCGGCTGGGACTTGAGGCGTTGGGCGAGTGGGCTGGGCGGCCTTCCAGTCCTAGGTCTTATCCGGATATCTGGATGAGTTCAATATCCGATATTCGTCCCAAATTTTTTGGATACCACATACTCCGAATCCGATTCGATATTTAGATTCAAATATCCAGATCTGGATCCGACCAGATATCTAGCATCCATCTCTAATCCGATCCCGATCAGATCCGGATCCGGATCGGACGGAAATTATCCGTCCCGTTTTCATCCCTACAAATCACAGTATCCAAGGGCAGACAGACTAGGGTGGTGCCCACCGTATTCCCTGCTTTGCAGGCCCAAGGACTGATGGGGAGAGAGACAGGCGTAGCGGGAAATGAATAGTTTTTAGCCTCCTTTGCATAATTTTTTCCTCATTAAAATGGCTTCCTTTTGAAAAGGTTTAGGAACCTTACTCTCTTCTTTATCACAAAAGGTGTGAGAGAAAGAGATGCCACTGAGGAATAGCATAAGAGGTGAGAGCAGACATCAAGCTTTACAATAAGCGGCTACTACACTCTGAGATGTGAGAGGAGCAGACGCTCCTACCCCATGCAAGCACAGGAGCGGAAGCGGCATATGTGGAGGAAGGGTAAGGTGCTTTTGTTATAGAAAAGTGTGAAGGGTGACTTCTACGGTGGAGAGGTGTTAGATTTGAAATTCAAATCGGAAGGTAGCTATTCTTACAATAAATAAAAATAAAAAACAGGGAATAGTGGGACCCACCGTTGGTGGGGGCGGAGCGAGTGGATGGTTCTAGAACGGCGACCTTGGGGGGCCAGATGGTTTTAGAACGGTGACCTTGGGGCCCAGCCAAGCCGGGCAGGTCAATGAGCGAGATGTCGTTGTTCGTCTATAGTGACACGACTGTACGAGTGCGATCGATGTGATCAATGCTTGGGTTCACAGAGCAGAAACATGAGCAGGATACTACTTTTGGGAGTTCACTCTTGTTCCAGTTTTTCCAATTTGTTAAATAGGTTTTTGGATTAATTTGATTGTTTCATTTGTCATTGTGTGTAACAAGGGCATCGCGCTTGGTACCAAATACTAACGAGTAGATGTGGGGTTCAAACACCTGACTTCGGTCGAGCTTGGCTCTAGAAGCGTCGTTTAGAAGAAATCTGGTTCTAGCCTTCTAGGAGAAGTTGGAGCCCAAACAATAGGCATTTGTTTAACTTTAGACTCCGAAACAGTTGACAAAACTTGGGCAATTGTGCCCCTTGAATAAAATCGTCCAAGACAGCCCAATAATGCCCTTTCATCCTCATGAAATACAACCAATTCAATTCCCCTACAATAAACTCCCAAATTAGTTCGTGATCCTGAAATTCACCGGTTCTCAGCAATGATGGTGACCGGACTCGGCGGTGATGACAACAGTTGTGATTAAGGTAGGGGTGCAATTAGATCAAATATATGCTGACCGATCGATCCATCAGATTTATTTGGATCGAATTTGGCTAGTCGCATTGGATACTTGTCAGATTCGGCATCGGATTCGGAAGATCATTATCTGTCAAATCAGGATATTTCAATTATATTTTTGAACAATTAAGCTGAATAATTTTAGGATATCCAAAAATTTACGACCTATATTTTAGCAGCTTGAATTGGGCACAACTAAATAGCCCAAACTAGGTCCTCCCTCTATGGCCGCACCATCCTATTGTCATCCCATCCGCCATCCGTTGGCCGATGCCGGGCGTCACCAGAGCTTGACATGTAAGGATATACTTTCACTTGCCTACATGAATATCTATTCTTTTTTGCAAAACATAACGGGATATTAGATACTTTCGTAATCTTGTTGAATTACCTAACAAAATGACTTGTTAAATTCCGATAATCTTGTTTATATGTTGAAATTGCTATATGTAGCTACATGTTGTATCTGTTTTTGCGTTTTATCCAACAAAAAATATTCGATACCATATCGGTTCCGCTTCGTATTCGCTTAGAATTCATAACTGGTATTGTCCACGCTGTATTTGTATCCGACACTATCAGTATCCAACTCTAAATCTAAAAAAATATGTTTAGAATACAAAAAGAGCAACATCAGTATCCAACTCTAAGTCTAAAAAAATATGTTTAGAATACAAAAAGAGCAACATCAGACCGAATCTGAGTTGATTGAATCCTTTGTTGTGGATGATGGTGACTCCTGTTGGTGGTGGACCAGGTGGTGACGCTTCTTAAGAGCAGAGAAGATGGTTCGAGCTTGCTTTGGGCCCATTTCGGGATAGCTTTTGATTGTGAGAGAATCAGGCGAAGTCGGCTGCGCATGGAGGTGGAGGACCAAGTCAGCGAGAATAAACTGACACCCGGATTTTGATTCCACGTAGAGAACAGTTTCTGATTGTGGGAGAAACTATCTAGAATCCTCCCATTCGGCAAACAATCCGATTTTCTTTTAAGCAGAAGCTGGGCATAAACTATCCTGAAGTGGGCCTTGATTTTCCTATGTAAATCGGGCTGTATTTTCGACAGAACTATGGTTGTTAGTCATCGTTAAAGGATCCACTGTTAATAGTACTAATAACCATGTATAATTTTTTAATAAAGGGATAGTGTGTTATCATTAATTATGAAGAAACAACAACCACTTTTATAGTATTAATAACCACTTTTTAGTCACTGCTCTGCTTGATATTGTTGAGTATTAACGACCACTTTATAATATCAATAACAATTGATTGTTTCATCATATCTGGTACCAAATTTCTATTAAAAATAGTCCAGCTATTTTATTCCCGTTTATTTCTTAGAAACAAAGAGATAACTCTGATTTTGTAAAAACATCCCTAATCAATACTATGAACCAAAAATTATATTATTGCATCTGATATGTACAATTAGAATCTATATGTATCCATATACATGAAAGTGTTTTTTTCCTTTTTCTATTATCTATATTCGGATTTGCTCAAAAATATCTCCCAAATTCGGTTTCTCAAAAAAAAAAAATCATGTCAGATGTCAAAAAAGCTATTAATAATACATTTAGAGAAATTTTGGATAAATATTTCCAAATTTTATGAATTTTTAAATTTGAATTTGACCGGTTCTAAATCTCGAGCCGGACCGATACGGTTGAAAATCGCAATTTTTGAGCGATTTTCATCGATTTTTCAAACCCTGCTTCAGCTCCATTGTTATGAGCTGACAAATGGTTAACTCTGTTAGTGTAAATTGCTTTTCTACAAGATCTAAAGGTATATTCAGTTTAGTCCAAGTAGATATAATAATCATTAGCTTTTCATTATGCTGTAGCAATATAGCTAAGATTGAGTTCAGAACATAAAAAAACTAAAAAGGTGTTTTATAAACTACTTGTCAATGATTAAGAAAGGCATATAATGCCACTCTCGCAACATCTCAAAAGGTCGGATCTCTTGAACAAACCAAAAGTGATATATAAAACCATTGAAGGACAATTAAGCTAAAGCCCGGTTAGTAATACACTTAGGGACTGTTTGGTTGTCTGTATGCACAGAGATTTGCATTTACAAATGCAGAATTTTGTTTTTTCTTATGTTTGGTTGCCTGCATCTAATTTTGAGTCTGACTCTCTGGATGTAAGATTCTCTATGCAGTCGGGCTCTAGAGATATGGAGAAAATGGGCGTATCTCTGGATGCAGTGTATGGCAGCCTCGTGTTCTGCGCAAGGGGCCACTGTAAGCCACAATAGCAAACCATGCATGCGGTGCCACGTGGGTATGTAAGTTTTCCTTTTTTCTTTTTTTGTTTATATCTTTTAATTAGCATCTCCGATTACCGAACCGATTTCAAAAATGGGTTGACATTTTTTCGAACAAAACTACACCACACTTGTTATATAAATTTCAAAATACCAACCTACTAAACACTCAACTAAATACCGTCTCTGCATCTGTGCATCCTGTATCCTATAAGCCTGGCTGAGTCGAACGGACCAGACTAGTGAGAGAAGGCAACCAAACAGCCCCCTAAATACCTAATCAACACGAGAGGAGATCAGGGTTTCTAGTCGCACCAATGAACTTTTATTTTAAGTCTTACTTGGAGTGAAGGATTCAGGTGAGATTTCGACAAAATTACTCATCATTTTAAGGTTTAGAAGCTAGTGCCTATTTCAAAATAGACGTCGATTTAAAACACATTATTTTAAGGTTTCACTAACATACATTAGATTTGTCAGGTAGGAGCGATCTTAGTAAATTTATAATTAAAAGTTCTAATGATTATGCTTCCATAATTTTTAGTAACATATTGGATAATTAGGAAAATAATAGTTCAAATTGTGTATTGCGACGGCATCTGTGTAAAAAACAATACAAACTTAGGAACCAAGGTAATTAAGGGTGCATTTGGTTCGCTGTACCAGGGTGAACGGAATGGGATAGTACAGGATAAACCCTGGTACATGCGTTTGGTTGACTGTACGGAACCATCTCATCCAGGACGAAGTGGTACAGATTCTCGAAATATTCCCCAAATATGCCGTATCAACGCGATCGCCCAAAATCGCCGAACCATTCGGTCCCGAACCTCCTCGCGTCTCCCCTCGCCCCTCGCCTCGCCGCCTCGCTTCGCCTGCGCCTTGGGAGACACCCCTCGCCTCGCCTCGCCCCCTCTTGTCGCCTCCCTCGCCTGTCTCGCCTGCCTCTCCTCGCCTGCCTCGCCGCCTAGACTCATACCCATCGGTCGTCATTGCTCCCGCCACCTCACGCCGCGATTTCGCAGTGTCTTGCCTTCCTCTCTTCTCCCACCAGATCGACACGACACTTTCAGGAAGCAAATCTCCGTGGTGACCTCTTCTGACTTCTTCTTCTTCTGCTGCTCCGCTGACTTCTTCTGCTCCGTTCGTCCCGAGGTATTGGATCCAACCACTTTCTCTTGTGTGGATGACTTTGTTTCTGCTTCATGGAGGTGGAAATTAGCAGTCCTTGAAGTGATGTATATGTTTCTAGCAATATTTCCATCACATGGATGCATGTGAGATGAAATATTTCGGCTTGCAATTTTTTTCATATCACCGTTCTTTGGTATGGAAGTGTGGCTGTTTAGGCTAGAGTTGTACCATGCACTTCAATAATCAACTAGAAGCTAGCGGTTGATATCTAGAGTTGATATCCTGTTTAGCGCTATACATCTGCGTGTTGAACGAGTTTTAGATGGTTGATTCCGTGGCTGTGTGATGTTTCCTCACAACTCCTATGTTGATCTGTGGTATTTAGTGCCTTTTTTTGTCAACTATCTCACGCAGTTGCTACCTGATGTTTGTAGCTACCCTGATTTGTTCGATGATTATATTGTTTGAACATCGATGTTGCTAAGTAAGAGGATTTTGTGTTTTTGTGTGCTGGTCTAGAGTTTAATTTATGTAGAGGATTTGTCATCTGACTTAGGACATGAATCGGTGGAATATGGTAGATTAATTTGTTAAATGTTGTTCTGACGGTGTTGCTGCGATTTTACAAGTGCAGAATGTCTAGTCGTCTAGGTCTATTGGATCGAGCAATCAAGCAGTTGTGTCGTAATTTCATCCAGCCGATTTCGTCTAGTTGCTGATATATAATATTATCTATTAGGATGATACCTGTTTATTTGTCTAGAGTAATGGTTGCTCTATTACTTTATTTGTTCTCAAGTTGTGTTGATATCTAGTGTCTGACATTTTTTTAGCATCTGATTAAATATCATGCATATATATGAACAATTCAACAAGCTCAGTATTTATTGGTGGTTTAGCTTCAAATGTTAAATCTTGTATTCTAATGTATATTCCCAAATGTGGATGCAGAGACGGCAGGGACAAATGTCAAGAAGTTGCCCAGATTTTATTTTCAGCTTTTTGAAGATGGCTTGCAAATGATGGCTTGAACTCAGCTGCAGGATGCCCGGATTTTTATTGTCAAGAAGATGCCCAGATTTTATTTTCAGCTGGAGTTGCTAGCACTTCGTTACTGGTTTTGTTTGGTAAAGCACTTGTTAGAGTAGCATATGAATGTGAATGCTATTAGCCAGACGTTTTCCAATTTAGATGTCAGTTTTGGTTCTTTCATTGAGTTGTCATTGTCATAAAGGTCTCACATGTAAAGCTCGCATCTGATGTGGTTAAAATTAGAAGTGGCTTTTGAAATTTTGCATCCCGATGTGGTAATGGTAATATGTAGTACTGGGTTCATGGTTCTCTGGATCATTAATTCTGTTTCTGTTGTTAAATTTGTGTTCAAACGCCCCAGAGTTTGCATTTTTGCCTCCTGTTCTGTGGGGAAAATTGGCGACTTTGTGATTACTAGCAAAGTTTGAATCTTAAAATTTCTTCAAACATGATTGATCTGTTGTACTCTGTTTTACCCATTTGTTGGCTATTTGCCCTTGGTTGGCTGCCCACAACTACCCGCCCTGCATGTAAATACTGCATGCATGTCTACACATGCATTCAATTTGTGTCGATGTCGTAACTGTCTTTACTTGCAAGTCATTAGTGTTTAGACCGAGAGGAAGTACCATGTAAGCTTGCGACGTGTTTACCGTTTTCTGCAGGCGAGCGACAACTATACAAAATACATGGAGTTCCATCGACAGAAAAGATGCGAGTTGTTAGCCACCGGTTGCACATCAAGATAAATGAGATCGCACAAGCTTTGTTGAAACAAGCATTCATCCTCCCAAGGCATCAGATAAAAATAGCAGCTATGCAAACGTGAAAACATGTCCCGTCTGCTTGGAGTGCAACAGGAGGCGGCGACTCGACCATGCTCAAGAGTCACATATCGATATCCACATATATTCGATCCTAAGTCCTAACAAGTAACAACATAACAGGCTCCTTGATATTCAGGCAACTAAACATCATCTCGTACCATCCCGTACCATTCTATCCATGCAACCAAACAAAATCTTGTACCATCTCATTCAGGCAACCAAACACCCTCCCTATACCATCCCATCCAAGACCATCTCATCCATCCTGTACCATCCCATTCTGTTCACCCTAATACAGTGAACCAAACGCACCCTAAGACCACCAAACGAAAACCTCTAGAGGCAGGCGATATGGATTACGGAAAATTTGTTTGGAAGTGAGGATTTTGGAAATTCAGAACACGAATCCTGTCTCCATGACAAGTTGGCCCCACCAGGAGCTGCCCCAACGCCCCACATGTCGGTAAAACAACAAACTCTTGTCACCGATGGCCCATTATACCCACCCATCCCCTCCCCTCCCCCCCGGCCTCCCCTCCCTTATTTGAAAATAGAAGTTTTGGAACACTTACCCATAAAACCCCACCCAACCACCCCACCTCCCCTGCCCACACGCAGCTCTCGCCGTTTAGTCTCCCGAGGTAACCGACGAAGACCACCTCACCTCGAGAAGCTCCTCTAGGGCTAGGGTTTGGTCGCGAGGCCTTCTCCAGCGGGCGGTCGCAATGGAGGGCGGCGGCGAGGGCGTGGCACCGGCTTCGGCGGCGGCGGCGGAGGTGAAGAACCCGAGGTGCTTCATGGACGTCACCATCGGGGGCGAGATGGAGGGGAGGATCGTGATAGAGCTCTACGCGTCGGTGGTGCCGCGGACGGCGGAGAACTTCCGCGCGCTCTGCACCGGCGAGAAGGGCGTCGGCGCCGCCACCGGCAAGCCGATCCACTTCAAGGTTAGTTCCGATCGATTGGAGCGCCGAGAGGTTTGGCACCTGCGCCTCTGTGTGATTTTATTCCGTTCGGTAGGTCCTTCGGTGCTATTTGCCGAGGAGCTTGGGTGTTGGATAATGCAATTTGGTCTTGTTGATTGAAGCGTTTGAGCCTCTCGATTTGGGAGTAGTTTACGTAATCAATGTGCTGCTGTTAGGGTCGGAACGTTTGTGTTTTGGTGCGATTGACTGCTCCCGGTAGTTTTTTGAGCGTTTGGAACCGAATAGTGTTGTTTCTAATGCGATTGATTGGTTATTGTAGGGTTTTGATGCGGATTTCATAACCCTGGAATCCGAAGGATTTGTTTTTTATTTAGTTTACTCTCCTGTACTGCAATTTGGATTGCCTCTTAACCCAAGGTTCGTTTTTGATGCGAGTAGTTTGCTTTCCGTGTGTTTAGCTTGCTGCTCTTATTGATAATTGGATCCTGTCTTCGTAAATATTATCGTCCTTTTTTGTCTTATGGTTGGATGTTCCTCGGCATATTGTTGACCTCATGTTTTAGGGTCCTAACTAGTGCACCTTTTCTCTTTTCTTCATTTTTGCCTTAGTACTACTCGTGTTGTGACGTCAAATCGTGTCCTCTGATGTGCAGTAAACTCTATGCAGTACGCACTGCTACCACTAGTTCTGCTACTGTCAATTTTGACTTCATTCTTACTGCACCTTGCACCTGTTAACCTATCAAGTACCATCCTGTGCTAGCTTTTGTGGTCTGCGGCGTCTGCCACTCTGCCATATACTTTCTCGCTGCTAAAACTTGGCATGTTGGCCTTGTGCTGCTATAGTGCTGCCTGATTTATTTGTAGGAATAGATAATGACACACTATCAGTCGTACAGTGCAATGCGCCGGGACAAGGTCTTGTGATTTGGTCACGTGGAGGTTATTAAGGTTTGTTTGATTCAGCTTTGGATTCTCTAAAAGTTCATTCTGAATTATGTATAGAGAAACTGATTCTTCAAAATTGAAATCCAAAACTATATATGGAATGGATTATGGATTCTAGTGTATATGGGTAGGCTGGATTGTGAGAATCGAATTCTAGAATTAGGCTATTTGTTTTTTATTCTGATTTTGAAGCTAGAATTCAGAATAAAAAACTAAAACTTTGACGCGGGACACCAATTTTTGTTATTACTTTTGTCTCAAAATATTCCTATGCAGGTTTGACGCCTCGTGCACAAGCTTTGTGTATAGAAGTTCCTATTTTTTTTAATGAAATGCATACGAGGGCCCCATCGTTTTGGTTTACTCACTGACAGGTGGGCATCCAGGATCCACGGATGGCTGTATTTTAGTGAGAAACCGGGAGGGTTTTGTATGTATGTTGTAAAGAAACATTTCGTACATATAGCAGACCTCGTAGCCTTTTGGAAGAGACGGAAGCCAGCACTGTATCTAGATTCGCTTTGCTGCTCATTTTTTATTTGAATTTGGTCTTTATTTTAACATTCAGTTAAGGACAAGTTTAGTGGTTATAGGAGGAGCATATCATGTGCTGATGTGCTTAATGTTTGAATAACTGCTTGGCATTTGCACTTCATGTTTCCCAATCGCTGATCACCCTGAGTGAAACCATGCCAATGAGAACAGTGATGTGCGGGAAATGCATAAATGCAGTCTGACTAGCCTCTTTCTGCTCACCTGCTGCAAGGTGTGTGGTGTAGATATGGATTCCCAACGTGCATTTTGAGTTGTTATGGGTTTCTAGTGGTGGGGTCTGGGACGGCTTCCCAACCGGCTTCTACTTTGTTGAAGCCAAAAGCCGTCCCAAACTACAGGCTTCTGTATCGGCTTTGTGGCTGGGCTTTAGGCCCATTTATACTACGAAAAGCTGCAACCAGCAAGCCACCCACCCCAGCTTCCTGTTGCTTTTGTGGGAGGGGGTTTCGTCTTTGCCATTAAAGTTGGGAGAAATTACCCACCTTGTACCATACATAAAAGGACAAACTTCACTCTCTCCATCTCATTCCTCCCCTCCCCTATCTGCAGCAACATCTGACTCAGAGGCAATTGGAGTTTCGACCATTCGGCGCAGCCTACTGCCAGCACCAACTTCCACCTTGTCCTACTGCCCCCTCCCGTCGGTGCCGACCTCCATCTCCTCCCTCGATGCTACTAGAGCTGACGTTGGTGCCAACCTCCATCTCCACCTTCGGTGTTGCCTAGAGCCAACGCCTCTGTACCTCCTCCCCAAGTGCCATGCCACCAAAGCCCCTCCAGTGTTGACTCCCCAGCCCCCCACATACACTGCCTCCCTCCACTAAGGTAATCCACTGCCGGTGAACCATTCCACGGTCCGCACCACCATATCCTCCATCACCATTGTTGTACAGAGCCATGTGTGTTGGTTAATTGATTTATTTTTGTCAATTCGTGAGTTCATGCTTGTTGGATCTGTCCATATATTTTAATGTATCTTGGATCCGTTTCCTCTTGATCCTCTTGGATTTGTTCTTTGATGCCCGGCGACGACAGCCTGCAAGCTGGAGGTGGCATTCCGGCGATGGCGGCGGCCTTAGATAATTTTCTTAATTCTTTGTTTTTGTTGCTCATATAGATTAATGACTTTTGTAATCATGGAATTGATTACTAGTGTATTTGATGTAATGATTGTTGTTAAGATTTAATTGTGTGCAATTTTTTTCAAATGATCTTGTGTGTAGATATGTATGTAGATTTGATTATTTTGTTATGCTTGAATACCACGTTTGTTTATGGATGGATCTCATGATTATTTTGTTTATGGAGATGATGTTAGTTTTTGCATTTTGATTTTGTTGATTCATCCTTCATTACGATCACTGCGGAGCCCCACCATGCCTGTTGACCTACCTCCGATCATTCCTGCACAAATCGAGGCCACACACGGCCTCATCGTAGCTAGCAAGGTTATTAAGGTCCGGTTTGGCAGAGCTCCAGATCCCAGCTCCACCTTACATCTGGAGCTTGTAGGTTTAATAAAGTGAATTAAGTTTATATTTTTAGTCTAAAATATAAACAAGATGACCCATCTAAACACTTTTCATGTACCCATAGCTCGAGCTTTATAAAAATCTGGAGTTAGGAATACCCTACTCCACCAACTTCACGGATTATGGTGAAGCTGGAGCTGTGCCAAACACCCCCTAAGTTGTAAAGTCGACTCAAGTCGCAATGGTACCGACTTGCCGTCTAATCCCGACTAGTCGGCGACTAGTCTATCTACCAACTACTGTTGCTATTCTCCTACTATTGTCTGGATGTAGAACAGAACAACAAAACATATTGATGGATCGAGTGAAACGGAGAAGATTCAGACTTTAGAGAGGAAAGAGAAGAGAGGACACCAACTAGGAGGTGAGGAACCCCGTCACAGCTTTCCGTCGTCATCGGCAACCTCGTCACAACTTATAGTCAGAAGCTTTATCGCATCTTACCATTGCCGTTGTCACTTCGTTGCTGTCACCGTCGCATCACAGCTCCATCTCCATGCGCAGCTTGCACCTCTGTGCTTCCTTTGGAGCTCATGCATCGCAACCGCTGCCAGCTAAGCAGTGAGAGGAGGAACCCTAGTAAGCACCAATGCCTCCTCTTCTCTTCCTTTGGCTGCTCTCTACTTAGCTTATATAGTGGGAGGCTAAGAGTTTGAGTTGGTCCAACTAGGCTGAGCCCGGCCCACATCCATTCTTCCATTCCTTTCCCTTATTTAGCAAATCACCAGCGCCGCATTTGCTCTTTGCTTCATGCACGCCATCAACACCGCCGCTGTGTCGACAACACTAGCACCACCTTTCCTCCTATTCCCCTCTTCCCTCCTCCCCTTTCCCCTGGTATATCCCTCTCAATTTGATAGTGGGACAGCCATGTGGAACAAGTCGGACGCCCAACCATGCACGATTAGTCGTCCTGGAAGCCGATTAGTCGCTCTGCTCGCCCGACCAGGCCTCCAAGTCGAGTCGATTGCTCCAGTCAAGAGTCAAGAACTGACCGGATGACTAATTGTGGATTAGTGGATTAGTTGACGACTAGGCGATGACTTAATAACATTGGTATCTAGGCACAGTTGATGAGCCTATTGGCCCAGCCTTTCCATTACCAGAGCTTGCAATTGCATAACTAGACTGCACTGCACACTAGGTGTTCGATATCGGTCTGGAGAGATAGGGTGTATAGTGCCTAATGGAAACGTTTGGTCCGATCTTTCGATGAGAGTAACAACTACGATTGATCCATGTGACGTTGACGACGAGGCTACTTGACCAAGAAGACCAAGTTCGTCCAGCAATCGCTACACCATGCCCTTTGTCGTTATCAACTGTGCCCAACAATCCAACATAGTTGTTCTTTCCTGCAAGCAATTGAGAATCAAGCAAGAAACAAACAAATGTAATCTGAGTTGTAGGATGAAAGACGAAGTTTTATTGAATAATGGAAAGGCCTGAAGTCGCCGTAGTTGGTCTTGTCGACATGAGCAGATAATTATTATTGTTTTTTGAACGAAAAAACAATCTAAACAAGCCTACGGACTAAAAGTGGCGGCCACAAGGGTTATAAGGAGGTGGTGACCAAGGGGAAGCCATCCTAGGGTTGTGCGCCAATAGGTGGGCGCACACAACGTGGGCTTGGATCCGAACATTACAAGGCCCAAGTTGGCCCAACAGGTGACGTAGTACCTCTTTTGGATGATTGTGACATGTAGACAATGAATCTGAAGGTGAGGCTAGATCCATTGGAAAGGTCTCGTCGTAAGCTTTTAATCAAGTACTCGTACACCTCCAACAGACTCTGTATGTGAATGTTACGATCGTTTTAAATCAGGGCTGCCAGGCTGATTCCAAATTGTACTGGAATTGAAGCATGATCGGCCTGGACTTGTTGTGGTAGTATTGTTGCTCCCCTTACCATGGTTCTTGAGTAGAATAACATCACATAACTTAGGTAGCAATCCTTTCTCAATAGGAAAATTATGAACCCCCTAAAAATGAGCTCACCCGATAGTTCAATTGTCATGTACATGCCCTTGTCATAGGTCCTTGTCTAGCATCTTGTTGAGGAGTGTCATGTGTATTCAAGGAAATGATGTCCTCATCACCTAGTTAATGTTAAGGTTAGTGCTTGGCTAGGTTAGATTACAGTTTCAGGGTTGCCGCTGTTGTGTTCCCAACTGTGGTTTCATGCTTACATTTACATTTGTATGTCATGTTTAAAAGAAATGAAATCCACTAATATGTCCTACAAATGGCATCAAACAAGCCGTCATTTGGCTCGGAGCATTTTAGACATTTTCTTAATTTAGAACTAGCCATCTTACCTAAAAGCCAGACTATCAAACACCAAATCTTTTTAGCCCAGTTGTACGACCCTTCAGCCATGTAGTCCAATCGAAACCTACTTTTTAGAAAAGCTATAGCCATGCCAAACAAGGCCTAAAACATTGAGAACAGTAGTGTTCATTGTGATGACAATCTGACACAGCCAACCCACCCTATTAACTTCTGGTTCATTGACATTCATTTTTTTTGGTTAATGGATGCAAATACAACATTAATACTTTAGTACAGGAATGAGAGTTGATGGGTGATTTTTGTTTTTGTTGAGAAATTTTTTGGTCATTTCCATTCTCTCTCTGCTAACTGTAGCTTCAAATCCCAAAAAAATGATGGTCAAAGGTTGTTACACAACTGCATACACTGCACTGAAATTTGCTTCCAGGTCTTCACAGTAATCACTAAGCACATGTTCGATAATTGCTTGTGTTGCAGGGCTCATGCTTCCATCGCGTTATCAAAGGCTTTATGGTACAGGGTGGAGATATAACTGCTGGTGATGGAACAGGAGGAGAGTCAATATATGGTTTGAAATTTGAGGATGAGAATTTTGTTTTGAAGCATGAGAGGAAAGGAATGCTATCAATGGCTAATTCTGGTCCCAACACAAATGGATCTCAGTTTTTCATTACTACAACCCGAACGCCTCATTTAGATGGGAAACATGTAGTTTTTGGAAGAGTAATAAAGGGAATGGGAGTAGTTCGTTCTGCTGAGCATGTTCCTGTTGTAGAAGCTGATCGTCCCACTGCAGATGTCGTAATTGTTGATTGTGGGGAGCTTCCTGAAGGTGCCGATGATGGAGTTGTAAACTTTTTCAAGGATGGTGACACCTATCCTGATTGGCCCAATGATCTCAACGAGAAGCCTACAGAGGTTTCATGGTGGATGGATGCTGTGGAGTCTGCTAAGGCTTTTGGCAATGATAATTTCAAGGTAATTTTCTCTCTAAGCTAAACTCAACTGGTTTCGTTTTGTTTAGATTAGTGGCACTCACTGGTTGCATTGATACCAAATCAGTGTATGAAGTAAGTTCAGATAATGATATCTCATCCTGACAAGGCTAAATCTAAATGTAAAGCTTAGTAACTTAAGATAGCGGGCATAACTTATGCCCTTTAGCTTTTTGCAACTTGCTCAGCAAGTTCTACTATTGACGTGTTCACATTTCCTCGGTCTTTTGCCATCATGTTTTTATTGGTAAACTAGCCTACCTACTGCTGCATCAACGAGATCCCTCTGTATATCAGCTCAATTGTTTTCTTCATTTATCATCAAATATGACTTTGTTGTTTGATTTCCACATTCCTAGCATATAGCTGCTAGCTACAAATTAGTCTCCCCTTTCTTTGATGTGTACTCCTTTTTCACAATAATGGTCACTTACTCACTGCAATGGGTGATGTTATTCCAACCCACGCATCCCTAACATCATAGGATATAGCAGTAAGAAGTTTTATGACATGATCCATGGGGAAGCCTATCAAATGAGAACTAGCATTGAAATAGGAGAATTAGAGCTAACAGCCTTAGCTATTGGATTGTATCTAGATGGCTTAGATCAACCAATAATAGCCACAAACACTTTTCAAAAGATCCCTTGAATTTTTCTAATTTGCATTTATACCCTCCCACCTTCTAGTGATATGGAAATCCACTTTGATCTACAGCATTCAAACTTGATTTTGTGGTTAAGGTCTCCTAGTTTAAGCCTAGCTGCCATGACATACACTCCCTGATCTTTGGTTTCTGAACAACCCCACCCCCACACGTGCGCGCGCCCCCGGGGGCTTTTATTCAGGACATGATTTTAGTATTTCTTATAATATTTCATCCAGTTGCTAAAATGCTATTATAGAATGCTAACTATATAAATAACTCTACATGTAAAGGTATGTCGACTTTATGAAACTGTTTTCACTTTGTTGTTCAGCCTGCATATCCCATGACATATTCAGCAATTTAGCATTGTAATAACACCCCTTCTGTTTATTATAGGGATTATTCATTTTAAAAGTGCTGACCTAATCTAGTTATGTTTTGTAGATATGTAATGTTATATATCCCTGTCTTGTTCCCTGAAGCTGAAGTTAGTGCCTCTGTTCTATACAGAAACAGGATTACAAGACAGCTCTGAGAAAGTACAAGAAAGCACTGCGCTACTTGGATGTTTGCTGGGAAAAAGAAGAGATAGATGAAGGCAATTATATTATTTCCACTACAAATGTTCAATTTTCATTGTTCCTGTCACATGATACATACTTACCATAAAACACGTCACATGACAATAGTATTATAAACATGTTGATACACAGAGAAGAGCTCAGCATTGCGGAAGACCAAGTCCATAATACTTACAAATAGCTCTGTAAGTTATGTTGTCTAGTCTAATTACTTCCCTGCTGGATGAATATCTTCCACTCTCAACATCTAAGAAAATTGTTTTTATCAGCCTCTTTCGCCTGCGAGTGTCTCTGAACCATTTCAACAGTACATTTACAATGAATTTGCCAATTTCTACACGCTAACTTAGAAAAATGTGATTGATATGATTTATTTCTGTACTAAGGACCATGAAATGCTGCTTTGGCTTAAAAAAGTTTCTATCTCAACATGGCACAGACTACTACGCTTGTGTTATTGCTTGTTTCCTGAAACTGACATATAACTTCTTCAGGCATGCAAGTTGAAGTTGGGAGATTTGAAGGGTGCTTTGTTGGATGCGGATTTTGCACTGCGTGAAAGGGAGGGCAATGCTAAAGCTTTTTTCCGACAAGGACAGGTTGGTATTGACCTTCCGTGTAATGGTTCTAAGTGTTAATTGATGCTTTTCTCCAAACTATAATTTGTTTGACAAGGCATGCATACTTTTGTTTGTGAACATTCTAGTTTTAGTTTCTTAAACTACTTGCAATCATGTATGCATTATCATTCATTGCAGACTCTGAGTGGTTCATTTTCTTAAATATTTTATTGTTCCTTTTTTATATTTCCATGTGTTCTGGTCTCTTTTGAAGTGTTCAGCAATATTTTCCCTTGTCATCTAAGAGGATATATGGACATTTTCTGCCGAGTTTCACTTCTCTGTCTGGCACATAACAAAGCCTTGAGATGACTCTGATGTGTAAGTGGGAGGCTTATACTATTTTTTTTTGGTTTTAAGATGTATTTTTGCCAGCATTTGGACTTGAGTTACATCCATACAACCAAGTAACCGTTTACTTGGAAGCAATCAGCTAAATTTCTTTTCTTTTCTTTTTTTTGCTGTGTCAATTAGCCAAGGCTGGAGATATATATTAGAATTTTAGTTTTGTTGTTTGCAGCTACTATCTGTTGCCGCATCTTCATTCGATGTCAATGTTGATGCCTTAAGTACATGCAATTGAGCTGGAAAATAAATTTCTTACACATCAATCTATAGCATTAAAAAAACCGTAATATCGTAATGTTGTCACCTGTTGATATCTGTGTGACTGATCACTTAAATAAATGTGATTTGCAGGCACACATGGCACTTAATGACATTGATGCAGCAGTGGAGAGCTTCAAGCATGCATTGGAGTTGGAGCCAAGTGATGGTTTGTCTCTTTCCTCTTCATTGGCAATTCATCTCTTAGTGGCAACTGAAAATCTGATGGATTTGTTTTGACAACCCTTAGGAGGAATTAAACGAGAGCTGGCTGCTGCAAAGAAGAAGGTCAGTCTGATAGCCTTGTGAACGTGGAGCCTGTATAAATGTTTAGTGTTACCAACTCTTTGGAAACTATTACAGATTGCCGACAGAAGAGACCAGGAGCGGAAGGCATTTGCTAGGATGTTCCAACCTTCAGGAAAATCAGACAAAAACAACGAAGTAATTGTCATGTACCGATTCATTTGTAGAACTTTGATCCAGGCCTTCAGTACAGAGCAGCTAAAGGTGCTAACGGTTTGTTTTGTTTTGTTCTCTTGTAGGAGAACAATTGATCTGTAGTTTCTTTCCCCCGACAGAACTTTTAGTAACTTGATCTGGGATACATACCGGAACCGTCCACTAAAAAGGTTCAATTTATACCACAGAATACCACTTTCTGCTCATTGTCATAGTTTTGTTGATGTACTCACATTAAAGGATGGTTTCTGTTGCAGGTATAACAAGGGAGTCTGCCCAGCAAAAGTGCGGACTCCCAATCTTAGATACAAGGGGGGAAGGAGAGCTTTTGTTTTTTTGTTTTTACTACAGAAGCAGGTGTCTAAACGTTGTCTTAAGGAAAGAGACATTGAAGTGAACAGTACAGTTATCAGACGTTGCAGCAAGGCATTGCCAATAGACAGTTCTTGTTTGGATTGTTGTGGTCAAACCTGACAATTAGCACCTTTTGTGGGTGGTTTCCTTACTTCGCTTTTCTGATGTTCTCTTGGTGCCTTGCCTCTTGTCTGCCACATCTGCTTGTTGCGAAATGTCAGGTCCGGCGCCTTTGACGGTTTTTTCACGCGTGCGTCAGAGAATAATCGCCGTCTCGTTGGAAATTAGGGTGCGTATTCGTCTTTTGACTTGTAGGGTGGGTATTCTGTTTAATCTGATTCAGTATCGTTCTTTCAAACGTCGGTTTAGAGAAAGATAAAAGAGAGCTGTTTCCAAGTGTTTTTTTTATAGTTGCATAAATATTAAAGCATAAATGAGGAGTAGTTGGTGATTACTTACTCTTTCAATTGCTTCAAGATTTGTACAATTTATATTAGGAGAAAAAACATTGAAGCATTGCTCAAAATAAAATTAATCATGGAAATAACTGTGATTTTTTCTATACGAATACAAACATCATAATGAAGTACAAGATTACTGTTAGTTCCATTGAACATCATCCCCATGTGCGAAGCCACCGTCGTTCCGCTGAAGAGGGACGGGACTTCGTATCAAGCGTGTGCCTTAAGTCTTTGTTTTTTCGAGGGAAAGGGGGCTTCATTAATTAAACTGGATATATAAGGGTGTGTTTGTCAGAGATTCAGCTTCTTCAGATTTGTGAATCTGGTGAAGCTGAAAATTCTAACTTCACCAGATTCGTGAAGCTGAAGTTGTGAGTACATTAAGAGTGTTTAGATAGATCATCTTATTTACATTTTAGACCAAAAATATAAACTTAATTCACTTTATTTTAGTTTACAAGTTTCAGATTTTAGGTGAAGCTAGAATCTAAAGCACTACCAAACAGGTGTTAAGTTACATTCCTCGTTAACGAGGTTCAGCAGGTAACCAAACCGAACAGTCCAAAGTGCGTTTCACTAATTGCACTAACTCATGCGCTACCCTGTCTTGCTCTCTCTTCCCCTTGATCACCTCTGCTTCCTGTCAAAATGCCATCAGCTCCTCCATCTTCTGAAGCACAAACACCGGCGCCGACCTGTCTGTCGGTCGTCCAGGCGTAGAAACTCCACCATGGCCTCACAATCTGTTTCCTACACAATTGGGGCTTGAATCCGTTGAGAAGCAAGATAGATGCCTTCTTCACACACCATAGCTCCCGCTTCCTCCGCATTGGAAAAGCTCTCCACGCCTTGAAAACCACATTCCCTTGGTCATTTCTCGCCACAGCGCCCACGCCTCCAGTGCCCGTACGCTCATCATAGGAGCCATCCACATTCACGATGATTCTCCCTTTGCACCCACTTGAAGTGGATTGGATGCTTAAGTGGGAGGGTGAATTGTGATTCTTCTTGCCAACAAAAGCTTAATTAAAAATTTTAATCCGTACTTGTTCAACCTAAGTGATTAGGTTTCTAGTGAAGTTTTGGAACCTAGTTCCAACCCTATACAATTCTAGTGAGCTAAAAAATAGAGTACAATAATGTAAGCGAGGAAACATAAAAGAGATAAGGAACACAGCCGATTTTTTACTGAGGTTTTAGAGATTCGACAATCTCTCATATTCCTCATTAGAGCACTCTCGTAAGAGTATAGCTTCGACTTTAGACTGTGTAAGGAATCAAGCCCTCTACTCATAATAGTCTTTCACTACTCTAGATAAGTGAACTCTATACCTTCACAAGCCTCCCGCTGACTTCCATTTCCTCCAAAGAAGGTCACCAAGCCAACGCCTCTAAATCGTCTAAGAGACACCGATCTCCAGGAGTAATAAGCCAAAAATGTTCACTCAAACAACAAGAAGTGATGCACAATTTAGGCCTAATATACTCTTTCAAGCACTCAAGATCTTCAATTCAAACTTCAAAGTGCCTTTGAACTCCTCAATATGATGAACTCTCAAATGAAGTTGCAAGAGAGATAACTTGAACCCCCGTAGGGTGTATTTATAGCTCCACACCTCAGAAACCAGCTAGCAGACATAGATATTTCAAAACATCTCTATGAGTTGGATCATCTGACCCACTCAAATTATCCAGCTTAAATGCTTTCAACGGTCAAAATTGTAGATATTACACACACTTGTATCGTCCAACCCAACTCGAATTATTCAACTAACTTAGATTATCCACCTGGCAAGGATTATCTGGGCTAGTGCAAACCATCAAGAACACATTCTCTATGAAATTGATCCAAGTCATGCTCTGATCTACTTGGATCATCAGACTCACATCAAGATGAACTTACATTAAGTCTCTACCAAATTGATTCGGCCCTTATTCTAAGCCACTTGGACCATCCGGGTCCTTTTGAGCACTTCTTTATAGAATTGATCCAACCTATAGTCCGGATCACTCGTATCATCTGACTCTCATTGTACCTAAAAAACACATCCTCTATAAAATTGATCTGACCCATACTCTAGGTCACTCAGATCTTCTAACTTTTTGTTGAAATCCTCTGGACTTGCTCTTTGTTGAATTGGTTTGACTAATGATCCAACCAAGTCAGATTATCCGACTTAACGTTGAATTTTTTTGATCAAGTTTGAAATCTCACACTTTCAAGACCTAGCATTTCTCACTTGGATTCTTGGCTTTCTCTAATTAGATATGAGCTCGAGAAGCCTAGTGTACATCACAACCAACTACCTAACCTCACCAAGCTTAAACTATTAGCCTTGAAGCCCTTAATATTACGGTCAAAGAAAAAACAAAACATATAACTAAAATAATCCAAACTCAACTCCTCAGATCATTTCTAGTCACAAGATCCTTATTCTTCATGTTTTGCCATAATTTATACCTTTTTGGAATCTATGAATGCCAAGAACTCCCAATAGCACTAACTCATCTTAAGACCTTGGAACATAGTTTTAACAAACGTCATTAATCACCAACGCATAAATATCTGAAATTAAAGGCCTATTAGATGCTTACACCACTTTAGCTGATCAACTTGCCTCTTCGCCCGAGCCAACGCCAAATCTCTGATGCCTCGCATCACCTGCTCCCCCTTCTCATCCGTGGCCTTATCTTGTTGTCGGACCATGAATAGAGTGGTATTAGCTGTTAAGGAAAATAACTGGCCCTTGTATGCTGCAGTCTCCATTAGCATGCACAATATTGTTCCAAACTTGCCACACACGACAGATCAGGAGCAGGAATTGACATTTCTCCTCTACCGTCAACGTTTCAAGCAGAACTAGCAACCAATAAGGTCTTGAGTTTTCAAGATATTCCTCTGACGGCAAACTCCTAGGCTGTTGCACTGCATCTCTGACCGCTCGGGCTCCATCACATTGGAAAATTGCATGATATTGATAGCAATCCTCCTCTGTGTTCCAGCACACACACACACACAATCCTATCCGTTTCCAACTTGTGACGCCATTTGTTAACTTTTGTTGGGAGAGCATTTTGGACAAATCTCCAAGCCAAGATGTTGATCTTTTGAGGGACTCCAGCATTCCATATATTCTTCCAAATAGCCCGGTTCCCGTCAGATGCTGCACTCGTAGCTCCTCTTAGCATACATGGATCACTGCTCCTGACGGCCAGGTCATCTGAAAAAAATTCCTATTCTTAACCGGATGCCAAGCTAGGAAATCTCCAGAGTCCGTGAGGACAGCTTCAAATTCAATATTGCCTCCACAGCAGAAAAACACCACGCAGCCGATTTTGATCGCACTCCCTCCCGTTCGCCTCCAGCAGTTCAGGGGCTGTTTGGTTACCGTCTCACACGAGCTTAACAGCGGAAGCTTGCACCACCACAGCCTGGCTCTAGGGAAACGGTCATGGAGCTCGTTTCCCACGAGCCTGGTTGCGAGTGCTTTGTGCGTCGTGCTGGCTTGGCATCCACACCGCGCGCAGGCAACCAAACAGCCATCTTGCATGCGTGGATGCAGACTCACGCGATACAACGAGCAACCAAACGCTGGTTCTCTGACTTCCACGAATCTGACCGCGTGAAACCAGGCAACCAAACTACCCCTTAGATACCCATTTAAAACGGCATTAGCCTTGAGGGCTAAGCTTAGCTCGGTTGGTTGAGCGTCGTGTGTGTGCCTAGTCTGCCCGTGTTCGAGCCAAGGTACGCGCAGGCGCCTATGTACGTGTGTGGGTGCACGCGTGTTTGTAACAGCCTTCTTTATTCTTTAATGAAATGTCAGAGCTCCTGGCCATTTTTTTTAAATTCTAACTTTCTTCCCCGTTCCAATCCTCCCTTGTTCACTAGTTCCAGTACATGTTCTATGCGTCGCCAAGCTGGCGATTTGCAACCCGTAAAAACAGTATCGATCAGTTCTCCTTGAGGCCTGAGGGTAATACTTAGCGAACACGAGCACACCGACTGTCTGGGAAGCATATCAGACGCCATGCCTGCTGTGGTGCCAACAAAGATTGATTGAACAAACACGGATTTTCAGAATTTACTTGTCCCATGACATCCAATGATGGGTTTTCCGTCGGCCGCTTTCAGCGCCTCACCAATAGCTTCTTATCATTTTTTTCCATCTCATCACACACCGACGCAGGAAGCTGAGACACTGATGGCATAAGTCGGTAGCGCTTGCACGACCGTCCTAATTAACACTTACTTATCTCCAGCCGAGATATACCGCTCACTCTAGTCGCTTGCTCAGGATCAACACGTAGGAAGAGAAGACTGTATCGGCAGCAAATAGGAGATGAGATATGCCAGGCGCTTGACGGTACACTCGCAATCTTTGAAGAGCTCCCTTTTGCACCTCCTTATGAAGACTGATAATCCATCAGCAACACAAAAAAGATAAGGGGGAAATCAGATCACCTTGGCATAGTCCCCGGGTTGGTGTGAAAGGCGCAAGGGGCGCCCCGTTGAAGCGAACCGGAACATAGATCCGGTGCAGTGGGGACTGCAACTTAAGCAGTTTTCACAGGCGCAGACCCAGATTGGTTAAAAACGAGATAAACAGTGTTTTGCTACAGCGCTATAAATAGTGTTTTGCTACAGTAAAAAAAATGAGCGGTGCTTCCAACCGATCCGAGGTACTCATTTTTTGATCGGACGGTCATATGATTTCGATAAATCCAGCTTATACACACAAAAAATTTGTTTCCCTTCCTTTTGTTTGCTGAATCTTGTGAATACACTCAAAAGCATTAAGTGCATTATCCATGATCATACGCCCTGCGAGAAAAGCGCTTTGATTCGGAGAAATAACTTCTTGAGAGCGGGGACGTAACCAGTATGCAAGGCATTTGGAGACGACCTTATAGATTACATTGCACAGACTGATAGGGCGAAGATCCTTCAAGCCCTTCGGATGGTCCTTCTCCGGGATCATAACAATTAATTGCTGCATCATTCACCCCTGGTGGCATTTTGCTAGTATCAAAAAACTCATGAACTGCTTCGACAACATCCTCTCTTAGAACTTGCCAATTTCGCTGAAAGAACCTTGCCGAAAATCCATCAGGCCCCGGTGCCTTCAACGGGCCAATCTGAAATAGAGCGTCTCCAATTTCCTCGTCCGTAAACGGTCGGCGGAGAGAGTCATTCATTACCTCATCAATTTTTGGCTGGATATACTACGACAACAAGAAGTTCGGTTGGAGAATATTGTTATTGGTGTACAAAGTTATGAAGTAATCCTCTGTCATCTCCTCCATCTCCCGTTTCTTAGTCACCCAGGTGTCTTGTTCTCTTCAAGTTTATTTTGTGAGCAGTGTTTCAATGCTTTCCCTCTTAATACAAGTTGTATAAATCTTAAAACAAAGGAAGAGGTAAGTAATCACCATCTACCCTTTATTTATGCTTTAATATTTATACAACTGTCAAAAAGAAAAGTATGGAAGCACCTCTCTTATTTTGTTCTATTTTTCATAGCTCTCCAGACCGCCTTTCGATGAAAATAATTAGCATTCCGATCACCTTCTCTCAGCTAGCTTATTCGTGATCTTTGCAGCGACATCATCTCTTCCCGATATAATAATTCATCCATCTGAAGTTGAAATGCTTTTATCTCAGTTCTGGCCGCATCGTTCTGCTGTTCCCGCAACTCGGCTAGCTTCATTCGCAATTCACCCAACTACTTAGTAACTGAGCCGAACTTTTCCTTGCTTCACGCCCTTAATCTGCTCATGGCACAACGTAAGGAGCTGGAAATTTCTCCTAGGTGCTCCTTTGCGCCGCATCCCACGCAAGCCTCTTGGATCTCAGTCGGCAAAGAGTCATCTCTTTCCCACATAATTAACTTCATAACAGGAGCTCGATCTTGGCTTCTGATCGGTGCCATGATCCAGCTGTAGTAACAGGGAGCAATGGTCTGATCTAGAGGACACTAGATGTGAGAACTTTGCAATCGGGAACACTTCATCCAAGCCGCATCAGCTCACTCCCCGATCTAATCGGACTATTAACATTTCTTCTCTCCACCTGATTGTTATCGTAAGTTCAGGGAAGCCCAACAAAACCAATATCAATCAATTCGCATTCAACCAGTACATCCCGAGAGTCTATCATCTGTCTCTCATTTCTCTTTACATCAGCGAAATGATCAAATCGCCATTGTGCTTCATTAAAGTCTCTGATGACCAACCACGGCTCCGCAGAACGGGGTTTAAGGCGCCGTAACAGTTCCCACATGTGTTTCATGTTCTCCACCCGTGGTTCTCCCCACTGAGGACTACTTGGATTGTTGTGTGCTTGCGTGTACACACGAGTTCCCGGCCGGAGACCGACGCGAGAGGAGGTGGACGTCGAGGCCATGGCGGTGACTCGACGGATAACTAGCGAATAGAGCTACCGGCCTTGTTAATCGGAAGGCACCGTTAAGAGGTAATTTGTGGCAAAATACTTTTCTGCCGTTTTCATTGATTTCAGCCGAACTTATAGATGTAATTAGTTTTGGTAACTAACAATAGAAATATAGACTTCCCTAACCAACTCGATACTTAACAAACTCAAAAAGATATTAACTAACTAGCCATGAACTCCTGGTTTCCTTTGCCTGGCGCCAAGCTGGGTTGATCCTCCGAGCGCTCTTCAGGCCGACCCTTCTTCCGGCGTCGGTAGTAAACGTAGTCCAGGCTCTTGGTGTGGGCTCTCATATCTCTCCGCGGTTTGCACATCCTCTCGCAGCCGAACGCGGTCGCCGGGAATGTCAACCATGGAATTCAGCGGGTCTTCCTCGCGCCTCGACTGACCATCATTATCTTTCAATGGAGGCTGAAGATAGTCCACAACCGCGCCACTGGACCCCACGGCCTCCTCGCCTGGAGCTTTCCAGTTATGATGGTACTGAGGATCCACTAATGTGGTTACTGTTGGAAATTCAGCCGGCTAACCTCACGCCTCCGAGAGATGAACACAAACGACTCACTTCAGGAAACGAGGCAGAAACAAAAGAATTTTTTGGTGCCGCACAACTTCTGCGACTTTTCTGGGTTTTCTTCTCATCTTTATATAGGAAACAAAAACTCTGAATACAGACTCCAACTCGGAACCAGACTCTGAATCGTAAACTGATTCTGAATTGGAAATACGCAAACACTACTATTCCTTGACCGACAATAACACTAACTCCTGACTTACTACTCTTACGTATCGTAATTGATCTCTACTGAAAATAGAACAATCTAACAAGATTAAAACAACATTTCACCTCCCTAATCTTGTTTCGCCTTATTGATCTCAACTAGCCCGAGTTTGTTCCTCAATTCCAGGAACTTCTGCCGCCCCAATGGCTTAGTCAAAATGTCTGCCAACTGATTTTCTGACCTTACATGCTCAATGTTGATTTCTCCTGCCTCCACTCGTTCTCTGATGAAGTGATACCGAACATCTATGTGTTTGCTTCTATCGTGCAGAATTGGATTTTTGCAGAGGGAAATGGCTGACTTGTTATCAATGTAAAGTACAGGACATCTGGGTTCCTCTCCTAACATTTCTCCCAAGAGTCTTCCAAGCCATACGCCCTGGCATGCTGCCGTAGTGGCTGCCATGTACTCTGCTTCACAAGTTGATAGTGCCACAACCTTTTGTTTGACAGATTGCCAACTGATCAAGCTCTCTCCCAGTTTAAACAGCACGCCAGTTGTGCTTCTTCGATCATCCTCATCTCCTCCCATGTCACTGTCACTATAGCCTTCTAATCTTCCATCATCTTTTCCTCTTCTGAACTTGCATCCAATTCGAACACTTCCGGCTATATACTTGAGTATATGTTTGACTGCTATTAAGTGTTCAATTTTCGGATTTTCCATGAAACGGCTCACATATCCAACGGAATATGCAATATCAGGTCTTGTGTTTACCAGATAGCGCAAGCTTCCGACAATGCTTCTATAGCTTGTTTGATCTGTAGGAGGAGAATCACTTTCTTTCCCGAGTTTCAGTCTAGCTTCCATGGGCACTTGACTGGGATTACAGTCTTGCATCCCGCATTTTTCCAAAATTTTCAGTGCGTATGCAGATTGACAAAGAGTGATCCCATCCTCAGATTGTTTCACTTCAATCCTGAGGTAATAGCTGAGTAGTCCTAAATCACTCATGCTAAAGATTTTCTTCATCTCTCCTTTAAGCTTGTTAATCTCTTGTACTCGTGCTCCTGTAATGATTAGGTCGTCCACATATACTCCAATTAGCAGACGGTTCTGATCATTACCACGCATATAAACTGCATGTTCCGTTTCACTTCTCGTAAAACCAATTGATATCAATGTGTTATCCAACTTGGAATTCCAAGCTCTCGGAGCCTGCTTCAATCCATATAGCGCCTTGTTCAGTCTCAGAACCCTCCCTACGTTCTTCTCATCTGTGAACCCTGGTGGCTGCGCTACATAAACTTCTTCTTCTATGTCTCCATTCAAAAAAGCAGTTTTCACATCCATATGATGTACTTCCCAATTTTTGTGAGCTGCAATGGCAATTATCAGCCTTACTGTTTCCAATCGGGCTACTGGGGCAAACACTTCTTCGTAATCATCTCCTTGACGCTGAACGTACCCTTTTGCCACCAGTCTAGCTTTGTGCTTCACAATATCCCCACTTGAGTTCCTTTTCACCTTGTAGACCCACTTCAATCCTATTGCTCGATGCCCTTCAGGTAACTCAGTCATGTACCAGGTGTTGTTCTGTTCTATAGATTTTATTTCTTCAAGCATTGCTTGTCTCCAATGCGGCTCCTTTTCTGCTTCATCAAAACCGCTTGGTTCATCTGCTGCAAGGAGACATGCACCAGACCCTGTGTCTTGCAGTTCATGCATAGGGGCTGTAGTCTCCAAAATATTTTTTATGGTGCAATAGCGTCTCGGTGCTTCATCAGATGGCTGTGAAGCATCTTCTGGAGGGCTGACAAATTCGACTGGGACTGTTCTTTGAAAAGTTTGGGAACTTGCCGGGGTTACAGGTGTTGTTGCGCCAAGATCTTGCCCATAGTCTGGCAAATCTGATGCTAGTGTTTCCTCTGAAGCTCTCCCTATGAATATATTTGTTGTGTACTTCACTGAGAACACTTCATCTGAGAGCTCACCCGCACCTCCCTGATTTATGTTTCCGCACCAATCCCAAGCAGCTTCTTCATCAAACACAATATCTCGTGATACATAAACTTTGTTGCCAATGGGATCAAATACTCGATAAGCCTTAGAACCTTGTTCATATCCAATAAATACCGTTTTGAGACTTCTATCATCAAGTTTCTTTAAATTCGGCTTTGTTACCTTGATGTGTGCTATGCACCCAAAGGTTCTGAGGTGTTGTACATTTGGCTTTTTCCCAGACCAAGCTTCCAGAGGTGTCTTCCCAGATACACTGCGTGTAGGTGATCGATTCAACACGTATACTGCCGTGATCACAGCTTCTCCCCAAAAGCGTCCTGGCATTCCTTTGGCTTTCATCATACTCCGTGCCATTCCGATTATAGTCTGATTCCTGCGTTCTACCACCCCATTTTGTTGTGGTGAGTAAGGTGCGGTGAGATGTCTTTTCATTCCTTGATCAGCACAGTATGCCGCAAATTCAATTGAGGTAAACTCTCCTCCATGATCTGTCCTCAAGACTTTTAACTTCCTGCCTGATTCAACCTCTACAGCAGCATGAAACCGCTTGATCGCAATTGAAGCTTCAGCTTTGGATGCCAGAAGATATATCCACATGAACCTGCTCAAGTCATCAACCAGAAGCAAGAGGTACCTTTTGCCACCTGGTGTAGTTGGGCTTATCTCCTGCACAGATCACCATGTACAAGATCGAGTATGCCTTCTGCCCGATAACCAGCTTCTTTTGGAAATGCTGTTCTCCGCTGCTTTCCTACTAGACACCCATCACAAACTTGTTCTGGATGCTCAATTTTGGGCAGACCAAGCACCATCTTTTCTTGATTCAGTTTTTTAACGAGCCAAAGTTTAGATGACCATACCGAGCATGCCATCTCCATGCTTCGTCACTGCCTTTGACTGCCAGGCATATTGGTTGTGCAATCTTCAGGTTCAGTGTGTATAACATATTCTCGGATCTTCTGATTTTGGCGAGAAGGCGCCCAGTTTCTTCACGGATAATCATCATCCCATCCCCAACTTGCACTTTGCAGCCACTTTTGTCGAGTTGCCCAACACTTATAATGTTGCTTCGCAGACTAGGAATGTAATATACATTCCTAAGAACTCGATGTTCTCCATTCAAATATGTAAATACGACCGAGCCTCGCCCGTTTATATTTACGAATGAATTGTCTCCAAACTTGACCGTGCCAGTGAATTTTGTGTCAATCTCTGCGAAGTTTTCACGACACCCTGTCATGTGATTTGTAGCGCCCGTGTCCAGGTACCATTGTCCCTCAAGTTGAGCTTTTTCTTGACTGGCTTGGTTCTGAACATCTGCTTTGTTCATAATTACTTCTCCGGATTCAACCTCCTTAGCACTGTTGTTCTGAGTAGCTTCTAACAGAAATAGTGATGGCTCCTCTCCAGTACTTTGAGTAAGGTTGATCTGCTCCTTATTCATTTGCTCCTTCTTTTCGCGTCTGGGTCTTCTGCACTCTCTAGCAAAATGCCCATAAATTCCACAGTTAAAATATTTTACCTTTGATCTGTCGCGGTTACCAAAGGTTGATTTTCCATCTTGGCGTTCAGCCCCGTCTTGTCGTCTTGTTTCTTCCTGGTTTGAGTAATTCTCCAGATTTCGGCGCTTCATCCGGGCAGCCCACTCGGCCTCAGTGAGGAGAAGCTATCCCGCCTGTTCGCCGGAATCCCCTAGTCCATAGCGCTCTTCTACTGATCGCAATCGACCAGTTAGTTCCTCCACGGTGAGTGTAGATAGATCCACCGTGGACTCAATAGCAATCGCAACTTGCACAAATTTTGGCGTCACCACTCGTAGGAACTTCTTGACCACCTTGTCTTCTTCTACTGGATCCCCAAACGTGGCAAGATTGCTAACAAGTCCTGTGAGTCGCATGGCAAAGTCGTCCACCGACTCTTCTTCTTTCATGCGAATCAGTTCAAATTCACGTCTCAGCGTCTGTGCTCTTGCTTCGCGAGCACGATCGGCACCCAACCTCATGGCCTTTACTGCTTTCCACGCCTCCCGCGCAGACTCCTTTGCTCCGAGCATCACCAACATCTCTATCGGTACGGCTTGGAGAATCGCAGACATTGCCATTCGATCTGTCCGGTAGTCAGCACCACCAAGTTCGATCGCTTCCCATACTCCCTGCGCTTGCATGTTCACTCTCATGAGCACCTCCCACTCCATGTAGTTGGTGCGCGTGAGCGTGGGGTACCGGATATGCACCCCAGCTTCCTTCACCGGCTGCGCCTGCTGCACCTCCCAGAGGGCCCTGCTGCTGCTTCCACCACCGTCCCCTGCACCTTCGGAGCGCCCTCCTCCGATGCGAGTCATGGGTGGTGATGACGATCTAGCTACGCGCCGTGACATGGCGAAGGATCCGTGTATAACCGCTCTGATACCAAATGTTGGAAATTCAGCCGGCTAACCTCACGCCTCAGAGATGAACACAAATGACTCACTTCAGAAGCGAGGCGAAACAAAAGAATTTTTGGTGCCGCATAACCTGCGACTTTTCAGGTTTTCTTCTCATCTTTATATAGGAAACAAAAACTCGAATCTGAGACTCAACTCGGAACCGGACTCAGATAAATGGCGATTCTGAATTGGAAATACATAAACACTACTATTCCTTGACCGACAATAACACTAACTCCCGACTTACTACTCTTACGTATCGTAATTGATCTCTACTGAAAATAGAACAATCTAACAAGATTAAAACAACAGTTACGCCAGTGCGAACGATTTTTTCGTTTGCATCAGATTCCTCCACGGGATTACGTCGACTTGGTCGGGTTACATCTTCGAGGGGAGGCACAAGAAGCACTCGATAATTGGCTGCTGGAGGAGGAATGGATCTCCTGGGAAGATTTTTTCAACATTTTCTTGCAGTGCTTCATGCGCCATTCAAGTGCCGGTCCTTTGGGCGATCTGGTTAATCTGAAACAAGGCACCAGTAGTGTCGATGACTACGCCAGGGAATTCCAACGCCACCTCGCTCGCGCTCCACGCATGGTACACGCGGATTAGGTGGAGACATTTACCGCCGGGCTGACAAAAGCATTGGCGGCTGACGTTCGTCGGGAGCGACCTCACGACCTCGCTGAAGCGATCGGCTTTGTGAGAGAAGCTAAAGAACACAAGAATTTATGGGTTGTCAAGGCCGAGGCTCTCCACAGCTATGCATCTCACGGCCGTGGCCGTGTGGCTTTCAACCACGGCGTGGCGACTTCGGTTGTGTCTTTTGGTCCATCACCAGCAAGAACCATCATGTCATCTTCATCTTCAGGGAGCACCCTGTAAGTTCAAGCGTCATTAGTTTTGGTGATTAATTTAGAATAATATTTAATCCTTGATTAATGATAAACCTAATTTTTATGAGACTAACATGTTTATTGAGCAAATGTGAAGCAGTCTCGAATTTGGATGAAAAATGGAAAACCCAAGGTATGTATGCGTATTCTTTCTAGTATAAATTTCATACTTTGGATTCAAGTTAAAATATAAATGTCCTCATTATATTAACCACAAAATGTGCATCATGTTTCCAATCCATATATTACATGGATGCACATATTTAGGGGGAGTTTGTAATTTAACTTGAAGGTTTCATTGTATTGATCTATTCTTTATTAACACATATAAGGATCAAGACATAGAAACTAAATTCTTGAGTATATATTTGAATTGCCTAGTTGTAGCATACTCATGGTAATATAGGATATGCTCAAATGTAATCAAAATTGAATATGTGCATATTATCTTCAAGTCAATTATATCTATGCACATATACATATGGGGTTTATTCTATAATTGATGGCTTAGAGTAATGGTCATTTCCATATAGTCCACACATTATGGATCATTACTTTTCATCAACATGAGTATATGAAAACTTGTGTAGTTAATATATACTCATATCAATTTAAATAAAAATTTAAATTGAGGTCGGTTGTCTTTTAATCATCAAAGGACATTTCATCATGTGTTGATGGTGTTCTTTTAGATTGATTAAGGATAATCGATAATTCTTGAGTATAACGAGGCATTAGTTGCATCGGTGTACTCAAAACACATTCATATCATTTAATTTGATTTGGATTGTGTTCAATTGATCTAAAGGCATCCATTATGTGTTAATGGAGTGCAAGAGATAATTGAGACAACCATGTATCTTGGACTAACTACTTTCATGAGTTGTGTTTAAGCTAGGTTAAGTCCAAAAATGATTGAGATGATGAAAACGGGACATGGACGATATCATGAGGTAATGGGCATCAAGAGGAGATGTAAGACCCCAGACTTACCATCCGGAATCCCCTGTGTTTAACTGTACTAGTCCCAGATCAGTTGCTAATACACCTGAAAGTCTGGCGATGATAATGATAACGAAACAATATATTAGGCGGTAATAAGCAAGTCTTGGCCTTATGGCCACTTATTATAACTCGCAGTCACAAGACACAGGAACACACACAGACAATGGAAGCAAAAGAAACGAGCGAGCCACAAGCTCCACAGGTAGACGACGGAGAAATGCGCTCCTAGTTAATAGGACTGCCTTCCACGAAGACTTCTTCGAAGAACTCACCACCAGGCTCAGCATCTTAGAAGACTTCTGAAGAATTGATTGGTAGCAAATGAGTACAAAAGTACTCAGCAAGTCTGGTAATTATGCATGATAAAAGGCTTACCAAAGGTCGCGCGCTTAGTATGGTTCTTTTTGCACAAAGCAAATTTTATTAACGTTACATATAATAATTTTTGTAAAGCAATTTTATCAATTATTTGTAACTTTGAATTTATGTATAACTCTAGTGAAGGTTCCATCCACCAATCACTAGCTAACAGGCTCTATTCGCCATAATTTAAAATGATCAGGGTTCTATCCACCATAAATTACAAAACAGTTTCAACTACCTGACTGGCTCTAGCCGCCAAAGGCATACCCGAAAGTTCCATCCACTTTCGGATTCCCAAAGCTCATTTTTGAAAAGAAAACATAAGACTACCAATGTAAAAGCATCCTTTGCCCGCCTTTGACCGTAGGCACGGCTATTCGAATAGTTTATTAACACTCTACAGAGTTTGTACACTTTACCCATAAGAGATATTTCACTTTTATTGTTGGCCATAACACGCTTCCTTAGCCGTGCGACAAAGTGAATATCACAAGACCTTTACAATGCAATAATCTAACCCGACTCTACCCGCTAAGGTTTCACCGCTGAAGGGTTCCATCCACCCAGTCAGAAGCCCCCTCTTGCGCCGTGTGGGAAAACAAACATGCCTCCATCTGGCACCCACATTCAACCATCAGGCGAGTCTAAGTTAGACTATTACAAATAACTTAGTCAGGTCGTGCCCATTTTGACATGTGGTTTTACTGTTGTGCTTAGTTTGGACAATCACAAGCGTCGGTCCTTAAATTGATTAGGGCGGCTTTCACAAACCAAGACCAGTGCTCCATCCGCACCCACCCGACAAACCATTCCGCCCTAATCTAAACCATTTTTATTTTATTTTTATTTTACAATCACAGCAGCAATTACCTTGCTACAATTTTGTTAAAACACATTTTAACAACATTTTAGAATTTATCCCACCATAGGCATTTTTAACCAATACAATCCTAAGCATAATCTAACGTACTAAACAAGTTTAATCACATGATATATGATTTTATGATTAGTCAAAACTTAAGGTTACAAAGGCATGGTAATCAAACAACAAGGATGTCATTTCGGAATAGGTATAACTAACATCCTACATTTTAACGTCATCGTTTTATAAAAATTAGCCATGCAAGTTGTAAACAATTTTATCAAAACATTTATAAACAATGGGATCAACGTGCGTCAAGGAGACTTGTCTTCGTCGATGAGGTGCGATGCACTGCTTTGAAGATCTTCTCTTTCGTCGGCGACGTTGACTGCTTCTTTAACTACGCGCAAAACAGAGCACGAAATAAATAACGAAAAATAAATAAAAACTAAAAATTATAATAAAAATACTGGCAGAAAGAGGATGAATTTAGATGAATTTAAAAATTTGAATTACTTGATTCGGACTTACGACAGAGGAGAAACAATTGGTTGAATTCCCTTAGTTTGAAAAATAGAAAAACGAGAATATTCCTTTGGCATCTTTTCTTTTCTCCATTTTTCTGATTTCTCATGTCACTTCCAAGCGGGCCCCACACGTCATAGACTCAAGCTTCTTCTCCAAATGCACAAAATAGAGGAGGAGCAAGCGGGGGCGGCGACAGCGACAATGGGCTTACTGCAAGCGCCATGGCATGGAGGGTGGCAAAGCCGTGGCGGGAGCGGCCGGACGCCAGAGGTACATGACAGTCTTGAACGACAGCCTTGAGCATGTGATGATGGCATGGCATATGGCGGCGGGAGGCGGCGGACGGTGAGGGCAGCAGGTGGTGGCGAGGCACATGTGGTGCATGAAAAGTCGGAGGCGATGTATGAAATGGTATGGCGCCAAAACGACCGTTGGCTCGATGGCCAAATTTGCACAAAACGAAAATTTTTCCCGAAATGGAGTTGAGCACTAGCTAGAACACATCTAGAGGAACCTATGGGTGTAAGGAATTGGATTGAATCATACCAAATCGAAAGAAATCGGCGACGAACGGAACGACGGCCGACGACGAACAAACTCAAAATTTGGAGTCAATCTGCAACGAAAATCAAATCCGATTGAAGGGTTGTGATCACGTAGGCAAGGAGCACAAAGTGACGCTAGTGGTTTACCCAAAAACTCACCGGAGCAAAAGTTGGCTCACCGGTGTCTTTGGAGTGCGTCGAGCAATGGTTTTCACGAGTTTTGGAGAGGAAAACAGTACTGAATCAATGGGGAAAGGTGAGCACGGGGTAGAGGACATCAAGACGTAACTTTTAAGTGCTTGCACGTCCGGTGGGGTGGAAAAACGTCCGTGATAATGGCCGGGCAATGGATTGCTATTAGTGGTTAATTGCGGCCGTTTCACTTGGTTTAAAGATGGGTAACGGCAGGGCATTTGTTCTCCATTAAGACTCCGTCACGATGCTTCAGCTCTCACATAAATTGAAGCAATATTTTGAGACATAAATGGATTTGAAGTTGGAGCTAGCCATGGGAAGTTTTGTTCATGGAATTAGCTAGAGGTTGAAGATGATAAATAGTGCTGGGCTATTGGGCCAAGCCCATTAGGGAGAAAAGATGAATTTTGAATTTTGGAGAATTTTTAGAAATTGATTTGGAATTCAAATAAAGGTTAGAATTGACTTTTTGAATTAGAATTGAGCCAGATAAAATAATAATCCAAATAAAATCCAAATTTTGAATTAATTAATTTTAAAATAATTTTTGGAAAAACCAGAAAAATTGGGATGTTACAGGAGATCCCGTAGAGATTAAAAGAAGAGCTGAGTCATGGCCTAGACTCTGCATTACTATAGGGCTTAGTAGTCTTGGGACTCGTAGTGCTTTTCAATCGCCCCTAAGCGGATTGGGCCAAGCCCATTAGGGAGAAAAGATGAATTTCGAATTTTGGAGAATTTTTAGAAATTGATTTGGAATTCAAATAAAGGTTAGAATTGACTTTTTGAATTGGAATTGAGCCAGATAAAATAATAATCCAAATAAAATCCAAATTTTGAATTAATTAATTTTAAAATAATTTTTGAAAAAACCAGAAAAACTGGGATGTTACAGGAGATCCCGTAGAGATTAAGAAGAAGAGTGAGTCATGGCCAAGATTTGCCCATGGCTATAGGGCGTAGTCTTGGGACTCATTGTCTTTTCGATCTTGCCCCCAAACGGCTAGTTTTCTTTTGTGGGCTATAAAAGGAGGCCTTGGGGGGCATTGGATGGTTGCTAGTGCTATTGTGAGTTTTATGGGAGGTGGTTGCATGTGTTGCACTCCTCAAATTGATTCTTGAGCTAAGAGTGATCCCTAATTGCATGTGTTGTAATTAGGAGTGGATTGAGTGATCTCTTGTGCATGTGTTGCACTTGAGAGAGTCCTTGGTGCATGTGTTGCACTAGGTGATCACCAGAATTGCACGTGTTGCAATAGGTGAAGTCGAGCGGAGATTCGGCTTATTACTCTTGGAGATTGCCGACTCCTAGACGGCGTAGAGCATCGTGCGCGGGAGCTCTCGAAGGTATTGTGAGAAGCCCCAGTGAGTTTGTGAAGGTTCGGGTTGAGCCTACGCGAAAACGTGAAAAACCACCTCTAGTGGAATCGAGGCGGGTGCTCAAGTGCGGAGCCGGTCCAATTCGTTTGGGCTAGCCTCAACGTGGATTAGGGGAGCCAGCAAGTCTCCGAACACCACGGTAAAAAAAAGTATCGTGTCTCTTGTCTCTTTTACTTCAAGCATTTACTTTCTTGTATAATTATCAATAGCTTGATTGTGTTAGAATTGCTTAATATTGATTACTTGTTCAACCTAGCAATTCTTGTGTAGAGACATAATTAGTTAGTGCACTAGTGAGCCTAGTTAATTTAGGCCTTAATTGTTAAAACGTAGTTTATCACTTTCGCATTATCCTTGATTAGGTTTTGTCATAGGGGTTGATTAGAGCGTATTATTTTAGAGAGCGATTAATTTTGTAAAACGCTTATTCACCCCCTCTCTATGCGTATCCTCGATCCTACAACCCCTTGTCCATCAGCGCTAGCACCATTAAGTGCGGCCTCCAATTCCTCACCACCCTCCAAGTTGTGCTTGAGCGCTGATCAGCTAGCGGAGCGTCGCGCTAAAGGGTTATGTTATCATTGTGATGACATCTATACCGAGGGCCACAATTGCAAGCGACTTTTTGCCATTGACATTTGTTCCGATGAGCCTAACGATGTTGAGGCTTCGCCAATTGGAATGGATTCAGGGGCAGGCGATGATCTTCCTGTCACGCCATCACTCTCGGTGCTGGCTGTTCTGGGACCTACTTCCGGTGCCACCATGCAAGTCATTGTGCTCCTGCGAGGGCGCCGCTTGCTCGGCCTCATTGATAGTGGCAGCACACACAATTTCATTAGTAGCCATGCTACCCTTTGCATGACACTCAATGCTGCATCTTTGGCCTCTTCTCAGCATGTCAAAGTAGCCAACGGCTGTCAATTACCGTGCCTGGGAGATGTTCCAGATGAAGTCTTCTCCATTGATCAACACCCTTTCAAAGCCTCGTTTTTGATCATTCCCCTCGACGGCTTTGATGTCATCCTCGGAGTCAAATGGCTGCAGGCCCTGGGTGATATATGCTGGAATTTCAGTACTCTTACCATGACATTTCCCCATCATGGGTCGAGCATTACACTGGAGGGTATTTGGCACACTAAACAACCTCATCTTCTATCCATGCAAGCTGATCACAGCACAGCATTATTGTCCACCTTGGCGGTTTTTGATGACGTTTTTGCTGAACCTCAAGGACTACCACCAGCCCGCACTTGCGACCATCGCATTTGTTTGCGTGAGGGCACAAATTCAGTGGTCGTTCGACCCTACAGATATCCTTATCGTCAGAAGGACGAGATTGAATGTCAATGCGCGACCATGCTGCATCAGCGCATCATTCGCCATAGCCAGTCTCCTTTCCTTCACCAGTTTTGTTGGTCAAAAAGGGAGACGACACTTGGCGTTTCTGCATCGACTACCGCGAGCTCAACGCACATACAATTAAAGATAAGTTTCCTATTCCAGTGGTCGAGGAATTATTGGATGAGCTCCACGGCGCCAAGTTCTTCACCAAATTGGATCTTTGTTCCGACTACCATCAAGTGCGCATGCATGAGGAGGATATTGCCAAAACGGTGTTTTGGATGCATCATGGGCATTATGAATTTCTGGTGATGCCATTCGGCCTCTCCAACATGCCATCCACATTTCAAGCTCTCATAAATGAAGTTCTCCAGGAATTCCTGTGGAAATTCATCCTCTTTTTCTTTGATGACATCCTTATTTATAGCCCATCCTCCGAAGATCATCTGGCTCACCTTCGCACCGTCTTGGAATGGTTGCGCAGTCATCGATTGTATCTCAAGAAGTCTAAACGTGCCTTCCATCAGCAGCATGTGAGGTATCTTGGTCATATTATTTCGGCTTCCGGAGTGGCAGCAGATGAGGATAAAAAACAGGCGATCTCAGCATGGAGCCAGCCTTCCACGATCACCGGCCTTCGGGGATTCTTAGGGTTAACGGGTTATTATCGGAGATTCATTCGCCAATATGCGGCCATAGCCGAACCCCTCACAGCTTTGCTTCGTCGGGGCAATTTCACATGGATAGAGGCAGTAGACACTGCTTTTTGCAGCCTCAAAGCCACCCTGACATCTGCGCTGGTCCTACGCTTGCCCAACTTCACCACGTCTTTTTTGGTCGAATGTGATGCATTGGGGCGAGCATCGAAGCGATCTTTGCGACAAGAAGGACACCCGGTTACTTTTTCGATAGGAGCTCATAAATGCGCCATCGAAACTAGCGGCTTATGAGAGAGAGCTGATGGGATTATCCAAGGTGGTCCTCCACTAGAGGCCGTATATTTGGGGCCGCTCTTTCATTGTCTGCACGGACCATGCAAGCTTGAAATTTTTACTGGATCAAGCCTTGATTACTCCCCCACAACAACACTGGTTAAGCAAATTAATGGGCTTCGACTTTCAAGTGGAGTATAAACCAGGTCACGTCAATCAGGTGGCCGATGCTTTATCACGGATTGAGGAAGCCATGCCTTCATGTGCTGCCGTCTCATTTCCCCAATGTGACATGGTAGAGCAATGGCGGCAAGCTCTTCGCAATGATCTCGAGATCATCCAGAAGTGTGCAACATGGCAGCAGTCGCAAGCGTAGGCTACTCGCATCCATCGGCACCACCAACCGCCTCCTACTGGCCACATTCACTCCCAGCTGAAGCTACTCTCCCCAGAGGAGTCCAGTTCTTCTACAAAGGCAAGCATTTCCTGGCACATTCAGGGCGGGCTATTGTTCCGCAATAATCGACTGGTGATAGTGGCGGCAGTCCATGACCTGACACACGAAGGAGTTCACAAAGCACTTCATCGCCTACACCGAGATTACTTCTAGCCCCAACAGCGCCGAACAGTGGAACACTATATCGCCCATTGCGCCGTTTGCCAGCAGAATAAGACCACCTCCTTATCACCAGTCAGGCTATTACAACCCCTTCCTATTCCCCATCAGGTGTAGGCCAATATCTCCATGGACTTCATTATTGGCCTTCCTAATTCCCAGGGAAAACGGCAATCTTGGTGGTCGTCGACTGGCTCTCCAAATATGCACACTTCATGCCAATGGCCAGGCCGGCAGCAGCTCCAGTGGTCGCCAACTTGTTCTTTGATCACATTGTCCGATTGCACGGCATGCCTGAGACAGTCGTTTGTGACAGGGATCCGGTTTTTACTAGTGCCTTCTAGAAAACCCTTTTCAAAAGGTGCGGCACTGTTCTTCTCCTCTCCATCGCATACCATCCTCAAACGGATGGTCAAATGGAGATTGCCAATCGGACACTGGAAATGTATCTTCGTTGTCTCACAAATGATAATCCGCGCACGTGGGTCCAGTGGCTTTCTTGGGCAGAATTCTGCTATAATTCTTCCTACCACTCCGCCCATCGCATGATGCCCTTTGAGCTTGTTTATGGGCGCAAGCCACCGCCACTCATTCCCTACAATCAGCGCGCTTCGCCACTGCAACCTGTTGATTGTCACCTGGCTGACCAAGATGACCTGTTGCAACGGGCTCGCTTCCATCTCCATCATGCTCAAAATAGAATGAAGCAGTACTATGACGCTCGTCATAAGGAGATTTCATTTCAACTCAGGGATTGGGTTTGGTTACGCCTTCAACGGCATCACCAGCAATCCATGCAGCCCACGACTCATCACAAATTATCTCCCCACTTCTATGGTCCATATCAGATTACTGAATGTATCTGAAAGGTTGCTTATCGCCTGCGTTTACCACCAGATGCTCGTCTTCATAATGTCTTTCACGTTTCTCTCCTGAAGAAATTCAGAGGGGATATTTCGGCCGCTCCTCCACCACTGCCACCTGATATGTCGCCTAGCAGCACGCCTACACGCCGGGAATCAGACCAGATTCTAACACACCGCATCATCAAAGGCCGTCTCCAGTTCTTGGTGTGTTGACAAGGGGAGTTTGCGGAGGATGCTTCTTGGGTGGTGGTTGCTCATTTTCGGCACGATTTTCCCACCTTTCCGCTTGAGGACAAGCTAAATTTTGAGGGAGGGAGTGATGTTATGGGCCTGGACTACGTTTACTACCGACACCGGAAGAAGGGTTGGCCTGAAGAGCGCTCGAAGGATCAACCCAGCTTGGCGCTAGGCAAAGGAAACTAGGAGTCCATGGCTAGTTAGTTAATTTCTTTTTGAGTTTGTTAAGTATCTAGTTGATTAGGGAAGTTTAGATTTCTATTGTTAGTTACCAAAACTATTTACATCTATAAGTTCAGTTGAAATCAATGAAAACGACAGAAAAGTATTTTGCCACAAATTACCTCTTGGCGGTGCCTTCCGATTAACAAGGCCAGTGGCTCCGTTCGCTAGTTATCCATCGAGTTGCCACCACGGCCTCGATGTCCACCTCCTCTGGTGCCGGTCTCTAGCCGGGAACTCGTCTGTATACGCAAGCACACAACATGGATCCTCTCTCACTAGGACATCAATATGCATGTGATTTAGGGGGTGTTTTGGCACAACACTAGCTCCACTAAAATCCGTGGAGTTGGTGGAATAGAGCATTCCTAGCTCTAAAAATTTATGCAGCTGGAACTGTGAGTACATTAAGGCACTGTTTGGTAGAGCTTCAAATCTCAACTCCACCTGAGTTCTAAAACTTGTAAGCTAAAATAAAGTGAATTAAGTTTATTTTTTGTCTAAAATGTAAATAAGATGACCAATTTCAACACTTTTAATGTACCCATAACTCCAGCTTCACGGATCTTTTGGAGCTAGAAATACCCAGCTCCACCAGATCGTGGTGTAGCTGGAGCTGTACCAAACACAGCCTAAGACAGTGGCGTATCTAAAGGGGGGGCGTAGGTGGGCTGGAGCCCCACATCAGGCCTGAGGCGCGCCCCCTCCCCCACAAGGTGGGCCAACCCAATATCACGGTGTAGTTGCTTACCCTCCGGTTCGGGCGAGCAACTGGGCTAGGTAAAGAAGTTTTGTCTTGCATCAGAAATTTCGGTGCCCACTATGGAAGATCGAAAGCATGCTAGAGGTCACATGAGACGTGAAAAGCAATTTGTTACTTATCATCATTATTATTATGTTGATACTTTTCTTGTTGTGATTAATTCACTAGCTACCGAGTTAGACAATCGGTTCAGTGAATCTTTGACAGAGTTTTTGAGATGCATTGCTTGTGTAGACCTAAGAGATTCATTTGCAGACTTTGATCATGGTAGGCTTCTTTGGGTTTTAGAGATTTATTCAGATGATTTCTCATCATATGATCGTGTGATTTTGGAAGCACAACTTGACTTATTCATTGATGACTTGACAAGAGAAGAAATTTCAAGTTGTGATGATCTTGCTAGTCTCGCGGTGATAATGGTTGAAGCAAAAAAGCATGTTGTTTATCCATTGGTCTATGGGCTTATTGAATTAACATTAGTTTTACCTGTGGGTACAACTACAGTTGAAAGGGTTTTCTCGGCAATTAAGATTATCAAGACAGATTTGCGTAATAAGATAAGTGATGACTGGTTAAATGATCTCATGGTATGCTACATCGAGCGAGACATATTTTCCAAGATAGATATGGAAGATATTTTGCAACGTTTTTAGAATATAAAAACCCGTAAATATCAACTATCAACTCTTAAGAAGTAATGATCGGTATGTTTTTTTTCTTTGTAATGTTACGTATTTACATTATATGCAACTGTTAGATAAGTATTAGTATTTTTATATTATATGTATCATTATGTCATGTTCTATGTTCTGAAAAAACACTGTATATATTAATATATTATATATATTAGTTTGAAGGTCTCAATTTTAGCCTCCTCCTTTTTAAGTTTCTGGATACGCCACTGCTTTAAGAGTATTTAGGTAGGTCATCTTGTTTATATTTTAGACTAAAAATATAAACTTAATTTATTTTATTTTAGCCTACAAGCTCTAGATCTGAAATGCAACTGAGATTTAGAGTTCTACCTAACAGAACCTAAAGAAACATAAATTAACATCCACGCTCTCATCCCAAAAGAGAACAAATTAACCACTGTCTTGCCCATCACTACCCACCACCACACTGTTAGGGAGACCCAATCTCCATCTCAAATTCCGTGCTCTGCTACCACTTTGTCTTGTTTCACATAGAAAGACCAACTTGGGGTTATTCAACCTCACAAGGCTGACTAATTCTTGAACTGTCCGAAACTTCCAACATAGGAGATTTAATACTCCTGACGGGCCTCGCCACGAGGTCCCATCAGAGGTTAGCAGACTTTGCCATCAAAAAGAAAGAACTCCTACTCCTTTTGCTATCATTACCCACAATAACATCAAAACTAGCACTGCTGTCCTCGTCCATCACCTGTTGACAGCCATCCACACGTTTCCCCCAGATGCGCCTGTTTTTTTTATTCTTTTTTAGCACATCCAGTTTCATTGAATATCTCCTTCAATTCCAGATACTGGTCTTTTTTTTTTATAACGGAAGATTTTATTGATTTCAAGAGTATTACATCAAGATGATACAAAGTCTTGAAAAGTACTTTCGGCCTCTGCTTAACGTGAAGCACACAGCCAAACACGAAGAAAAAGAGAACACACACTCTAGTGACTATCAATCCGAAGACTAGAGCGCCACCCATGAGCCTAGGAATAAAAATCCATGGCCACCCGCGCCAAGCAATGCGTAGCCTCAACCAAAGTAGGTCGCATCTCCACCTTCTGCAGCACAGCCCATGTACGGAGCCAATAGATAATAGCAAAAATAACCTGCAAAGGAGACGAATTGGTTTTCTTTTTAAACACTTTATCATTCCTGCTTAACCATATAGACCAACACATAGTTGCAGCGCCAAGGAGAACAAGATTTCTAACGTTTCTATGAAAACCACAAATCCAACTTCCAAACATATGAGCAACGCTTGTTGGACTAGATATGCCGAAGGCCAAATATATTAAGTTCCAAACTGTATGCACAAAATGACAGCCAAAGAACAAATGCCTAATTGTTTCAGGTTCGTAACAAAAGCAACATGTTCTGCTTCCTTACCAATTTCGCTTTGCTAGATTGTCTTTCATCAGAATCACTCCTCTCCTAAGATACCATAAGAACACCTTAATTTAAAGTGGAGCTTTAAGTTTCCAAAATTGTTGATTTAAATTTGGCACACCACTTTTAATCAGGGCTTGGTAATGAGACTTCACCGTAAAATGGCCATTTTGGCTAGGTCTTACTGTTTGGTGGAGTAAGGTCCGCACCTCTATAGTAAAGGAGTGTAAGAAAAGGTGGACGGTATCGTCATGTTCACCATGTGGAATTTGTGGAAAGAAAGAAATAGCAGGATTTTCACCAACACTTATTGTACGGTCCAATTGGTGGCTAATATCATCGTTCAAGACATGTAGAATCGAAAAAGTTCATGATTACATAATTTGTCTGGGTTGTGCTACTCCTGAGGCTTCGGATTTGAGTTGCCTTTTTGCTATGCGAATGAGTCTTTCCCTGTGTTCATATTGTGCCCTGTTGTTTTCAACTCCAGAAGTCTATCTTTTGCATTAGTTAAACTATAGCTGTTACTGTTCCTTCTGTTCTTAATTCATTGGCAGAGCTCCCCTATTTCAAAAAAAAAAAATCTCCTTCAACTCCTTGGAGTCCATAATCGCAATCTTGCCTGCTGTGTCTCTGCTGAATTCCCCGGCACTGTACGTCGTTGTACCATCATGCGGTATACCACCAAAATAGCATGTATCTCCACCGGGGCCTCCTGCACTGACTCATTTACCACAACAGCAGCTTGTCTATTCTCCTCTACAGAATCGTGCATCCTCTCCTTCGGCCTACTCCCTTGGCCATTTTTTGCCTCCCATTTACTTGTCATGTCCCGGAGCAGACCCCCATTATTTTCTGGATAATCAGCATTGCTGTTCTCACTAAAGTCCTCAACTAAGCCTTCCTTCCGTCGTTCATCCTGCTGGACGTACACCAACTCATCCATCTGTCTTCCCTCCAGCCGCAACATCATTCACCCTGTAGATTCCCTACTTTCTCAATTATGTTGCTCCCCTCAATATCAGTACCTTATTTCTTTTTCTGCACCCTCATGCTCCTCCTTGCTCCCCACATTCTCAGAATCCTCATTCGCAGGCCCTAAGCTTTCCCCATGGCCTCCTTCAGACCCTTCGTGATGTCACTCCGGACAGAGAAGAAACGAGAGCAATGGACCCATTGCGTCCTTGTTTGCTTACGTGCTTCCTTAAAGTCGATCTCCAGGGCCTCCTCGTCGTTCTCCTCCTCCGACTCCGCCCCCTGATCTTCTATTTCCACATCATCAATCGCTGCACCAGCCTCCCTCAGATCCCGATCTCGTCGGGATGGTTCACTCCCCATAGCACGATCAATCCAACCCAGAACTCAGAGTAGATCAACACTGTAGCTTCGGGTGGGAAGAAACACAAAGGGATCCACTTAATCATCCCCCACCATGAATCGATCCAAAACCGAGATGGGAAACAAGGACATATCAGCCAGGACACACGCCTAGTGTGGTCTTAGAAGAGTCCCAGACGACCACGCCGATCGATCTGGATGGAAACCAAACCACAACTGCTCACGTCTAAACCCTAGTCGCCGAAGAAACCCTAGCACGACATGTTTGAGATGTGATTCTATGCCTTTCGTTTTGAAAAATACATTAATATTAAAGCATGAATGAAAGGTATATAATGATTATTTACCTTTTTGTTTGCTTCAGGATTTATACAACATGCATCGAAAGAGAAAGCATTGCTCACTATGTTTTCGTGTTGTGCGTGTATGGGGGTGTAGAAGTCTATATGTGACATATGGCCCCTATCCCTTTCTCAGGTATCATACCTATATTATTTCCTGCAGAATTCCTCACCAGGCAGCGAGGGAGCCGGCCAAGCGCGGCCGGCTTGGCTCGAATTTTTTTACGTGTAGGTCTCCGAAAAAATGCGTAATTACGTATAGGTCCTTCCCACGGTTTTTTATGGAAAGGGCCTTTTGGTTCGAAAAAATCACGAATCTTTCGTGAAAGGGCCCTAAATAAATATAAAAAATGCATAAATATTACGTGTAAGTCCTTCCCGTGGTTTTTTACGGAAAGGACCTTCTAGTTCAGAAAAATCACGAATCTTTCGTGAAAGGATCCTAAATAAATGCCGAAAAAATAGTGTAGTTACGTTTGGATCATTCCAGCTATTTTTCACGAAAAAGACCTTTTGATTTAGCGCAATCGCAGATCCTTCGGGGGAGGACTCCAGATAGATGCAAAAAAAATGCGTGATTGTGTTTGTATCCTTTCAACGTTTTACGCGTTTTCTCGACGATTTTAGGAAAAAACACCGCTGAAAAAAAAATTTCTATGAAAAAAACAACGCACACGGCGTATCACGCCACGAAAACTTCCTAGTTAATTCCGTATGCAATGGAAACCATTTCTTTCTCTTTTTATATACTCCAGCCTTCTCCTTTTCACTCACTACAAGAATCCGATTTATTTACGTCGGCCAAAAGCCGACGTAAATAGATATTTACATCGACGTGCCGACGTAAATAGGCCGACGTAAACCGAGCGATGTAAATAGCCCATATTTACGTCGGTGCCGACGTAAATAAACCTCGACGTAAATAAGGTTTATTTACGAGGTTTATTTACGTCGGCCTCTAGGTTGACATAAATAGGAACAGTAGTCCACGTCCGGCTTGAGTAGTCAAGTGGACATTATTTACGTCGGCCGGGTCGACGTAAATAATGTCCACGTCATCATATTTACGTCGGCCAGGCTTTGACCGACGTAAATAAGTATTTACGTCGGCCAAGCTGGCCGACGTAAATACTGGGAGGTATTTATGTAATACCGCAATTCGTTTTCTTGGGTTTTTGGCCGAGGTGTTTTCGACTTCTTAATTTTAAGATTTATTCCGGAAGGAGGCAAGATGTGTTGTCAGGAAATTTAAGTTTTACTCAAGCAAAGTTTGCTTTTTTCCAAGAGTTTGAAATTTCAATCTTTCGAATCTGTTGGTTTGTGGTCTCTAGAATTCTGTGTAGCTTTTACTCTTTTTCCCTGGCCTTTTATTGGTTCATTTACTTGTTGGAGTATATAAAGTAAAGGGGAAATTGAAACCCTAGAGGAAAAAAAAGAGAGAGAGAAAGAAAGAAGTGGAAGCCAGGAGACCTCCCTCCAGCCGCCGCCGCCAAGGTTCTCTGGCGTGACCCCCCGGCTTCCCTGCTGCCCTTGCGCCATATGCCATTTGCTCCTGCGGCCGGCGTCTCTCCGGCCCCCTATCTGCCGCGGCCGCCCTATCGGTGCCGTCTCCGGCCTCCTCGGCGTCGCCCGTGTGCTTTCGCTTATCGCTCGCGCCTTCGGCTCGAGCAGTGTCGCCCGCCGGTGATGTGAGCTCGGTTGGGTCATTCGATGGGCGTGGACAGTAGAAGAATGCATCGGCGAACCCTCCATGCTCTTGCCTAAGCGAGCAACAGCGATGAGTTCGCCCCGACGCCATCGATGACCTTGTGCTCGCGCTCCAAGGTTGGTTATCAATCCTGTGTTCCCCTGTGATGTGCCCACCGCCTGTTTGATGAATTGTGTAAGTGGCGATGCATGGCTTGTTGTGTTGTTAGCATTTCTTCTATGCACACCGGCTGTTTGATGTAATGTGTTATTGTTCTGAGCGTATTCTTCCTGCTATGACATCAACTTTATGATGAAAAACTTTGTTAAGGTCTAAGAGAAAACATTAGCAATAGACAAAAGGATCTCTACTTTTTCATTCAGAATTTCAATTGGATGTAAAGGCACATACGCGCATGACTAGGTCTTGCAACGTGGTTCCACTTAACCTGTCTGTAAAATGTCGATATGAGTTTCAAACTCACCTTGTTTCTTTCACTTATTCCTTTGCATATTATGAATTTGTGTCTAATAGGCTGCCTTTCATTCGGCAAAGCTCTCTTGTTAATTATTATTATCGTGGCTCTTTTGCCGCATGAATGCATTTTATTACGTTTTTAAGAATCTGCAGTGATAATTAGATATTTTCGATTCGCTGGTGTTAGGTATATGTTTTATGCATAAACAGGTATGTGGAACACTGTTGTTACCGTATTTGAGAGCTTGGTTGCATTGTGGTTTCTTCGGTTACATGAAAATTTTGTCATGTGTTGCTTTGTTGTCCTGAATCACGCAATTTATATATTATAGTTGATTGTTTGGGTGGACATAGAGGAGTCATATATACAATACTGTTGTAAATATTATTAGTCCTGGAATGCCTTTTGGATCCCCTTGCAACATTGAGGCAATCGGTTGCAAAGATGTTATTTGCATCCTAGGTGTCATATGTACCGAGATGTTTCTTTTCATTCATGTTGGACACGAAACAAATCAATTGCTAAATGTGTATATAAAATTTCGCTTGATATGTTGTAGTTTTGAATGTTTATTTGCAGGGAAGGTTCTGTTGGGAGTGGCCTCAACCGTATGCCACTCCATTCTTTCGTCGGTAAAGGCAAGTGCATCGATTGTTGAATTCTTGCAGTATTGATTGTTTGCCATGCTAGTTGCTATATAAATTGATAATGCATGATATTGCAATGTTGGCATCACTATTTTGTGTAGGACTTGTGAATATCCATGAATGAGATTTATGCTTGTGGCTATGAAAGAAAGAAAGGAGAACATGTGAATGGGTTACCTTTTATAGATTCCATGATGATGCTTGCTAGAATGATTAGGCTAATGGGAACATAAAGGGTATAAGATTTGAGATATGAAATGGCTCGATTTATGGTCATAATATAAGATTGTGGCATTTATGTGAGTGGGGATGATATATGCGACCTTGTGGATATGAACGTTGGGAATATGGATTTGAATGTTGAGAATGGCTTTTGTATATATGCATTTATGAAAAGTGCATCTTTGGATTGAATGCTTTGTGGGTTGGTTGTTGGACCCCATATAATTGCCAAATTGACATATTGCTATATCACACGTTCACAAGATTGCTCACTACTATGATAGGTGAATGTGAATATTGAAGTTGTGAGGTTGGATTAATAGAAATAGTTGAATTGCGATCATGAAAATTGAGTATGTCTTTGGTGCGAGTGTTAATGACAGATGTGACCATGTTGATAAGATTTGTTGATAATATGGATATGAGTGTTGAGAAGGTGATTTGAGTGTTGAGAATGACATTTGCATATGTGCATTCATGACAGATGCATCGAGCCAGGTCGGTGAGAAAGTCATATGAGTTATATGACTAATCCGAAGTGCTCAGAGATCCTACCCCGTAGTCCCATCCACTGGCGTGGATGGGAGCGGTGTTAAGTGTAGGACCCGCTACTAGGTAGCGGGCAAGTCCTGTTTCGACAGGCCCCTTCCACGGGATGGTTGGGTTTGAGGGCACGCATCGACGGGTGGTGCTCGGCAATACCGATATATGCTAAAAAGAGGAGATGAGTCATGCATGATGCATCATATGCATGAGAATGGGAAATATGCATGAGAATGGTGAATGAGATGAGCATACGAACATGCAAGCATATTTGCATTTGCATTGCATTGATAATGATGAATCATGTTTACTGCGTTAATTGTGATGTATGGATATGGGATTTTTCATTGTATGACATTTGCATTCGCATTGCATTTACAATGATGAATCATATTTAATGAGTTGATTGTGATGTATGGATATGGGATTTTTCATTGTATGGCTTATTTGCATTCGCATTGCATTTACAATGATGAATCATATTTAATGAGTTGATTGTGATGTATGGATATGGAATTTTTCATTGGTATGGTGTATCTGCATTCGCATTGCATTTACAATGATGAATCATATTTAATGAGTTGATTGTGATGTATGGATATGATATTCTCCTTTGGCATGTTTTGTGCACTTGAGTATGAAGGTAGAGAATTGAAATTGTTAATGGTTGACCCGGGGAGCTAATGGCCTTTATAGGTTGAGAATTGAGTCGTGGACTCATCTCAAAAGTGGCTATCGAGGTATGAGTAAAGTTTAAATGATTCTTGAGATGGTTGTGGTATTTGAAATCGGTTTCCAGTTCATTTATTTACTAAGTTCAATCAAGTATTTGAATATGTTATGTTTCAGAGTGTAGATATTTCGTTTAATTCGGTTGCGTTTTGGTTGATGCACTTTGCTGAGTCTTGGACTCACACTTGTTTGTTACTTATTTTCAGGTACGTTGAGGTTGTCTCGCTGGGAAGGGAGTAGTAGCACGAGCACGGCTGTAATCACTGTTATTTGAATTAACAAATGCATAGTGTCAAGTCTTGATAATAATTGTATTATTGTGATTTCTGTTTGAGGAGTTGTTTAGTTGCTAAATTATCCTTGTGATTGATATTATATTGAATTGCTCTTATGTCTGCTGAGTGGATGTCCATAGTTTTAGAGGAGATGCTGCTGAAATTTTTGGTGAATTTGGGAGTTGGTAGCATTCCGGACTCCGTGGGAAGTCGGGGTGTTACAATTTACGTCGGCCAGATCTGGCCGACGTAAACAAGTATTCGTCGCTAGCTTTGGCCGACGTAAATCTTGGAGACCGAACGACCAAATATCATATCCGCCACCGGATTTGGGCAGCAGATATATCAATCCATTCATATCAATTCAGTAGAGCAAAAATATCAATCCATTCATATCATTCAGGACAGCAAAAATATCAAGCCATTCAACCATGCATTCATATAAACCAATATCAATCCGTCTATTTGCATACAACACATAGAAACTTCAATTTGCATATAACACATAGAAAGTTCAATTTGCAAACATGACATATAACACAGTTCAACCATACTACTCATTATTCATACAAACATCAATTTGGAGGAGTATCTTCAAAATGATGCCCACTACCGGCGTCGCCTCCCGAGTTTAAGAAGTCGCCAGCCGACGGCGTAGTCCTCGAAGAAGAAGCACCGGTGCGTCCAACATGTGCATCCGGTGTGCGGGCCTGGCCGACGTAAATATGCCTTTTCGAAATTTAATTTTTCCCCAGCTCAGTTGAACACTGTTTCCGTCGGCCAAGCCGACGTAAATAATGCCCTATTTACGTCGGTTTTTTAGGCCGACGGAAATATATTTGGTCGACGTAAATAGATCGGATTCCTGTAGTGACTATGGGTTACATATAATGCTATTATATATTTATTATTTAACTCCTTCTTTAATAATATTTTAAAACGCCTTGTTTCCATAAATGAATGACGCATTGACGCTTCATTGTTGGTGGTGTGGCAAATAAATACTAATAGTGGCCTGACAAATATAGCTTAATTTGGAAATAAGTTGAAGTGGGGTCAAAATCTTGGGGTCCATTGATGTGTCTCGAGGCATATTTTCCATGAACTCTTATGCTCCCCGGCCCACCCCCTCTTTTTACACCACACTTCATATGTCACATTTTATTTACCTTGTTCCTAATAAAATCATCGTCTTTTTTGAAAATTTGAGAACCATTTTGGTTTAACCATCAAATCAAAATAAAAAATCCCCCCAAAATAATTTGAAGGTAGTTCTTAATTAGCAAAGATCCACTTTATTTTTAGTGGATCTTATAGTGGGAGGTTAATTCTTATCAAATCTTGCTTAGCTAGTATTCCACTTTATTTGTTGTCCTTCTTTAAATTCCCTAATTGGGCTTTAAATCTTATCAATTCTCATATGGCGAGCTGCCTTTGGAATGATTATGAAGGTCATAATAAATTACATCTAGCAAATTGGCATCTTTTGTGTATGAAAAAAGAGTATGGGGGTCTGGGAGTTCCGAATCTAAAAGATTTGAATATGTGTCTCCTTGCATCTTGGATTCAAAGGTTTTGCGTTGAAGAAGATAAGATTTGGAAGAAGTTGATCAGGCTTAAGTATAAAACCGATAACCCCAATATCTTTCTCTCTAATACTAAGCATGTTTCAGTCTTTTGGAAGGGATTTGTTTGGGCAATGCAAGCGACTAAATTCGGGTATAAATGGTTGGTTGGTAATGGAGTTAAAGTTAGATTTTGGGAGGACATCTGGTTCGGTAATTCGTGTTTGGCCGTTCAATTTTGGGATCTTTATGTTTTAGTTAATGAGAAAAATGCTATCATTGCTGAAATTTGGGATGGTAATAATGTTAAATGCTCATTTCGTAGGACTTTTTGTGATAATATGATGATCCGTTGGTTTGAGTTGGTTGAAGTGGCGAATACTTTGAATCTTAATAATGATGAGGATGTTTTAGTCTGGCAGTATAATAGTAATGGCGTATACTCAGTTAAATCTCTTTATGCTGTCATAAATTTTAGAGGTGTGATGCTAGTGTTTATTCCGGCAGTGTGGGGTTTATGTGTTCCTCCCAAAATCCATTTTTTCCTTTGGCTTATTTCTCATAACAAAATTATGACCAAAGATAATCTGCTGAAAAGAGGCTTGAATAAGGGTTCCTGTTGCTGCTTTTGTGATGAACCTGAAACGGTTTTGCATCTGTTCTTCGAGTGTGTTGTTGCAAAAAATGTTTGGAACCTGATTAGCAATTTTTTTGAGTTAAATATTGGTTATAACTATGAATCTGTGGCTCGATATTGGATCAGTAATAAGAAAAATGCTGCTTTGAATACAATTTGCGCTACTGTCTTTTGGAGTTTATGGAATATCAGAAATAACTTGATTTTTCGTTGCCAGTGTTGGATAAGTGTGAAAACAGTATGGAGAAGGATGCTTGTTTCGCTGAAAGACTGGATGCCGTTGTACACAGAATATATGATGAACAAGATGGAGCAATTTTGCAGGTGGCTGGACATAAAGCTTCGAGCGCCTCTCTTGTTAGAGTTGGAGACTTCGCTGCTAAGGATACAAATCTGATGATTGATGGATCCCAGGAAGAAAGTATCACCCAGGAGCAGAAAATCCGCGCCCTATATATCAGTTCTTTGCTTGAGTAATAGGTGATATGGAGTCTTGAAGTTGCAAGGAGAGTTGATTGTGTTTTGTTTCCTGGCTGGTGGCTGGAAAGTAGTTTTGATGTGTTCGTTTTGTTTTTGTTACTACCATTTTGTGCTTTCGTCAGGTGGTGGTTGTGAGTGATCTGGAGATGTTTTGAGGTTTGGGTTGATGTTGTTGAGATCGATGTCTCGTAACTGTTTGCTAAACACTTTGTAATTCAGTTTTAGTAATGGAATTGGGGCATTTGTTTAGATGTCCTGTTGATCTAATTAGCAAAGATCCCTCTAACTCATTTTGAATTTAATCTTGAAAATTTAAAGGATAATGTTATACTTCATAGACGGTCTCCTCAAATTATTTTTGGGAATTCTTCACATTAGTTTGGTGCTCAAATTAAAATAATTTTCAAGTTTCAGAAAGATGATATGGACTTCACTATGCCACCCTAGGTAAAGAAAGGCTACACACCTGAGCCAGATTGTGGGACAGTCTAATGGATGCCTTCACGCATTCTGTACCTTGGATAAATTAAGGGCCCTAACGTAACCCACTTTATGTCCATTGCTGTTTTAAGGCATATATCCAATTGTACATTGCTTCTTTTTTTAAGGGTTACTCAAGGCATCCTAATCATTCCCCATATGGATATCATTAACTAAGCGAAGAAATGGCCAGCCAGGAATGGTTTGTGTATATACCCTATGCTACCGCTTTCGGATTGGCCGGTCCCGAGAGGGCCAATCGAATGTATATTATATGAGTTTATGATCATTAAACCGCTCATCTTCTAATCTTGTCTTCCAAGCTACGTACTGCACCACCGAAATGTGAGGATAGGGTTCTCTTGCATTCACATGTGACTATTTAAGTTGTAGTCTTTAGTTCTCAGAACTATCCGATCGAGTTAATGAATAGTCCAGGCGAGTAAACAATGCTAGCTGCAATAATATGCTACAGTGAAAATTGGCACCTTGTTTTTTAACTGTATTTTTGAAAGATCTAGACTATCGGACGATCCATATGTAACTACTTAAGTTTCAATTCCTCACTGCATCTCCATCCGAAATGTGGACACACCTATGAATACTAGTGCGTAGTGCAGTGTGAGCCTACACCTCACATGTCAAACAAAAGACGTTTGAATACAAGAACACTCATGATGCAGGCGCACCCTCCACTGCATGGTTCAATTGAGATTGCATACATGAACGTAAACTATACGCGCGTGATATATATCGATATGATGTACTATAAGTGCTGTGCATAAACAGTTCCAACCGCAATTTGCAAGCAAGCTTTATACCTCTCCCTGAATTAATTAATCTTGTGATTGTTGGAACTTGCACGCATAACAGAGGAAATCTGTGTGTGATTGTTGGAACTTGCACGCATAACAGAGGAAATCTGTCTATCCCAGGGTGAAAACGTACCGAGAGCATATTAAAGATTCAAAGGTAAGCGATTATCCGATACAATCCCAGCAAGTCGACAAATGGTCAGATCGTGTGCGGAACGGCGAAGAAATATTCCATTTTGACCACATGCTGACCTCACGTATACTGCTAGTTACGGGAGCTCGAGTACGTGTTTGCTGTGGTCACAAATCGTGGAGTAATTCATGGTCGATCAATACTACGCTGCAACTTGCAACTACAAAAGTGTTACGTACTCGACGCAACATGTACTCAGCATGACGTGATCATGAACTGCCGCGTGCGCACTCTTACCGTTTAATTAGCGCACACATCGGTCAATTGTTAAGACTAATCATCTCGCAATCCTCTACAGTAATCATGGCTAGTGACCCTTATTAGCCCGCACTATGGGAACACCTCCCCAACATAGACGCGACTAGAGACGGCGTGCAATTAAAGGAGGTAGAATATATATATGGATGCTACTCCCTATGTTGATTTTTATTCAACATTGTAAATTTGTAAACTTTGATCAACAATTAGTCCAACGATATATAGATTATATGACACAAAAGTGATACCGTTAGATTCGTATTTAAAAGCACTCTTATATGATTATGATTTCGTAGCTATGAACATATTATTATAAAAGAAATTAAAGATCAAAGTTTAACTTTAAAGACAATACTAAGTTAAAGCGTGCCTTATAAAAATTGACGGAGGGAGTATAGTTAAATTCCACCACTCATACTCACCAACCCCGGCGTAAACACCGCCACTAAGCACGCCGGCTAATGGAGCTAGCACCAATGAGCAATGACCAACCCAAACGCGAGCTTCAGTGCTGCTTTAACCGAAAACTACGTCCCAACCGAACCATCCAACTCCGATCGTGTGATCCAAAAACAACGAACTGACCCCATCAAGGTTTCCCAGGTCTGTCTGCTGGCTCCATCATCCAGCAACCCGATAGATCGAACTCGGCGTAGTCAACTTTGCGCCATCATTACGCACCCTGGGCGCCTACTTATACCACTGCTCGATTGCGCCATTTCATGCTCATCACAAACCAACGCGATCCAACCGCGCGCTTCTCGCTGCTAGTAGCTAAGTGCCACAAACTACACGCATTTGTGAGGGGGTTTTTGTTGGTTTGCGTACGTTGAGATGGGCGCGAGGAGCAGCGCAACGCTCGCGGCCGTGCTCGCGCTGCTGGTTCTCGTCCCCGAGGCGTCCCGCGCGGAGCGGTTCGTCGTCGGCGATGCGGCGCGGTGGACGTGGGGTTACAACTACACGGACTGGGTCATCAGGAAGGGCCCCTTCTTCCAAAATGACAGCCTTGGTACGTATACTACAGTGGCTTTCTTGGTTCAGTCTTGCTGATGTCGTTCGGCGAAATTAAAGCTTTTCTAGGCTCATTCTTGTATTTTTTTTTTACAAATCTAATATTTGTGTGAACGCAATTGTAAAATAACTATACCTCGATCGCGGAAGCACCGACAGATGACATATGTCACTTGCCGTGCTTAGATATCGCAGCAGGTCCTAGCGAGCTACCACAGCATGGTAGCGACGAGCCCACTGATATACCAAGCCTTAAGTGCTCGGCAGCACCTTTTGAGCTACAATGGCTCGGCAACACTTAATCAACATTTAAGTGAGTGATTACTTGAGTGCTTCATTGAGTGGTTAAGTGATTAATTAGATGATTACCTCATGATTGGACGTTGCCAAGATATTGTAGCTCGGAAGGTGCCGCCGAGCAGCCAAGGCTCAGTAGGCCAGTGGGCTTGCCGCTGCCGTATCTTAACATGACCTACTACGGTGTCTGAGCGTGGCAAATGGCACATGTTATCCACCAGCATTTTCACGATCGAGGAGGGAGCAATTTTTTGCAATTGCCTTCACATGGAGGCTAAATTTGCACAAAAAAAAAGTTCAATGAGGCTTGAAAAGCTTAACTTCTTGTTTGGCAGTGGGTGGTGGCATACGTTGTTTAGATGTACCAAGAACCTGTTTGGGGCGAGCTGTAGCTTTCGAAAAAGCTATTTTTTAGCTTTCTAGTATGAAAAATAACTGCAGCTTTTTATAAAAGGCCGTTAGACAAAAAGCTAATTATTGTATCCACAACAAGCTGTAAAAGCTAAAAGCAAATTCCACCCATCTTTTATTAATTATATATGGCTTCTGGTTTATGCCTAAAACCGCTAAAAAGCTGACCCGCTTAGGGAGTTTATTGGCTTTTCAGAAGCTGAAGCTAGCTTTAGACCCTTTTTTTTGGGTTGGGATGGGGGGCAGGGGGACTTAAAGCCAACTTCAGCTTCTGAACCCAAACAAGTTAGCTTTTAAGTGGTTCCTGGTATAAGCTAGAAGTTATATATAACTAGCAAAAACCAAAATCTAGTGGACCTGTTTTTGTAGCTTATTGCTGAGGAAATTAACTGTTTGTCAAATCAGCTCTTATAAAAACTACAACTGCTTTTCAGCCAAAAAAAACAAAAAACAGCTTTAAAAAAAAACCAGAGCTTCCAAACAGCCCTAAAGCCCCAAACAGGGCTAACTAATCAGCCAACTCCGGCTTAAGACACAGCCACTAGATATACTTTAACGAGTTAGGCTCTCTTTGAAACATGGAAAAGTTTTCAGATTACTGTGGAAATTAAAAATGTTTCTCAAGCAGTGCTAGTGTGTACATATGGGACCCGACGAAGGCATACTCCTCTACTGTAACTCCACCCCTGCAAGCACTGCTAGTGTCCTATAAAATACAAAATGGATCGGATCCGACAAATACATACACGCTCCCGTCCAGTAGTCCCATTGATTGCCGCCCATAGCAGAATTTACATGTCTGCTTGCACATCTCTGACCTGACACTTTACACGGAAAATCCTAACTACGTGTTTCTACGGGTGCGCGGTGCAGTGTTCATGTACGACCCGCCGAACGCGACGACGCACGCGCACAGCGTGTACCTGATGCGGAACGCGGCGGACTATCAGTCGTGCAACATCAAGGCGGGGAAGCTCGTGGCCAACGTGACGCAGGGCGCCGGCTCGGGCTACGAGTTCGTGCTCAAGAAGCGCAAGCTGCACTACTTCGTCTGCGGCGAGCGCGGCGGCCTCCACTGCACCGTGGGCCTGATGAAGTTCATCGCCAAGCCTAAGAGCGCGAACTGCCGCGACTGACCCGCCGGCCGGTCGGTCGATCCACGGACGTCGTCCTTGCCTTCTTCTGCGTGCCGCCTTCCTTGGGCTCAAGCATGATCGATGCTTGCCTGTAAGTCATTAGTCGCCATATTTACGTGTTGTGTGTGGTGTATGTGTAAATTTGTAATGCGTGATATTTATGCACGAGTCGTTAGTTGAATAAAGGAGGTAGTGCGTCTGAGTGAGTGGGTTGTGGCGTGTGTTGTTACAAATTTAAGGGAGAATGTAATGAGAAATGAGGAACCATGAGCAGTAGTTGTTGCATTAAGCTCTCTTCTTAATTATTTCGACGGAACACAGAATACATGCGCAGTCTTTCCTGAGAATTTTACTCCCGAAATTAGCGAGATAAAACCGTAAGTGTCCCCTGTTTTTGGACCATGAAGCAATCATATCTGTGATACCTCCGGAAAAAAGATAGTAAATTACAGTTTACTTTAGTATTGAAGCCTAACTGTCAATTTCGAGCATCACGGGCTTTCGCCCCAATTCACAGCAAGTTGAACACTGTTTCTGCAGGCTAAGGCTGTGGTCGTCACAAGAAACAGCCGCCGTTCTGACGGGCGAATAATAACAAAAAGGGATACGCATAACCATAGGCAACAGATGACACAGCCTCCACCGAGAAGCCCAGAGTAGAAGAACGAAAGACCAAAACCAAACCAAGCAAACAACAGCAGTGCGCATCAAAGGCGGACGCCCGATCAGTACTATGAATTTGTGTTATTTCCTTGGCCCGAAGGCCCCAAACAGATGATGGACCTAAAGCTTAGTAACAGATCAAGCTGAGACCTCCGGCAAGCATGTTGTTTGATCTGTTACATGCTACTACTAAAAATCAAACTACGTCGGTGTGTGTATACACACATACATATACATGTATATATATACACACACGTATATATACGTATATATATAGACACGTATATATATATATATATATATATATATATATATATATATATATATATATATATATATATATATATATATATATATATATATATATATATATATATATATATATATATATATATATATATATATATAGAGAATTGCTAATGTGTTTTGAGAGCACGGATCCTTCCGTGCTCTCGAGAGCTTTTGCGAAATCCGTGATAAAAATGTTCGATTTGAACAGTTCATCTTCTTCATCTTGTTGAAATGTAGCTATAGACAAAATTTCGTATTTTTTTGAATTTTTTTACTATTTGTTTTGCATTTTCTAAAATCAGGTTTTTTGGATAATCCTCCATCTCGTTCGTTGTCCCCTAGCTCCGACCATCGACCTCCTCGACCTCATTCCCCTGTTCGAGCAAAGCGCAGTTGTGGTCCCATTTCTCATTGACCCCTACCTCATTTTCTGCGGTTGGCGATCCCGATCGTCGACATATGTATATGTAGTTTTCAAAAAAATTTAAAAATTACCATATGTAGGGAAAGTGAGCTTCTATTACCCTGAAAAATTTGAAGACCAAACTTAATCGCATTTGAAAGATATGAAATTGATAAAGTACTAGAAACTTCACTAGTCAGCCAAATTTGTCTTTTTCACATCTTTTACCTGATATTAATTTTAGCCTTCAAATTTTGCAGGGTTGTATAATCTCACCTCCCTTATCTATAGTAATGTTTTGATAATTTTTGAAAATGTGTACATATGGTTTACATGAATAAGAATTTAATTCTGTTTACTGGACCTATAGTAAAATATTTAAAAAATTCTCCAAAAATTACCCACATAGGGGAGGTGATTTTCTACAAACCTGTAAAATTTGAAGACCAAACTCAATCAGATTTGAACAACAGAGTATACTATCTTTTACTATAAAAAAATAATATTTTACTGTGAAAAATTCTCAAAAAATTGCCACACTTAGAGGACATGAGATTCTACAACCTTGTAAAATTTAAAAACCAAAATCAATCAGATTTGAGAGATATAAAAATAACAAAATGTCAAACAGCAACAAATACTATCTTTTATTGTTAAGAAAACAACATCTTACTTCCTATTACTCAGGGTGTTACTATATCCTATGTAAAGCTATTATCTAACATTTTGTTTCAATATGGTAACATCTGGTGTAATAGCTCGTGACCTCGTTACATGTCATTTGTTTGAATAGTAAAATGTAACATATCCAATTTTTTCTAAAGTTCATGAAAAACACATGAACATATTTTTAAAAATTCTCAAAAAAATTACTATATATAGAGGAGGTGAGATTCTACGATTCTATAAAATTTGAAGACCAAAATCAACCACATTTGAAAGTTATGACTAAATAAAAAAGAGAGGTTCATGTACAAGTACTAAGTAACATTTATTAGCCATTTATGTACAAACACGTTTACTAGTAGTTTTGCCACGTGATGGGCTTAGTGAACTGGATAGTTCGTTGCACTAATTAAAACCACGCACGAGCTCGGTCGGTAAGCAAAAACTGACTAGCGCATAAAATATGCTATTCTACACGCAACTGTGCATGTTTTAAAAAATTCTCAAAAAATTATTATACATAGTGGAGGTGAGATTATACAACCCTGTAAAATTTAAAGACCAAAATCAATATCATCTGAAAGATATGAAAAAGATAAATTCGATTGACTAGTGATTTTTTACTCTCTAGTGTTTTATCAATTTTATATCTTTCAAATGCAATTGAATTTGGTCTTCAAATTCTGTAGGATTGTAGAAACTCACATACCCTCCATATATAATTTTTTGAGATTTTTGAAAAATTTTATATACGATTTTCATAGATTTTATACTATAAATCTGTTGTATATAGCATATAGTAACACATAGAGTAATATGTAGTTTTCTTGATAGTAATAGACATTATATTCTGCTGTTTGGTTCTTTGTTATTTTTATATCTTTTAAATGCAACTAAGTTTGGTCTTCAAATTTTACAGAGTTGTAGAAACTCACCTACCCTATGTGTGGTGATATTTTGAGAATTTTTCACGGTAAAATGTTATTTTTTTACAGTAAAAGACAACAAATCCTGCTGTTATGCACTTTGTCAATTTCATATATTTTAAATGTGACTGAGTTTGGTCTTCAAATTTTTTGAGAATTTTTTAAATATTCTACTGCAAGTCTGACAAAGAGAAGTAAATTCTTGTTTATGAAAACCATATGTACATATTTTATAAAATTCTCAAAATATTATCATACATAGTGCAGGTGAGATTTTACAACTCTGTAAAATTTAAAGACCAAAATCATTATTAGCGAAAAGATATGAAAAATATAAATTTGGCTGACTAGTGATTTTTCACTGTCTAGTGCTTTGTCAATTTTATATCTTTCAAATGCGATTGAATTTGGTCTTCAAATTTTACAGGATTATAGAAGCTCACCTATGCCACATATGACAATTTTTGAGATTTTTTTAAAAATTTATATATAATTTTCATAAATTATACACTATAAAGCTATTGTATACAACACATAAGTAATACATAGAGTAATAGGTAGTAAAATGTAGTTTTTTTTACAACAATAGACATTGTATCATGCTATTTGGTAATTTTTTATTTTCATATCTTTTAAATGTAATTGGATTTGGTTTTCAAATTTTGCAGGGTTGTAGATGCTCACCTCCCCAACGTGTGACAATTCTTGATAATTTTTCATAGCAAAATGATATTTTTCAGTAAAAGATAGCATATCCTACTATTTAGCATTTTGTCAATTTTATATATTTCAAATGCGATTGAGTTTGATGTTCAAATTTTACAAGGTTGTATAAGCTCACCTCCTCTACATGTGATAATTTTTTGAGAATTTTTCAAATATTTTACTATAGGTCCGACAAAGAGAAGTAAATCCTTATTTATTAAAACCACATATGATGAGGACATCACCAACATGGATTCGACCAGCGTGACCGCTACCCCTCCTCCCTCTCAGGCCTCTCCAATGACTACCGACGCTGCTCCATCTTCGTCATAAATGATCGACGCTGCGGCAACTTCGTCGCCGAGAGGCCTTAATCCAAAAGCTCAGCTATTCAAGCCCATATCAACAGACAAGGGCCTCAAGCACACACCGCGAGAACAGCCCACGCGTCAAGGAAGGCCCATATGGAAGCCCAAGATGCCAAAAAACCCGGTTCGGCCATCTAGCAGCATGCCAACTTCAAACGGGCATAACAAGGACTCCCGGACTCCGTTTTCAGTGTGCGACCATCCGTTTGAAAGCTTAGGAGATAAGCTTTCCAATGAATCCAGCCCCACTTCCAAATTTGGTACAAAACGACGAGAAAATATGGAACAATGTTACGGACCAGAATTTCAGAGTGCTGCGTCACCTCACTTTTGGGCCTATGGCCCATGTATCTTAGGGTTTTGGTGGCCACCGCTGTTTTGGCTGCCCTACACCTCCTGGCTGCCGCTATATATATGGCCACCACCGTTCTTCTATGCTTAGGTTTTGTTGTGTTTTGGTAGACCCCTTGTGCGTCCTTCCTCGTGTTCGAGTATGTCGACTAGACCACCCGTGTCGAGAAATAGAACCTCAACTTGTTGGTGAGATTATCCATTTACTATCAACTTGTTGTTGCTTGTTCTCAATTGCTAGCAGGTTCAAGGATCGATTGTGTTTGGCTCGGTTGATCGCCTCATGTGGTGACTTTGCGATTGTTCCGTTGCTGATCCCGTGGATTGGTAGCGTCGTCACTACATCAAATCGACGTATCGTTCTCATCAGAAGATCGGGTCGACCCTAGTGCGCATCAAGTGGTATCAGAGCGACGGTTGTCTGGTGAGAACACTCTTATCCTTGTTTAGTTCATCTTGTTCGTCCTAGAGTCCAGAAAAATAGCCAAAAAAAATTCTGTTTGTCGTGTGTTCGATCTAATCTGAGCCCCTTTTGGCCTTTACTATTACTACCTAGTTTAATTCTTATTGAATTTGCGTTGCATCGTCGTGTCATTGCTGGTCTTAGTGTTTTGATCTTTAGAGTTTCGAGTTCTTGTCACGTTCTTGTGACCGAGTTGAACTCCATCGCGTCGTCACGTCCAATTCGGATCCTCCTCTGTCCAGTTCGGTATTTTGGTCATAACTCCCTCATACGAACTCGGATTTTGCTGTTCTTGTACTTTTCTGAAAGCTTGAGAAATTATCTACAACTTTGTCCATTGTGAAACTTTCCAGAAAAGCCGTATTCTTGCCCAAAATCCCGTCGGATTGGAATCTGTTTTCATCCTGGATTTTCTGAGCAGTCTGTATTTCGGAGTCAATATCTCTGGCTTCCCTTATCCAAAATAGACGTTCCATATATGCAAATTGATCAGCTCGAAAAGATCTACAACTTTCTAGTTATACGTTTTTGCATTGGAAGCCAATAAAAACCCAAAAACAGCATTTGAAGTTTCTGCATAGTAGATCTGTTTGCAGCAGAAAAAAGTTTGAGTTGTAATTCATCATATGTGCCACTTTTGATATTGAAGGAAGAAAAATAAGAAAAGACAAGTGCATATAAAAGAGCCGCACTAAAAGGTGGAAAAAGGAGCTCTAGCTATTTGCTTGTGTGCTGAGGTCGTTCTGGTTGCTGTTTCTGTGACTTCATTGGTGTCTAGGCTCTCGTCTCTAGTACGGTCTAGCCTAGACCAGCAAAGTACCACCGTCGAACGTTCTTTCAACTTGTTTTGCCTAGTGTGGTTCTAGTATATCCTTTGCTACATATTATACCTATCCAAGCTCCACCTACTATTAACCACAGGAGAAGCACCTTGCAATCGCTTTGTCACCCTCGAGTGCATTACAAAGATCCCCGATTGAACCTTGAAAAGCCGCAGGGTAAGAACTGGTAAGAACTTGGTGTGAGCTTGAACGTGTGAGATCCTCCACTGTCCACATATTAGTAGATAGGAACATACATTTTTGTGTGTATTTTTCTCGTCTACCACTAATAATGGCAGGTCTACGAAAGAACGATGATCTATACTTCGAGGATGATCCAAGCATTCCGCCAGGAACAAAGAAATATATGCGGAAACTTAATCATGAGTTTGAGAAAAGAGAAGAAATTGAAAGAAAAAAGCATAATGAGTTCATGGAGAAATGGCGAAGTGGAGAATTAAAAAATGAAAAGGTCGAGCATGGGACTATCATTCGACCAAGAATGAGAAGGAACTATTGAAGAAAGAAGTCAAGCCTACACAATCTAAGAAGAAGGATAGTAAGTGTATTTCAATATGTAACGATAAGAATGTGCTTGCTATTCCTGCGACTAACCCTGTAGGCAAGAATGATTAAGATTGTGTGCACCTGAGTGCTGCAATGACGGATAACTACATGAGCCTCATGTCTCATCGCCTACTTAGTGCACCAGTGGAGCATGCCAATGAAACTCAATGCAATAATTTATTCCAAACTAAGTTTATTGTGCAAAAACGCGCGGTACACGTCATCATTGATGGAGGAAACTGTAGCAACCTCGCAAGTCTACACATGGTCGAGAAGCTTGGCTTGACCACGACTCCACTTCGGCAACCTTACTCAATGGAATAGTTCAACTCAATTGGTAAGGTTCAGGTAACACAAACTGTACAAGTTCCTATCTCCATTGGTTCATACCATAATCATGTTTTTGTGATGTCATACCTTTGGAATCATGTTCATTTTTATTAGGTAGACCTTGGTTATATGATGTTGATGCTATTCACTATGGTTGAATCAATCAATATACTTTCAAGTTTAATGGAAAGAAAATGATTTTGAATCCAATGACTCCTGCTGAGCTAGACAAAATTAATGCAAAAAGAACTAATGGTAAAGAACATGAGGATGACAAACTTGTTAGTGGTGTACAACAATCTAAACCAATGTTCAAGAAAGTAGTTCTTTTAAATAAGATTGTTTCCTCACATGATATTGCTTTAAAGACATCTGCTTCTTGCCTCCCTGCTGCCACTAACCTTTGCAGATCATGAGAAGGAGTCGAGGATGACTCCAATTCAAGAAGGGGAGGATGATGAGGACATCACCAACATGGATACGACCAGCGTGACCGCTAGCCCTCCTTCCTCTCCGGCCTCTTTAATGACTACTGACGCTGCTCCATCTTCGTCACAAATGATCGACGCTGTGGCAACTTCGTCGCCGAGAGGCCTTAATCTAAAAGCTCAGCTATTCAAGCCCACATCAACAGACAAGGGCCTCAAGCACACACCGCGAGAACAGCCCACGCGTCAAGGAAGGCCCATATGGAAACCCAAGATGCCAAAAAGCCCGGTTCGGCCATCCAGCAGCATGCCAACTTCAAACGGGCATAACTCGGACTCCCGGACTCTGTTTTTAGTGTGCGACCACCCGTTTCAAAGCTTAGGAGATAAGCTTTCCAATGGATCCAGCCCCACTTCCAAATTTGGTACAAAACGACAGAAAAATGCGGAACAATGTCACGGGCCAGAATTTCAGGGTGCTGCGTCACCTCACTTTTGGGCCTATGGCCCCATGTATCTTAGGGTTTTGGTGGCCACCGCTGTTTTAGCTGCCCTACACCTCCTGGCCGCCGCTATATATATGGCCGCCACCATTCTTCTATGCTTAGGTTTTGTTGTGTTTTGGTAGACCCTTGTGCGTCCCTCCTCGTGTTCAAGGTGGTGTCGACTAGACCACCCGTGTCGAGAAACGAACCTCAACTTGTTGGTGAGATTACCCATTTACTATCAACTTGTTCTTGCTTGTTCTCGATTGCTAGCAGGTCCAAGGATCGATCGTGTTTGGCTCGGTTGATCGCCTCGTGTGGTGACTTTGCGATTGTTCGGTTACTGATCCCATGGATTGGTAGCGTCGTCACTACATCAAATCGATGTATCGTTCTCATCAGAAGATCGGGCCGACCCTAGTGCGCATCAACATATACATGTTTTATTTTTTTTTGAAAAATTACCATACGTAGGGTATGTTAGCTTCTACAGGCCTGTAAAATTTGAATACCAAATTTAGTCGCATTTGAAAGATATGAAAATGAAAAGCACTAATCAGTGATGAATAGTAATTTTATCATTTTCACATCTTTAAAATGCGACTGAGTTTAGTGTTCAAATTTTACAGAGCTGTAGAAACTCACATTCCCTACATATTGTAATTTTTTTAATAATTTTTTAGAACCTGTACATATAGTTTTTATGGACTTTACTGCCGAATAACTGATCTGTGCAGAATATACTACAGATGTAGTAATTTCATGTTGTATGTGTAGTAATTTCGTTACCAATCAGGAAAATTAATATCTAATAGCGAGACTTATATCATTTTAATCCTCTCATCGTCAGTAAATTACTGGTGAAAACCATTTGCAAATCTGTGCTACCAATAAAAAACATGGCTAAAATAAAGAAGAAACAGATTCATGTACAAACTACAATACGAATTAACTAGCTGGGTTAACCAACGCATGAACTAGTAACTAAGTCGGTAATAATTCAATCTGTTGTTTTATAGTAAAACGTATTTGTGATTTACTACCAAATTGGATTTAATCAGTACGGTGTGCTTTGTATGCACTTCGCTAGTAAATTCATCAACTGTTCTGTAGTAAAATGTTTCATGATTTATTACCGTATTGCATTTACTATGATTGTTTGCAGCGCATTAAGGCCCTGTTTGTTTAGGCTTTTTCACCAGATTAAAAGCTAAAGCCTAAACAAACGAGTAGCTTTTTATTTGGACTTTTCAAAAGCCATAAACTTCTATATAACTAAAAGCCAAAAGTCACTGGAGAGAGGTTTTTTTTTGGTTTATTGATGGTTAGTTTTAGACTAATAACACTAAAATTAGATAAAATTACCCACCTCTATCACGTACAAAAGCTATTAGCTTTTAAGCTGTTTAAGCCAAAAAGCTGGCTTTAAGTTATAAGCCAAAAAGCATAAGCCTAAACAAACAGGGCCTAACTCAGTATGGTGTTGTTTGCATGTGCTTCTCCAGCCAGAGTGCAGAATAGCTATTCTACGCTCAGGAGTAAAATAGCGCCATCGTATATATGTATGTATATATGGGCGTCATGATTTAAAATGCATGAATTCAAGTCAAATTAGGGTATATTTTTTGAAATTTACAATTTTAGGGTATATACCCATCTACAACAATTCAAATAAAACTCATACCTCAAAAAAATACTCGAATTCAAAGATTTAAACGAATTTAGATCACATATTTTGCTGATTTATATATAAAATCAGCACATACCTACAATCAAACTATCATCAAAAAAGGAAACTCTGGTTTGAATTTCAGTTTAAACTTGTTTGAACTAGTTAGTTAGTAAACTGGTTAAAATCAATATCCTAAAAAAATTTCAAAACAATTCGTATGCAAATACATAAGAGAAATACCCATTTTGGATCATGGTGCCTGATCACCACGGTGTCCCAAGTAATTGTATTATATACACTTATATACATACATGTATACATATGTATATACATACACGCATATGTACATATGTATATATATATATAACAGAACACACCACACTATGTATATACATATATGCATATGTACATATATATAACAGAACACACCACACCAGCGTTCAATGATGGTTGATTTCTAGTCGTAGTTAATAAAGGTACGTTTAGTTTGATGCCGAATTCACTGATCCTTACAAAAATTTAGTCATCAAACTGGCAACGAATGTTGTAGTCGAAGTTTAGCAAGAAAAACGAACTAAGAGCCAAGAGTGTGAGAATCTTGCTAAAATTTGGTATCAAACATAATACTTATCAAATTCGATCAAACACTATCATAGTAAGATAAATATTGGCAACAATTAGTATCAAACGAGATACAACAAAACCGGCTTGGGTTTGTGCAAAGTTCTTGGTGGTAGTGATGAAAGAAGGTTAAGGTCCTGTTTATTTAGATTTAGATTTTTTGGCTTATAGCTTAAAAAGAGTCCTCTTTTATATTGATATATGTAAATAATTTTATTCTAACTTCAATAGTATTAGTCTAAAACTAGATCGTATGGAGGCTTATGGCTTTGAAAAAGACTAGTTAAAAAGCTACCAATTTTTTTAGACTTTGGCTTTTTATCTTTTAAATTATAGAAAAATACCAAACAAATAGTGCCTAAGAAATGTAAAGAAGGTTAATTGAGAACACTAAAGCGCAGCACGAATCGCCTTTGTGACGCTTGCATCGTAAATGTTCTTCTTAGTTATTTAATTTTCATCCCATATTCTCCTGTATATTTAAATAGAAAATTTAGGAATATGTCGCTCCAATAATGTGTTTCATAAGTTATATTATTTTTCTTTTCTTTTTTGTGCGAGAGGGGGCACTTGCCCCCTTAACAAATCCCTGGATTATATTCAATACTTATTCTACAAAGGGATGAGAAGTAAATGTATATCAGTGATTATTTGCCCAGTGCTCAAGGAGAATACCATCCTATCTTTCTAACTAAACACTTTACTCTGACTATCCCATGCAACTATAAAAAAGTAAGACCATCTTGTCTCGCCCCACCCTGTCTCCCAACCAAACAGTAACTAATTTTCCCGAGTTAAACCAATCCTATCCCATCGTGCCCACCCAATCAAACAGTACTAAGTAGTTGTAAGCAGGCTACAGTCAATTCAGATTGCTGAAGAGACCACGAGTTTAATTTGGTGTCACCCATCCTGAATGAACTCAAAATCAAACACATTTTATTAGGCATGATAGAACATGATGCCCATTTAGAAAGTAGGAATATCTATTATATACTATGAAATCTGATGACATGTGTTTTACGGTTGCTAAGGAAAAAATATGCTAGAAATTTTAAAAACTTTTGGCTCATAATTGAGTGGACCATAATCATGTTTATAGAACATAACAATTGGATGTTACTAGAAAAGCACAAGCGTTGGGGTTTTTTTTTAAATAATACATTTTTTATTCAAAATTTCAAAAATATACCACGAAAAAAAAATTACAGAAATATACCCCTGTCGCCCGTTGGTTGGGCGACATTTAGGAGGCCATGTCACACGATCAATGGCGACAAAAACGCCACGTCTTCGCACTGTAAAACGCGTAGAGCCTCCTGTCGCCCGTTGGTTTGGCGACAGGCCTCCTATAACCAAATGGTTTGGTTACAGGCATCCTGTTGCCAAACCATTTGGCGATAGGGGTATATTTCTGTAATTGTTTTTTTTCGTGGTATATTTTTGAAATTTTGAATAAAAAATGTATTATTAAAAAAATAATTACAAGCGTTGGTGGTAGGTGTTTTACAGTTACAGATGCCAGGAGAACAAGACAAGCAAGCTGATAAAGAGAGAATCAAAAGCTCCTCCTAGGCTTCAACACCTCGTGGATCATCGGGCGAAGCGTCAATGATCATAGAAGCAAACTAGATCTGCTTCAATTTCTAGTGTCTATGACTCAAAAAGATTATTGGTTACAAATACTACCACACATAGGTGAAGGGAGCGAAGGTGTTCATTGTCGTGCATCCGGTCACTATGATTGACACAGTATGTCTTATTTAATTAGAGTATATATTTGTATACATTTAGTGAGAAAACGCAAACCCTCACTCCGTGAGCCCTGCAAAATTCCTAACGTGTGTAGTAGACACCATATGTAAGTGAGATGTGCATTCTCAAGGCATTCCTAATGCATTGTTTCTTAGATGGTTTCTAAGTGTGCCATGTAGGAGAGAGAGTGCATTAAATGGTGGTTTAGAAGTCAGCATGAAACGGTAAAAGAAACTATCTATCCAGTGCAACATATCCTACATATTTAATAGATACATCTCTCGATTGACTGTCTTTATTGCTTGGGCCCATGTATGAAATAGGTATGACCTTCCAATGGGGTATCTTAGCTGTTTTATGGTTTTGAGCTATGTGAAGAAACTGTTTCAAAAATAAGAAACAGTTTCACTCTCTCTCTTAATTAATTGACTGCCACATCAGCTCTTTGTTCTATGTGTCACACGTAGAAACAGCTAAAAAACTTGCATTGTAACTGCTAGTAGCACTCTCTCTCTCTCTCTCAATAAATGTGTACGTCCAAGCTAAAAATAACATGGGGGAGAGATGAAGTAATCCATACGTAGGATATATCACACTCAGCTATTTGACTTGCATAATGGCAAGGAAAAAAGTAGCATTGAAGTCTCCTAGGGCAGTTGTATATTAAAAATCTTAATCTTCTATTCAAGTTGAACATAAAATAAAACACAACAGAGCACTACATCATCTACAACTTTTTAGGAAAAAAACAGAGAGTTTAAAAAATTTAAAAGCTTAAAGGAAGACGATGCAAAACCGTTGCTCTCGGGTTGCAAAGCAGAATACATCAAGTAGGGTTCTGTTCTTGCATTATTCGAACTCAAGGCACAACATTGTTGGACAGATATAAGTTTCAATGCACTTTTAGTTTTTCTATGGATGTGCTTCCGGAGTGAAACGAGTTACCAACAAGTATTTATGAAGCGAATAAGCTACTATGTCACATGAAAATAGAAACAGAAATGATACATGTATGTCCAAATGATTGCATATGTACCACAGCGTACATAAGAAATTGCACATTTGTTCTGTTTATGGTGTACCCCGGTACAAATAAAAGAAGAAGCGTAATAACAAGAAGCGTAAGAACCGAGTCAACGACGGTGAAAAAGTGAATAAAGAGACACTGGCCAAGGTACTGTGGTATTTTTTCACCATTCCTCATTTGGAGTGGTAGTTTACAAATTTCAAAGAGGCAAAATTGTTGTGTTGACACTATTAATCTCGAAAGGAAGATGTCAAATTGAAACATTTCACTGATTCGGCTCAATGAAGAAACATTGATTGAAAACATTAGTAGTTTGGTGCCGAAATGACGAATATAAGATTTGGATAGAGTATTAATGGAATAAATCTATTTGTTAATACGAGCAGTCATTACAGCACTTGGTCAGTTCTATTATGTATCTACAGTCACCCTCCTTGGTTGTGCATGAAGCGAAAGTATATCATAATATCGTTACTAATTTCATGACCCAAACATGTAGAAAATGATATTGATGTGTGCCTGGCACCACTGATTGAGAATTTGGTAAAATTGTGGAACGAGGGAGTCGCCGTGTGGGATCCATACAAAAGAGAGAACTTGACCCTGCGGGCTATGATATTTTATACTATAAATGATTTTCTGGTCCTTAGTAATTTGACGGGCTACATTACAAAGGGAGCCAAAATGTGTCATATTTGTGATGGAGAGACTAAGAGCTTGTGGTTGCCGAATTAGAATAAAACTTTCTACATGGGTCACTATAGATTTCTACCTAGAAGTCATCAATATCATAAGATGGATGACAAATTTGATGGTACGAGGGAAATTCATTAAGCCCCGCAGTCTATGGATGGAAGGCAAGTATATTCACGCATGGATGATATCTATCTTCAACATGGAAAGAGCCATAAATCTGTTCATCCGAGAATCATTTGGAAAAAGATATCGATATTTTGGGACTTACAATACTGGAAGGAGTTAGATGTTCAGTATTGTATTGATATCATGCACGTCAAGAAGAACATTTGCCATAATTTGTTTGGCATCTTACTGAACATACCTAGGAAGACTAAGGATAGTGTGAGTGTTCGCTGCGACATGGCCTATATGGGAATCAGGCCTAAGCTTGCAGTGATAGAGGAGGATGAAAAAGATCCGTACATCCTCGCTACATACTACACCTTGTCCAAAAAGGAGAAAGAAGACCTCTGCACGTGTTTCTAAGGTATTAAAATTCCATCGGGCTACTCCACATATATTAAAAAGCTTATGTCCATGGATGATTTGAAGTTGGCTGGTATGAAGTCCCACAACTGTCATGTATTGATGACCCAAATGCTCCCTGTTGTAATAAAAAATATTCTATAAGAGGATATCAGGTTGGCAATCATGAAGCTATATTATTTCTTCAATGCAATTTCTTGCAAGGTTATTGATCCTGATGTACTAGACAACTTATAGAGTAAGGTGGTGCAGACTCTATATCAGCTTGAGATGTATTTCCCCTATTGTTTTTCGATGTCATGGTTCACCTTGTTGTTCACCTTGTTAGAGAGATTAAAATATGTGGACCCGCATTCCTAGTTACATCTATCCGTTCGAGAGGTACATGGACATATTAAAGTCATACATGAGGAATCGGTCGAAGCCTAAGGGTAGCATTGTTGAAGGTTATGGGACTGAAGAGGTTATTTAGTTTGCGTGGACTATCTAGGTGAACGATAAGCTATTGGTATTCCTGTATCTCGTCATGGGGGGCAAACTGGTGGCAAAGAAATCATTGGTTCCAAACTAAAGAGCCCACTGTTTGATATATATTATAAAGCGCATTTGACAGTCTTGCAATACAGCACATAAATTCATCCATAGAATCGGAACATAGTACGTGTCCAGAGGCCAATGCTACCTTAGGCCTATGAGAACAAGTGACTGTGGCCCAACTCCACTAAGCCATGCATAGCTACGATGTTGCCTTTCATAAGATGGGTCTAGCAGCATCTGCATGTCTCCCCCGTAGTAATAGCCATTTCCTGCAAGATTTCGCAAATAATTATCATTTGCATAGAAGTAAAATATGACTTCATTAGTACAACATGAAAATAATAGTAACATTATGTCCAGCTATATTAGACGATTACAAACAATGTAGAAAAGGTATCGTGCGCTGAAGTAAATATGATTCAATTCGTACAATATGACAATACTAATAACATTACATATAGCTATATTACACGATTACACATAGAAATTGCACACATAAATTACGTTCACATGATGATCAAGATAAGTATATTACACACACTCCCTATGAACGAGTTGACGACCCCACCTTGTTAGGGCAGTTCTTTATGGTGTGGCCCACTATCTTGCATAGACTACATTTTCGTGGACCTGGTTAGTCTCCACACTAACTCACATCTATGTTGTTGTAGATTCGTAGAGACTGCCATTATCTACGACTATTCCTCTTCATTGCGTCATTCTGAAACTATTTCACCTAGTCAGGTCATAGTTCCCTGTAATACATGCCAAGACCATATGATTTGAACTCCACACTCTAGGTCCTATAGATGGTCCACGCTGAAGTACTCAGAGATATAATATATGAAGATTGATGGAGAATAGCACATGTTGCATTTACATGCGAGCATGGCTTGTACAGGTGTGTGAGCTTGTTGCACTTGCATGTTGTGACATCACCAATGGTCCACATTTATTTATGATACCCTTTGCTTTGGTTATCAATGAACTTCTTCCTAAGACGAAATTCAAACTTCCTCCTTACTCCATCCATTATGCGAGCAATGTAGGATCGAGCCTTCTCTATTTTCTTGTTCATGTATGCCTGCATACTCTTAGAGAACTACTCACCTAGTCTAAGTGTCTTCTCACAATTATTCCCCTATTGATAAAGTATCCAATGGTTTGGTTGTAGGTCTCCTCCATGATGGCAATCATTGAGAGGGACCACACACCTTTCAGCACACCGCTGTAAACTTCTAACATGTTCATCATTATTATTCCATACCTTGTACCATCACTATCATGGAGCAATGACTATTTCTCCAGCTCAAGGCATAGAACTCTATCCCTTAAGAGAAGTTGTTGACCTTTCTGGAGGAACCCCTCTCTACATGCACACCTTCACTTTCTTCTTAGCTCTCCATACTTTGCTGTAGCTAACTGGATAACCCATCATATTCACCATATCTGCCATAAAAACTTCAACGAAACAATTACGTCCGCCACAACCAAGTGACTAATCAGGCTAGCCACATATGATGAAGTCTCATTTCCATGCTTGTGCAGCGGCTCAGTAAGCTAACATGTATAATCTTTTACCACGGTTATTCTAAATTTTGTACCCGTATCCTTGAATTTCTATGTGCGGATTTTACCTGGACACTCAGAATCCACATACTTCACTATGTACGTCTCTTGGTTGGACATGTAAATCCGATATGTGCAGTTGATGTTCATCATATATCTTGCAATGGCTTGTTGGACGGTACTCAATGTAGAGAAGCGTTACCCTACTAACCAAGTGTCTTGATTGAAGGTCTATTCAAAACCATCTTCTTGTGCCAAAACAAGGAAAGTCATCGCTAGCTCATTCAACCATGATGACACATACTCCACATCGACAGATACAATGCCACCGACAGGAACACCACCAATTGCATCTTCATCTCCGCTACTATCTATATCAATGTCCTCCTCCTCATCCATTAGTGTTGCATCCAACAGGGCATCCAAGTACTCATGATAGTTTATGCGAGTGGTCCACCATTGCCCTATACCTTCTTTAGCTTGAAAAGCACATGTACAATATCAGCCGATGATATGTCACAGCAATAAGATTTATTATAGTCTACATATACTCCCCCACTGTGTGTTGCTTATCACCTTGCATAGATATCACACAACTCTTGCAATCTCTTTATCAAATGTGCTCCTTATGCATCTCTAGAGCTCAGCTATACTCATCTCCTTCAAATTCATTGTTCGGGTCACTTTCCAATCGTAATTTGACAGATTCACCCCACATGGCCCCTCTTGGACAACACCATCACTGTAAAATACAAACAAGCTCATCAAATACTACCGCATTGTTTATCATGTCCTTAAATTATATTTTAAAAAATATTCCAATTTGTATGTGTCGGGGATTGGATAAATTACCATAAAGACTATCATGCCCCAGCAGCGCTTCTTCGGCCGACTATGCTTCCTTTTGATGTCATCCCAAAAGAAGATCCTCGGACGGACTAGCTACTGGCTCCGCCCCGACCATGTTCGCATGCCCTTCCGTGAGCATACGGCTTAGCTCCCCGAGCATGGTTGCTCGAGCTAGTGGCAAAGGTCGGCCATGACCAAGGAAGAAACCCCAAAGATGACACAAGGTCACGCTTGGGTAGAAGACGACGTATGGCGGCAATGCTAACCGTTACACCACTATTCGGGCCCATCACATCCACGACGCTGCGTGGCGAAAATCAAGGGGCAGTTGCTGCCACGCGCGGGCACGTAAGGGCGTGATATTTGGATGTGGTTGTTGTAAACTGCCTATAAATACCTCTTCAGTACACAGCAAAGAGGCGGACGCGTGGAGGAGGAGCCAACATAGAAGAAGCACGTACTAGCATAGTAATAGCAACACTCTTTTGTAACCAGGCATAGGCAAGCTAAACCCTGCCAGACCCTTGTAAGCATCAAGATAATAAGCAAAGAAGCACTGGACATAGGGCTGTTATCTCAGTCGTGAGAGACCCGAACCAGTATAAAACCCCATTGCTCGTTGCCCCTTGGTAGCTCGACCTCCTCCCGCGGCATTCTTCGGACGCTAGCCCTTCACATAAAAAGGGGCCCAGTTGATCCCTCAATCAACAAGTAAGCTCGGTGCGGGACCCGTTCCCCAAACGTCGACAGCTGGAGCCGTTCGTGGGGATCAACTAGAGAATTCTTTTTGTGAAGAATCCCTAAAGATGCCGAATTCTCAAGACGATCAAGACCTTTGCGTCTTTGATGACGTCGAAGACGATGATATATACTACGCCGATGAAGGCATGGTTGTTGTGGCTGGTCCAGAAGGTCACACTGAGCCCGGGAGTCTTTCCTCCGCTCACAGCATGTTACCCTCACGGATGATGAGAAAGATACTAGCCTTTATGATGGTCCGGATATCCCCGACCATCTTGAGCCCGATTACGAGACGTCGTCGTGAGGGGACTCCATGATGTCGCCCTCACGGTCTCCACGCTCTCGCGATGTCAACATGGCGGAAGAAGCAGAGGTCCCTGAGGCGAAATCCTCGGGGGCTGCGCGTCATCGTCGTTATGAAGCTGCCAAAAGCCATCTTGAGGCGTCCCTTGGCAGAACCCTGGCGAGCATCCGTCGTCAAGCTCGTGAGAAGGTGGACGTCGAGGCTGGATCCTCAAATCGTGAAAGCTCCCGTGGGATCCATTCCCCAGAGCATATGTGTGGCCACCAAATAAGATTGCCCCTTCCCGTTCCACAGAGTGTCGAACGGCTGCGGGCTATGGCCACGGTCGTACGCGACCTCCGGGACTTTCCCGACCAGGTGGACCTGGAAGTAATGGGCGCGGTCGTAGCTAAGAATCTGGAGAAGCTCACCGCTGACATAAAGCTTTCGGGGTTCCCGTGCAACAAAGGGGCCCAGAATATTTCTCGTGACGCTAAACCTCATCTTCCTGTTCGCCCCAGGCATGATGGCCCCCGGAGTTCTGCTCGAGAGGGCCACAGGAAGCATGACAGGTACCGCGAGGGTACTCGGAGCAGTTCCCGAGCTACCTCGTGGGGCCAGAAATGTGCTCAGTCCAGCCGCGGGCACACTGAGTTCTCGACCTCGGAGCGGTCTCCGCCGCCCCGACATAGAGAAGTATTCTCTCGTGTCGGCCCTTGTATTGGAGGTCATCGCTGCAGTGACCAGTATGGTCAACCAGCTCGAAGAGGTCATCACAGCAGCTCAGCCTTCGAATGTCGAGCTTTCTCAGCATCCCTCCGTAATGTCTCGTGGCCGAGCAAGTTCAAGCTCGGCCAAATTGAAAGGTTCAACGGTACTCAGAATCCAGACGAGTTCCTCTCAATATACACCACTACCATTCTGGCGGCCGGGGGGGACGAAGGAGTGATGGCTAACTTCCTCCCCACAGTCCTAGATGGAGCCGCAAGAACATGGCTTTTCAATCAAAAAGAAGGGTTGATCCGCTCTTGGCATCAACTCAGCGAAGCGCTCCGGGCAAATTTTCAAAGCTGTTATGTCCGTCCGGGCAAGGAGCGCGACCTCAAGCGCCTGATCCAGACCGAAGGCAAACCCCTAAGGCATTTTGTTCAAAGGTTCATTAAGGTGAGAAACTCCATCCCTAATATTTCAGATGAGGCGATTGTCCGAGCCTTCAAGTTCGGAGTTCAGGACATCCGCTTCACCCAAGACCTGGAGATTCACCCTGACCTAATGGCCAACGAGCTGTTCCGCATGGCCGACCGGTACGCAAACGCCGATGAGGCAGTCCAGTGGAAGAAGATGCTGGACGAAGGAAAACTCCCGCCCCAGTTGGGCCTGGAAGGTCCCACGAGCAAGAAGAATCAAGGCCCCGTGGAGAAGAAGAAGTTCAAGAAGCAGAAAACGCCCTCCGCGCAGAGCATGGTGGCGGCGATCGAGCATCATCCGCCGTAGGCTTCAGAGCCACAACAACGTGGGAGGGGCAGGAGGCGCCTGCCTCAGCGGCACAGCGGACAAAGGCGCGCCGACCAAGGTCGCAGCGACCAAGGTACACCACAAAGTGACCATTTTTGCCCACTTCATCAGGCGTACGGGCACGACCTTCGCAATTGTAAAACTTGGGCGTTCCACCTAGAGTAGTTATACAGCGGCAAGGGCCCTATGCCTACGCTTCCAGAGAAAAAAGGGAGCGGTAAGGCGAAGGGAAAAGGGTCCGCGGTCGGGGACGATGAAGACATGGAGTACTAGGAGCCCCGCAATCATATTGCAGTTATATTCGGGGGCTCCTCAATCTATAAATCTCGTAGGGATTTGAAGGAGACGGCACGGGAGGTGCACCATGTCGCGCAAGACAAGCCTCCCGTGCAGCAGCTCAGGTGGTCCGAGCTGCCTATTAACTTCTCCTAGGATGATTGTTCCCCTTGGGATGACCAAGCCTTAAAGGCTCCCTTTGGTCGTAAACCCGACCATTAGTAACACAACGGTGGGGTGAGTCCTCATCGACGGCGGGAGCTCCCTGGATCTCATAACCGCTAGGGTCCTGGACGAGATGCAGGTACCTCAATCCAAGATTAAGAGCGTCGCAATCCCCTTCTTCGGGATTGTCCCGAGCACTTCGGTCAAACCCCTTGGCCAGATCGTCTTGCCCGTTACGTTCGAAAGCCCGAGCAACTTCCGGATAGAAATGATCACTTTCGACGTGGTCGACTTCGAGCTGGCCTACAACGCCATCGTTGGTAGGCCAGCCCTCGCCAAGTTCATGGCCGCCACGCACCATGCATATCAGTGTCTGAAAGTTCCCGGTCCCAATGGCGTGATTACCAAAAGGGGGAACCCGAAGGCGGCCTTGAGTTAAGACGAGAGGTCGCTCGATATGGTCGAGCAGCTGCCACAGTGGGGTCCCGACCAAGGGCCAAGGAAGTCCCGACCAAAAGTTGCCCTCCAGCCAGGAGGAGAGACCAAGGCGGTGCTGCTAAACATCGCGGATTCGGCCAAGGTCGTGCATTTGGGATCTTCTTTAGATCCTAAATAGGAACTCGAGCTCATCACTTTCCTCTGGAGGAGCGCGGGCGTGTTTGCCTGGGAACCGTCCGACATGCCCAGAGTCCCAAGAGAAGTGGTCGAGCATAGGCTAGCTGTTCGGCCTGACAAGAAACCTGTGCGACAGAAGCTAATTAAGACGTTTTTCCCGGGAAAAGCAGGCTATCATCCGGGAGGAGCTCGACAAGCTCCTAGGGCTGGCTTTGTCTGGGAAGTCAAGCATTCGGAATGGCTGGTGAACCCAGTCATCGTCAAGAAGAAGGGTGGAAAGTGGCGCATGTGTGTCGACTACATGGGCCTGAACGCCGCTTGTCCCAAGGATAATTTTTCGCTGCCACGCATAGACCAGTTGGTCGACACGACAGTAGAGTCCCAGGTGATGAGTTTTTTGGACGCCGACTCGGGCTATCACCAGATCGACATATCACCTGAAGATGAGGAGAAGATTTCCTTCATTACTCCGTTCGGCACGTTCTGCTACACGACCATGTCCTTCGGTCTTAGGAACGTCGGAGTGACCTTCCAACGTTTGATGCAGAAGACCTTCGTGGACCAAATAGGGCGAAATTTGGAGGTCTATGTAGATGACATTGTGGTTAAAAGTAAACTCGCCTCGGGTCATGTGTCCGACCTTGAGAAAACCTTTTGTAACCTCAACAAGCATCAAATAAAGCTTAACCCAGAAAAATGTGTCTTTGGGGTAAAAGCGGGCAAGATGCTTGGCTACATGATCGGCCCACAGGGTATCGGGGCAAACCCGGAGAAGATAGAAGCCATTGAGAAAATGCGACCACCCAGCAGCATCAGGGAGGTCCAGGCTCTGACCGAACGCATGGCGGCTCTAAGTCGTTTCATCTCCCGGTTAGGCGAGCGCGGGCTATCTTTTTTCAAGACGCTCCGCAAGCACGACGGCTTCACATGGACTGAAGAAGCAAATCAATCTTTCGAAGAGCTGAAGCGGTACCTGTCCGGTTCATTCGTCTTAACCACACCAAGGTCGGGAAGACTCGCTTGTATCTAGCAATGACCCCAAGAAGTTGTAAGCGCCGTCGACGACGTACGAAAGAGATGGAGTACAGCGACCGATCTATTACGTCAACGAAGTCTTGCATGGACCCAAGGAGCGATACCCCAAGGTCCAAAAACTGCTGTACTCACTACTCATGGCTTCTAGGAAGCTACGCCACTATTTCCAGGCCCATAAAGTCGTGGTTCCAACCAACTTTCCGCTCAGGGAGATTCTAAGAAATCAAGATGCCAGCGACCGCATAGTAAAATGGGCTATGGAACTCGCCGAGTTTGATATTCATTTCTCAGCTCGCACAGCAATCAAGTCTCAAATTCTAGCATATTTTGTGGCCGAATGGACGAATCCAGCACCAACCGCTGATGAGTCCGAGGAATCCAAAGTAGGTTGTTGGACCATGTACTTTGATGGATCTCGAGCTTATGAACGCTCGAGGGCTGGAGTCGTGCTTGTATCCCCTCAAGGAGATCAACTCCAATACGCCATTCAATTGCACTTTGCCACGACCAATAACGCGGCAGAGTATGAAAGCCTTTTGGCCGGGCTACGAGCTGCAAAGCACTCGGAGTCCAGCGGCTGATTGTGAGAGGCAACTCGCAGTTGGTCGTCAACCAGGTTAACAAGGAGTATCAGTGTTTCGATAGCTCAATGACGCTTTACCTGGATGAAGTAAGGAAGATGGAGAGATACTTTAGGGATTTCGAAGTACTCTACATCCCCAAGAGAGATAATTCCCTAGCTGATCATCTCTCAAAGGTCGGTTCCTCCCAAATACCCATTCCAGCGGGAGTACTCGTCGAGCCTTATATAAGCCCCCATTCCCCCTGTAGCGGAGGCACCAGAGATGAGCGGTGACGTCTCCCTCCTCGAGCATGGTGCGAATTAGATGACGCCATTCATCCAATATCTTGCACATGGGACGCTGCCCGAGGAAGAAGCTGAGCGTTCCTGGCTTATACGGTGATCCTCTCCCTACAAATTGATCGAGGACGCATTGTACTGCAAGGGAGCACTAGGAGTCCTCTCCAAGTGCATATCTCAAGAAGAGGACAAATTCCTTCTTAGAGATATCCATGAGGGAGTGTGCGGAGCTCACTCATCTTTCAGGACGCTTGTGAGCAAGGCCTTTCGATTGGGTTACTATTGGCCAACGGCTTTAGCCGATGCTCGGTCGATTGTGGCGACCTGCCGAGCATGCCAGTTCCATGCTCGCAAGACGCATCAACCGCCGTACGTACTCCAAACTATCCCCCTATCATGGCCATTCTCGACCTGAGGGGTCTACATCCTCAGACCTTTCCCCCGAGGTCGAAAGGGCTGTAAATTCTTGCTCGTGGCTATCGACACTTTCACTAAGTGGATTGAGGCCGAACTAGTGTTGACCATCTCAGCTCTGGCGGCTAAGAGGTTTTTTCGCAATAACGTGGTGACGCGTTTTGGCGTTCCCAATCGCCTCATAACGGATAACGGCACTTAGTTTACCAGTGAACTGTTTCAAGCCTACTGTGAGGACATTGGGACCAAGGTTTGTTTCGCCTCTGTAGCTCATCCGCAGAGCAACGGAGTAGCCGAATGAGCAAATGCGCAAATCCTACAAGGAATAAAGAAGAGGGTTTTCAAAAACCTCAGCCAGCACGGTCAGTCATGGGTAAACGAGCTCCCTTCCATCCTTTGGTCGGCTCACACTACAGTAAGTCGAGCTACGGGTGAAACCCCTTTTCAACTTGTCTACGGTGCAGAGGCCATACTACCCGCTGAGATGGTGCTGGGTTCTCCAAGAGTGCGCTTGGTCGACCACGTCGACCAGGAGCTTGAGTGACTCGTGGACCTAGACCTCGCTGAGGAGACACGCGAACGGGCAGTGCTACGCTTTACGGTTTACCAGCAGGCTCTTCGAAGGCACGTGGCCAAGTCAGTTCGGTCAAGGACCTTTCAAGTCGGCGACCTAGTCCTACGACGAATTCAGGACTTGTCAAAAGCCAACAAGCTGTCTCCCAGATGGGAGGGTCCTTTCTTGGTCGGCTCGATAGCACGCTCGGGGGCTGTCTGCCTAGCATTGGAGGATGGTCGGGTGCTTTCTAGCTTTTGGAATGTCGATCAGCTTCATAAGTTCTTTGTATAGTCCTTATCTGCTATGTGGTTTGCGTAGGCCCAATCATTTTTCTCTAAAAATTCGGTTCTCTTGCCACCGCTTTTTTCCTTCATCTTAAGATTTATGTGAATGACTTTCGAGTTCCTGCCCGTTGATAAGCCGACCCAGTCTCGCACAAGGGCACACTCTCCTTCTCATAATCTTAATGATGGAATAAATGCGTGCGGGCGGAAACAGGCGCTTCAACATGTTCTAAGGTTTGGCTAACGTGCGCAAGTACGCTCAAAGCGCGACAGCAAGCATTGGATCGCTAAGCTCACCACCAGAGGTGTCCGTCTTTGTAAGCCGATTATCATCCGCAGTAGTTCTTTGCTACATGTTCACAATCGCAATTAGACACCCTCTTGGCCGGTTCAGAGCCTTAGCTCGATTCGCCTGTGCTTGCTCGTCGCGCGCTTTGACGGGCAACCGCACGTTCTTCCTCGTCAAGACTGTGCTCGCAAAATTAGGGGTATAAGTTCAAGATGCTCGGAAGTTAAGGCCACACGCGTTGTTTCTTTTTTGACCTACCTCATACTCGCAAATCGGAGGATTGGCGGTAAGGTCACTAAGGAAGGCGCGCGATTTTTCTAGCTCTCCTGTGAACGAGCTCATGCTCGCAATTTAGGTGCACGACCTACATTCACAGCGAGGGCTAAGTAGAGCGAGCTACCGTGTTTTTCAAAAAGACGTGTGCGCTAGCACTCCGTTTCTACTTTAGTTCGTATCTGCTTGTTCGCCGTGTTTTGTCCTTTTTGTGCAGGTGCTCGTTGAGGAAAAATCGATGAAGTGGCAAAAAGGGCAAAGGCAATAAAAAAGCGGATAGCAAGCAAGATTGACAAAAGCAGTCTTTTCATTCAAAGGTGGCAATTTACATAGCAAAGTTCGGGAATCCTGGGCAAAGAGTTAGTTCCCAGGCTTGGCGCTCCTAAGCGATGAAAGTTTGTCCTTCACCGCGTCAAGCTCGGTCTCAAGGTCGAGGACTCGCCGACGAGCCTCACATCCTTCGCGAGCCTCTTGGCGCAGTCGCTTCACTTCTTCCTTGTCTTGCTCGGCTTGCTCGGAAGCCTCCTGCACTGCCCGGGTCAGCTCGTCTATCTTCGCTTTGTCTTGCCTAGCTTGCTCAGAAGCCTCCCGTGCTGCCTGATCCATCTCTTCTACTTTCGCCTTCAAAGCTCGGGAGAGCTCTTGCTCTTGCTCAACTTGTAGCTCGAGCGCGCAAGACCGCTCCCTGTTCTTGGTGGCGCTTTCTTTAGCTTGGCGTAGTTTTGTCAGGATATCCTTGTCCCAAGCCCAGCGTTTGGCGACTTGTTGCTCGAGCTTGGCAATTTTTTTGCGTCGTGCTCGGCGATCATCTTTGCCATGGTCTCGGGTGCAACAGTCGCGGACTTGAAATCCTTCATTGTCATTCGGAGCACCTGTGGGCAAGGAGATTCTAAGTTGTTGCTCGTCTTTAAAAAAGGAAAATTCGCAAAGAAAGTACGCTTACCCAACTAAGACGAGCACGGAAGTTATTCTCGATGGCCGTCGTAACCTCTTCCGGCCGAAGGTCCGCAAAATCTCCATCCCGAGCATGTGGTTCCCACTGGGTCTCTTCATCCTCCTCCTGAGCAGGTGTTCCGCTAGGGGGCTTCGCGCTTTCCCCCAGGGCATGTTCTTTGCCCAGGGGCGCAAGGTTTCCCTCCCAAGCATCCGAAGTAAGGGAGAGCCAAGAGTGCGTCCTGGATAGTGGGTCCATCCAGGGCGAGGATTTCTGCCTCCCCTTGCTCGGTGTAGGCTTCGGTGCCATCCGCCGTAGCGAGCTCTACCGCTTCGGCCATCACCAAATCCACAGCTCGGGCGAACTCCTTCTCTGTCACGTGGTAGAGGATCTCGTCAGCCATAGTCCTGAAATCACGAGAGCCCCTACGAGCTATCATGCCCACGTCCAAAGAGTGGGGTTAGCTCGGGGAGAAGGAAAAGAAAGAAAAACAAAAATGGCAAAGGGGGGAAAAGTTACCTTGATCGAGCTCTTCGTCCTCGGCGGTCTTGGTTGTTGCATCAACCACCAACTCAAACCCCCGTTGTTGAAGCTCGTCGCCCTCGGCGGTCTTGGTCGCTGCTGTGACCACCAGCGCGGACCTCTCTGCGGCCAAGCAGCTGGCCCTCGCCATCGAGGAGTCGATGTCGTCCATGTCAACCTCCTTCAGAGTCTTCTTCGGATATAAGAGGGCAACAGACGCCCGATCTTTATCTTCATCCTCGGGCTCTCTCGCCTGAGAGCCCGTTGTGGCCGCGTCGAGCTTGGCTTGGAGCGCGGCAATTTGGTCTTCCATTGCCTTGCGCTCGGCTTCCCTTGCCTCCTCGTTCCGTTTTGCCCGCTCCGCGAGCTGTTGCAGGCGGTCCATCAGTCCGGGTTTCTTCTCAAAGAACCCCTCCATCCATGTCTTCAGTTTGTGAGTCTTCGGATCACTTACCTCCATCACGTCGGCGTACTCCAGGTGTCACCGTGTGGGCTCCTCGGATGAAGCTGCCCTCGTTTTTAAAGGTTGGGTAGGCGGAGGTGGGGGCGCCGATCGTTTCCCCCTCGTCTTCTTGCCTTTGGCGGTGAGGACGACTCCCTCTTGGTCGCGCAAGACAGTGGCTTAAGATCGGCCACCGCGATTTTGAGGGTGAGTTTCTCCTGCAAAGAACAATGAAGTGTCAGAAAATGCTCGGGATTAGTTCCCTTAAGCATGGCTCGCAAGGGTACTTACCACATCGCTTCGCTCGAGCACGTTCTTCGGGACTTGGTGCCCATGCTCGAGCTCCTTGCCCTTCGGGGTGCCGAACATCTCGGCCACCAGCTTCTCCACCCAGTCGAAGCTCGGGGCTACACCGATCAAGAGCAAATGTCAGCACGAGCAAGAATCAGGCATAAGAGGCAGATAAGACCTAAGTTTAAAAAAGAATTACCAGAGTCTTCTTCCTGGGTGAGGTCTCTTGCCACCTCGAGATCATGAAGAAGGGGTGCCCCCTTCTCCTTAGTGGGGAGATCCGATTCCTAAGGAAGTCCCAGGTGATATCGCGCTTGGTGAGCCCCATGTTCGTCTGTTTGCTGATCATCATCAGCGTCTGCTCTTCTTCGGCTTGGACGGGCTAGCGAGGGGCGTCGGCGGCCGGAGTAGATTCTCTGGAGTAATGAAGAGAGCTTCCCTCCGCCTTCCTTAGATAGAACCAGTGGTCGGCCTAGCCCGCCACTGAGTCTTTGAGCAGGAACATCGGATATTCATATGGGCGATTGGCTCGGAGGCGGAAATATATGGAACTGACGGGTGAAGTCCCGCCGGTATGAAACAAGGAGTAAAAATGAAAGAAAAGGCTCACCGTGGGCTTAATACCCACGTATCCCTCGCAAAGATGCGAGAAGATGGCCAGGACAAGGATAGAATTGGGATTAAGATTAGTGAGCTCGCATTCACATTGGGCGAGTATGGATTCAATGAACTCACTCTCGGGCATTCTAAGCCCGTTGACGGCTTAGAGATCGCACGATACAATCTTGTCGTTACACGGCTCCAGGACCGCTTCACCGTCGGGGAGGCACCAGGTGCCCGCGTCGATGTAGCTGAGGCTCTCGAGAACTTCCATCCTCTCCTTGCTCATCTTGCTCGGGCCTAACTTCGCCATGTGGAGAGCTTAGGGCTTGAGAGTTTGGGACTTAGAGAATTCTGGGGCTTCGAAGGGTTTGAGAGAAGTACGGGTGGAGAAACCTCTCGTCACTACTCCTACCGGTATATATAGGTAGAGAAGGAGAAGGGGTGTAACCGTTTGGAGGACAAAAACGCTCCCCGCCTGTTTGCGAACTGGCGCGGTTTTCGAAACTGTCCAATAAAGGCACGACTCCCAAGAAACTGTCAGAACCACTCCCGCAAGGCTTCGCGAAGAAGGAACCGTCGCGACCATTTTAGTAACTTCTTTTTGAGCTTCCCCCTGGGGCTGGGCTCTACCTGGATGGGCGGTCCTGGCCGTGGCATGCTCGTCTACGAGCAAGAGTTGCTCGGATACTGCAGCAGTATTCTGCTGTAATGTCTCAATCCCTCTTGTGAGTCTGTAGGCTCAAGGGGAAGGCCCCATCAAGTAGTTTTCCACTTGAGCCTCGGGGGCTAGCTGTCGGGGATTGGATAAATTACCATAAAGACCATCATGCCCCGGTAGCCCTTCTTCGGCCGACCATGCTTCCCTTTGATGTCATCCCAAAGGAAGATTCTCGGACGGACCAGTTACTGGCTACGCTCCGACCATGTTCGCATGCCCTTCCGCGAGCATACAGCTTAGCTCCCTGAGCATGATTGCTCAGGCTGGTGGCAAAGGTCGGCCACGACCAAGGAAGAAACCTGAGCATAACCCGAAGGTGACGCTCGGGTTGTAAAGACGACGTAGCGGCAGCTGCGTTAACCGTTACACCACGATTTGGGCCCATCACATCCACGACGCCGTGTGGCGAAAATCAAGGGGCAGTTGCTGCCACGCGCGGGCACGTAAGGGCGTGGCATTCGGATGTGGTCGTTGTAAACCACCTATAAATACCTCTTCAGTACACAGCAAAGAGGGGGACGCGTGGAGGAAGAGCCAACATAGAAGAAGCACGTACTAGCATAGTAATAGCAACACTCTTTTGTAACCAGGCATAGGCAAGCTAAACCCTGCCAGACCCTTGTAAGCATCAAGATAATAAGCAAAGAAGCTCTGGACGCAGGGCTGTTATCTCGGTCGTGAGAGGCCCGAACCAGTATAAAACCCCCTTGCTCGTTGCCCCTTGGTAGCTCGACCTCCTCCCGCGGCATTCTTTGGACGCTAGCCCTTCACGTAAAAAGGAGTCCGATTGATCCCTCAATCAACAAGTAAGCTCGGTGAGGGGCCCGTTCCCCAAATGCCGACAGTATGTAATACCGTGTATCTACATCAATATTAACATAAAAATTGACAAACAATTCAAAATATTATTTTTTTGTACTTACGATTAATTTTCCACACTTTTCTACCAATATTTATGCATTAATTTTATTTCTCCAAGCCACTATTACTATAGGATGCATGCTATTTTCTACACGCATTTGTACTATAAGTTGTAATGATATTTCACATAACGAAATAATTGCGACATCGTATATATATATATATATATATATATATATATATATATATATAGTTATTTTTCATATATTACTTTTTCACATGACTAATACTACTAATAATCATAAAAATTATATTCTACGTACTAATACTATTTTTATATAAGAATGCTTATTTTCACACCTTCATACGACTATTTACACATCAATACTATTTTTTCACCTCACTAATTTTGCTAAATACACATGGTTTGTACATGCAATTATTATACCAATTTTAGTAGTTTTTAATATACCAATTTTGTCTAATACTAATTATACTAATTTTTCACTCTACATACTAATACAATCATTATAATAATATACTTTCTTACATCTTCGCAATGTTATTTACGCGTCAATACTATTTTTCCATCTCACTTATTTTGTGAAAATTTCAATGTATCTGAAAGGATCGGGACGTCGCCTAGAGGGGGGGTGAATAGGCGTTATAAAATTTTAAATTCAAACTTCAGCGGAAACTTAAATCTTCGGAGTGTCCGAATTAAACTTCGGACTGTCCGAATGGTTCGGATAGTCCGAATGCTTCAGAGCTCAAGAACGCAAGAAAGTAGATCTAAGCTATCTAGCGGATGGTACTAGCACCAAATGAAATTTGTTAGCTTGGAGTACCTGCAGTAGTTGAATACTCACCAATGCTCTTCACAAAAAGGCAAATCACCACTTGAAATCCCAAGATTTCAATCAACCACAAAAGGGGGAAAAAGAGGAATCCAAGAATCGAAGGCGAAACACTCGAAGATTTTTACCCAAAGTTCAGATCCTTGAGGGCACTACTATATTTCTAATTTTTACCGAGTGTGAAAAATATATCGGCCATTGCAAAATACCGTAGGCCATGTATATGGCCGAGCGTAAACCGTCGGTAACTTCCCCTCGGCCACTCATGGTCGGCCATTCGTGGGATTCCCGACGGTACCCTCGGTTATTAGTTTAACGAGGCTTTTCATAGCACTCGGTAAATACATGGTTGAGAGGTTTTTTCTTCTTGACAGGGTATAGAAACTCCCAGTAATTTCTCACAACTATATGTGAGATTTTTTGTGTAAAAAATGTAAAAATAATTTCAAATCTAGGTACTAACCTCACAAGTTGTTTGCACCATAATCCCTTAAGACGAACATTTTTTATCTTTAAATTAGAAATACGTGATGCCTAGAATTCGAACTCACAACCTCCTAAACACAACCTCTCCCTCCTAACCAACTCACCTCAACTGTCTTCTTGCTAGAAGTAAGATAAGTACTTCTTTTAACTCTTGTTCTCATGATGCTTTATCAATTATTTAGTCAAATATATGATTTTAAATGGAAAAGTTGTCAACTACAAAGTTGTAGATTTCAATGAGAACTACATTTTTCATATATACATTACCTTCATCCAGCCTCGTATGAATTTTGCAATAGCCCAGTGTTTGATTTGTACCCTCGCTAAAAGTTGTACCCCGTCGGCAAATCATTGCAATAACCGAGTGTTATCTTTACACACACACTAAATGTATTTCCACTTGGAGATTGTTTGTAATGGACGGCGGTTAGCATTGCACTCATAGTAATTGCTGTACCCTCTCGGTGATTTCATACTATGACTGAGGGTTTTCCACCAACCGTCAGTTTGAGGTAAGCCCCATCGGTAAATCTTCTAATAGCCGTCCATTTTTGTTCTACCGTCGGAAAAAAGATACACCGTCGACCACCTTATTTTTTCCCGACGGCCCGTAGGCCATTACATTTCACACTCGGTAAAAGTTAGATTTCTAGTAGTGGGGGATCCTACGTCTCCGTTGAGGCGACACCAAGCCGGGGTCTCTTTCAACCCTAATCCTCTAGGTGTTGCACCAAGCACTCACCTATTTCTTCTTTGAATCTTTTCCTTCCGAAGGTGGATCCAACCTTCACAAACTTCCAGCAGCTCTCCACACCAAGATTGGGAGCTCACCGGCAACTCCTAGCCGTCTAGGAGTCCTCACCCTCCAAGAGTAAAAGATTGACAAGAAATCCGCGAGCGAATAAACTCAGTGCTCAAGATGGATCTAGGACTCTCGATCTCTCAATCTTTCTTCTCACTCTTCCTCAAATGATTCAAGAATCAAAGCTAAAAAGGGAGTGAAATCTAGGGCTCAAGGGGATGAGGAAGCACAATAAATGTTTTGAAGTGAATGCACTTTTTGGTAGGTGGGAGGGGAGAGGCATTTATAGCCTCCCCAAAACTAGCCGTTTTGTGCTCAGCCCGAGTCAGTTCGGACAGTCCAAACCCATGTTCGAATAGTCCGAACGGATAAAGTTCAAAGGACAGAGCGACCCAGCTCGGATAGTCCCAACATGCATTCGGACATTCCGAATGGATATTTTCCAAATCTAACAGAGAGGATCTACTCGGACATTCTGAGTTGAAGCTCGGATACTCCGAATGAATTTGAGCAAAATACATCTAAGACTTGACTTTTTGATCTTTTTTCGACTAAGATCCATCATTGAGCACATAAAGTCATTCTATAGCTATTTCTCGTCATATCCCTTTTTATAGTACGACAATCCTTAGACTCAATAAAAAATAAACTAGATACAAATAATTAAGTCTAAAAATGCCTTTTTCTCCTTTGTTTTGATGTTGACCTTTTGCTTCGAGACTTTATCACCGAATGCAATAATCTGTTAACACAGCTTACAAATCTCGTTAGTCACTTAATCCTGTTGTTATTATTCACCAAAATCCTCAAAGGGCCAAGATGCACTTTAAATCTCCCCTTTTTTGGTGAATTGATGACAACACGATTAGATTTATAAATAAATTGAAATGAGATTGTCTTTAGAATTCTAGATATATGGAGGAGCTCCCCCTAAATGCGTGCGTTAAGAAAAATTTAGTGGAATCTCAAATGCACATATTTTTGAGAAATTTTGGCAGAAACCCCCCCTATTTCTTTGCATCCGTGAGAGTGTAGCAAGGATTTAACAAATAATCATGCAAACAATTATGGCATGGCATGGAGCACACAAATGACAATTGCATTAATTAATAAAGAACACAAGTCATCACAAAACAAAATATAGTCAACACAAGACATAATACCACCAAGTAAAAGCAAGCCAAGCACGAGGGAGTACGAAACAAATAAACAGCGACAAACAACCACCAACAGAAAAGATAAATCTATCCTCTCCCCCTTTGGAATCAAGACACCAAAAGGGGTCAGTCCTCGCTGCCATCATCCTCATCATCTTCATCATCACCGGCGGGCGCATATGCAGCATCATCTTCGTTGTCATCCGCACCACCGACATGAGTAGCTGGAAGATCAAACAGCTATCGCGTCGTAGAATCCACAATAGCTGACTCTGACTCAGTCTCAGACTCCGATGAATAAGACAGGTTCAGCTTCCCCTTAATGTCATGCAGCTGGCGACGTGCATCAACGAGCTTGAGATTCATCTCCTTTAACTTCCTGTGATTCTTCATCCCCAAGCAAAAAATAGCATGAAGCATCTTCTTGATAGAGCCGCCAGAAGAAGAGTGCTCAGGAGAGGAAGGTCTGACCCGGGTGGAAGAAGATGGAGCTGGGTCTGGCGAGTCTTGGCCTGGCGTAGACCTTGTCGACACTCGAAAGCGGGAGGAGCTGAGCCGACCTTTGATGGATCGAACTCGATAAGCAAGATGCGCTACATCCTTAACAAACCAAAGCCCTGAGAAGCTCTCAACCATACACATCACAAAGGGGACAAAGCCACAGCTGCTGCGTGGACTGAGGGAGTTGAGGCGGATCTCTTGCCAAATGAAGTCGAACACATCAAAAGGCCTCGAACCCTCACCAATCCTCAGCAGCAGATTTCTTGAATGCAAACTGATATTGGTGGCATCTCCCTCTTTTGGCCATATCGTCTTCCTCAGCAGCTTGTACAGAATAGCATAAAAGGGCTTCAGTCCCTTTGTAGTGCCAAGCTTGAAATTTTGAGAATCATCATACAGAGGATCCAAATCATTAATGCCCGAGGTGTCAAGAGTATGAAGCTTATCCAAATTATCCCAGTTCTCAGTTGAAAATCCCAAACAATCAGCAAACTGGGCCTTGGTCACTAAGTAGTACAATCCGTCTGCCATGAACCACATGGTGCTCTCCTCGTCGGTGTCAACATATAGTGTAGCAAAGAATTGTGCCACAACTTCATTATTCCAACCACACCGGAAAGAAATGATATTTTTGACATTATGACGCTCACAGGCTTCAATGACTTGGTTGAATACAGGGTCCTCTTGCTGCTCCATGTACTCCCAGTCAATCCACTGCATAAGGGCCACCGGATTCTTCTTTTCCGCAATGACTGAATCATAAAAGTCTTGCTGGAAGTGGTTCTAGAATCTCTTGTCCACATACTCTTCTTGAAGATACAGTAGTGGATCCTCACTCATGTGCTTGCGAACTTCTTTACCTCTCTCTTATCCAGTGCAATAATCAATCTACTTCTTGTGAGTAACACCAGCTGGAGTTCGACGAATAGACGGATGAACTTGCAAAGGACCAATAAGCTGACCTGAGCAGCGCTGCTCTGCACTCTTGGCTTTTCTCAGCCTTATCATTGCTGCCCGAGGATCCTCATTGCTGCTCCCTTGAGCATCTTGCCTGGAAGAAGCGGCATGAGAAGATTTACTGACTTTGCGAATAGCTTGACGCTTCCTTCTTCCCGCGGACTGAGCAGGATCAGTTACAGGAGACTCTTGAGGGGATTCCGGAGGGGAATCCACTGGAGGCGCAAAGGAGCTCCTGGCATGGTGATCATGCTTGGACTTCTTCTTGTGAGCCATGGTGATGGAGATGTTGCGAGATGATGGGCTGCCACCCTGAGAGGGATCCATCTTTGAGAGCGAAAAACAGAGATTCTGAGATGAATCTAGGGCAATGGAGTGGAAGGGAAGAAGCCTTCGCCCTTGGGGAAGACCTTAGAGACTCCGATCCGCAAAATTTGTGGACGGATTGCAAGATCCGGAAGGCAATGGAGAGAGGATGAGAGAGAAACCGACTTTTGGAATAAGAGGAAGAAAAGAGGAAGAAGAGAGGGCTTGCGGGCTTATAATGCCCGAGACCCCCACTTCGGACAGTCCGAACTTAAGTTCAGATAGTCCGAACAGTTCAGACAGTCCGAACAGAACTTCGGACAGTCCGAGCTGGCCTTCTCAGGATGGCAGAAAACAAAGGAAGGAAAGGCTCCGGATTGAGAAGGAGATAAGAGGTCCTAATGAGTCAAGTCATCATGTGATCAGCGAATCACTCAACCAAACAAACCATGATCACGGCATGATTGACCAGATCCGAAGATCAAGGAACCAATGAACATTAGAAAAATAGAGAGAAATAAATCAAATAAGCTTTTCTAAAATATTTTTCACTCATCACCCAATTGTGTGCAAATTTCAAGCCAAATTACGAGAGTCTAAGATATTTAGCCCACTCCTCAAATCACATAATTTCTTTTCATCAAGAGGCTTGGTGAAAATATCGGCTAGTTGATCATTTGTGCTCACATGTTGAATATCTATATCGCCTTTAGTGGAATGATCTCTTAGGAAATCATGGCGAATATCAATATGCTTTGTACGGGATTGTTGGTAATTTTTATGGTGCTCTCATTATCACATAAAAGTGGAACATGGGTATAGGTTAGGCCATAATCATTTAGAGTTTGTCTCATCCAAAGCAATTGGGCACAACAACTCCTGGCAGCGATATACTCAGCTTCGGCTGTGGATAGGGCTACAGAATTTTGTTTCTTGGATGACCAAGAGACAAGAGATCTTCCTAAAAATTGACAAGTCCCCGAAGTACTCTTCCTATCCACTTTGCATCCCGCATAATCCGTATCGGAGTAGCCAACTAATTCAAATGATGAATCTTTTGGATACCAAAGCCTAAAATGAGGAGTGTGCACTAAATATCTCAAGATTTTTTTCATTGCCACTAAGTGGCACTCTTTAGGAGCGGCTTGAAACCGTGCACACATGCACACACTAAGCATAATATCGGGCATAGATGCACAAAGGTAAAGAAGAGAGCCGATCATAGAACGATATACCTTTTGGACGACCGATTTACCTTCTTTGTTGAGGTCTAGATGTCCGTTGGCTTGCATGGACGTCTTGATTGGCTTGGCATTCTCCATGCCGAACTTCTTCAACATGTCCTTGATGTACTTTGTCTGGCATATAAAGGTTCCTTCCTTGAGTTGTTTGACTTGAAAGCCGAGGAAAAACTTCAATTCGCCCATCATGGATATCTCGAATCTTTTAGTCATTATCCTGCTAAACTCCTTACACAATTGTTTATTAGTAGACCCGAATATAATGTCATCGACATATATTTGGCAAACAAATAAATCATTATCAATATGCTTGGAAAAGAGAGTAGGGTCGGCCTTTCTGACTACAAAACCTTGCTCAAGAAGAAAATTTCGGAGACATTCGAACCATACTCTTGGTGCTTGCTTAAGTCCATATAGAGCCTTATGTAGGAAGTACACATGGTCCGGAAATTCAGGATCTTCAAAGTCGGGTGGTTGCTCGACGTAGACCAACTCGGAGAGTGGCCCATTCATGAAGGCGTTTTTCACGTCCATTTAATATAACTTAAAATCACGGTGAGTAGCAAAGGCAAATAATATTCTAATTGATTCAAGCCTAGCTATGAGAGCATATGTCTCATCAAAGTCCAAACCTTCGATTTGCGTGAAGCCTTGAGCGACCAACTGGGCTTTGTTTCTAGTCACTACTCCATGCTCGTCTTGCTTGTTCCGAAATTCCCATTTTGTTCCAATCACATTTTGCTTGGGCTTCTTGACAAGCTTCCAGACTTGATTTCGTTCGAAATTGTTTAGCTCCTCTTGCATAGCCATCACACAATCCGGATCTTGGAGTGCTTCTTCTACCTTTAGAGGTTCAAGAGAGAAACAAACGAGTAATATTCACAAAAATTTGCAACTCGAGATCTAGTGACCAGGTTCCCCACACTCATAGCACTTCTGGGTTGAATGTCTTCCTCTTGATTTGTTCACATAGCTTTTGGAATGACTCCCCGTCTTATAACCCTTCTTCTTGAGGAATTTGTTGAATCTCCTCACAAGCAAAGCCATATCACTATTGGTCAAGGGACCACTTGACTCTTTATCATCACTTGTGCTTTCCTCCGCTTCATGTACAATTTTGACGGCCTTCAAGGCAATGACTTTCTTCTTACCTGACTTGTGTTCTTCCACCACTTCGGCCTCCTTGATCATCATCTCATCCATCATTAATCTTCCAATTACATCATGGGGTGCAAGTGTGTCGAAATTAGGTCGATCACGGATGAGTTGCACTAAGTTGCGGTTGGTGGAGGTGATCACTCGAAGGATAATCTTAACAACGGCCTTGTCGGTGAGGTCGGTACACCCAACACCCTTGGCTTGATTCACCAACACCATCAAGCGATCGAACATCTTCGTATACGACTCTCCTTCTTCCAAGGTGAATCGACTTAGCTCACCAATGATGAGTTCAATCTTGGACTCACGAACACTTGATATGCCTTCATGAGTGACCATAAGTCGTTCCCAAATTGCCTTGGCATCTTCAAGTCCATCAACTCGGTTGAACTCGGAGTCGCTTATAGCATTGAACAAGGCATTGACGGCCAAGTCATTAAAGTGTTGTGCCTTCTTCTCTTCGGGAGTGAGCTTGTTTGGATCCGTGGCTTTAAAACCCGTCTCAACAATCTCCCAAATACACGGGTGAAGTGATCTCAAGTACATCTTCATTTTATGTTTCCATGCGGCATAACGAGTACTATCAAAGTGAGGTGTTCTACCGGATGACACGGAAACATAAGGTGAAGAGCTTGAGACTCCGAGGGTGGGATACTCATATGGAATCTCAACCGCTTTACCGGAACCCGTGGCCTTGTCTAGGTCATGGCTTTCCGCAATCTTCTCTATTTGCGACATCTCAAATTCTCCAAGCGGTTAAGCCAAAATCACGGAAATTTGACTCTGATACCAATTGAAAGGATCGGGATGTCGCCTAGAGGGGGGGTGAATAGGCATTATAAAATTTTAAATTCAAACTTTAGCGGAAACTTAAATCTTCGGAGTGTCCGAATTAAACTTCGGACTATCCGAATGGTTCGGATAGTCTGAGTTGAATTCGGATAGCCCGAATGCTTCAGAGCTCAAAAACACAAGAAAGTAGATCTAGGCTATCTAGAGGATGGTACTAGCACCAAATGAAATAGTTGAATATCCACCAATGCTCTTCACAAAAAGGCAAATCACCACTTGAAATCTCAAGATTTCAATCAACCACAAAAGGGGGAAAACGAGGAATCCAAGAATCGAAGGTGAAACACTCGAAGATTTTTACCCGAAGTTCGGATCCTTGAGGTGATCCTACGTCTCCGTTGAGGCGGCACCAAGCCGGGGTCTCTTTCAACCCTAATCCTCTAGGTGTTGCACCAAGCACTCACCTATTTCTTCTTTGAATCCTTTCCTTCCGGAGGTGGATCCAACCTTCACAAACTTCCGGCGGCTCTCCACACCAAGATTGGGAGCTCACCGACAACTCCTAGCCATCGAGGAGTCCTCAACCTCTAAGAGTAAAAGATTGACGAGAAATCCGCGAGAGAATGAACTCGGTGCTCAAGATGGATCTAGGACTCTCGATCTCTCAATCTTTCTTCTCACTCTCCCTCAAATGATTCAAGAATCAAAGCTCAAAAGGGAGTGAAATCTAGAGCTCAAAGGGATGAGCAAGCACAATAAATGTTTTGAAGTGAATGCACTTTTTGGTAGGTGGGAGGGGAGAGGCATTTATAGCCTTCCCAAAACTAGCCGTTTTGAGCTCAGCCCGAGTCAGTTCGGACAGTCCGAACCCATGTTCAGATAGTCCGAACAGATAAAGTTCAAAGGACAGAGCGACCTAGCTCGGATAGTCCGAACATGCATTCGGACATTCCGAAGTGTTCGGATACTCCGAAAATTTTTCGGACATTCCGAATTCAAATTTTCTTGACCTAACAGAGAGGGTCCCCTCGGATACTCCGAAGATATCTTCAGACATTCCGAATGGATATTTTCCAAATCTATCAGAGAGATTCTATTCGGACATTCCGAGTTGAAGCTCGGATACTTCGAATGAATTTGAGCAAAATACATCTAAGACTTGACTTTTTGATCCTTTTTACGACTAAGATCCATCATTGAGCACATAAAGTCATTCTATAGTTATTTCTCGTCATATCCATCTTTATAGTACGGCAATCCTTAGACTCAATAAAAAATAAACTAGATACAAATAATTAAGTCTAAAAATGCCTTTTTCTCCTTTGTTTTGAGGGTGACCTTTTGCTTCGAGACTTTATCACCGGATGCAATAATCTATTAACACAACTTGCAAATCTCGTTAGTCACTTAATCATGTTGTCATTATTCACCAAAATCCTCAAAGGGTCTAGATGCACTTTCAATATCTAGTGTTGATGTCATTGCAATAACAACTAAAATGTGCATATCACATATCCATTAAACATAAATAACACTATCAGCATAATTGTTTCACTAATACTATACTATACTTATAGCGGAGAGATTCTGCCGCCGGCCAGGCACGCCATGTCAACGGCTTCACAAAAAAGTTCTCCAAAAAATTTAAAATTGTGTTTAGGTCCTCTGATTGATTTTTAGTAGAAAAGACCCAAAAAAACAAAATTATGTTTAGATCCCTACACGGTTGATGTCCAGATCTTCCTGGCGATTTTTAGCAGAATGAACCCGAACAAAAACAAAAAAATGCATTTAGGTCCTGAGGAAGCGGTTTCTAGCATATTGGACCCGAAAAAAACCAGAAATACGTTTAGGTCCTCGCGATTTTCTCCTAAAAAATCGCAGATTCACTAACGGTTTATAGAAAACCGAAATTACGCAAAAAAAAAGTGTTTGTTTTCTCCCAAAAATAAAAACCACAGATTCACCGATGGTTTATAGCAGTCCAGAGATTCGCCGACAGGTCCTAGCAACCCATTTTTTTATAAAAAAAATGAACACTAGAATTACGCAAAAAAGCATATTTTTTTAAAAAAACAAGAAAACCGAAATTACACAATTTTTTTAGAAATATCTATCGGACCAAATTTCGATTGGTGTAGCGTCGCACAACCGAATTTTCCAAATTTCGCACGACGCAGCATAGTGCATAGCCTTGGCTAGTTTATATTACAAGTGTACTCATCACCGCTAAGCACAAACTAACAACACCGACTAAATATGCATTAAATGCTAATATAAAATTAATTGCATAAAATACAAGAAAGAAACTAACCTTTTCTAAAATATTAACACTTTATCTATAACTTGCAAAGCTTCAACTAGCATGGTCAGACTAGTTTTGATCTTGTTACTGTACAAATTGTCTGATACACCGATTGATGCAATTTTTAACATAGAAAATTTTTGGACTTCACATTTTTATTTTCTTTCTGGCACGAGCGCACTTCGGTTCCACACTTCCACGGAACAACGAAATCCGTTTGAGCTCTCAATGACTAGCGATAAGCTGCACAACAATAAGCCCAACGTCTGTGCTGACGTTGGCAGCATGTAAGCACGTACCGCACCACTCAATCGATGGAAGGGGAAGAATTTTCTAGACAGTTCTCAAACTTCCTTTTTGCAAATTTAGGTGCGCTTGATTGACTGAACGAGGTCGGATACAATATAGTTATTCAGTCTAGATGGGATGGTGCTATCTAGATGACTGTTTGGTTGAGTGGATAAGAATGAACCTATTTTTTGTTTGGTTCAATGGATGAAAATGGATAGGATGAGTCATTTTTTTGTTTGGTTGGATGGATGAGGATGAATAGACTAGTTATAATCAAGATTTTGAATTTTGATTTGAATTTTTTGGATAAAATTTGTCCAAAATTTGAATTTTTGAACAAAATTTGACCGAAATTTGAATTTCCGTACAAAATTTGAATTTTTAGATGAAATTTGATTTTTATGACAAAATTTGACTATAGTTTAATCGAGTACATTTTAGCGAAATTTGAATTTAACTGGGCACACCTCTTCATGCAACAAACTGGATAAGTCCGTTCAGCTTTTTCTTGAGATAGCTCTATCTAGCATCTTGAGGGAGTATTCTAAAAAACTGGATGACTATATCCCATCTATCCTCTCATCCAATCAATTCGATGACTTTAAATTCACGGATGACCATATCCCATCCACCCTAATCCACCCAACAAAACGCCACCTTAATCTCCTTTCAAACGCAACTACGAAAATAGTTCTATCTCTAGCAGCGAAAGTGTCGGCAGGTGACACGTGTCATCTATCGCAACATTGCAGAAGGAGCTACCGAGATTTTATAGCTTGGCAAGCTACCAAAGCTATCGAGGACCCATAGCTCGGAAGCTCATTCCGCGGTGCGGGAGTACGACAGGTGATTCGTATTGCCAGTTGGCACTGTCACGATCGGGAATAGGGCTATTTCTGCGATTATGTTTGAAAGGAGACCAAATTTTTAAAAAAATTGCTAATCAGATACTAGAAAAAAAATAACTTTAAAGATCCCAGCCGCTGGAAAGGAGGTACATACTATTTTTCCACCTCACTAATTTTGTGAAAATTTCAATGTATCTGGTGTTGATGTCATTGCAATAACAACTAAAATGTGCATATCACATATCCATTAAATATAAATAATACTATCAGCACAATTGTTTCATAAATACTATACTATACTATACTTATAGCGGAGAGATTCTGCCGCCAGCCAGGCACGCCACGTCAGTAGCTTCGCGAAAAAGTTCTCCAAAAAATTCGGAATTGCGTTTAGGTCCTCTAATCGGTTTTTAGCAGAAAGGACCTAAAAAATGAAATTACGTTTAGATCCCTATACGGTTTACGTTCAAATCCTCCTGACGGTTTTTAGCATAATGGACCCGAACAAAAACAAAAAAATGCGTTTAGGTCCTAAGGAAGCGGTTTTTAGCATATTAGACCCAAGAAAAACAGAAATACTTTTGGGTCCCTCCGCGGTTTTCTTAAAAAAACCGTAGATTCGCCAATGATTTATAGAAAACCGAAATTATGCAAAAAAAAAGTGTCTATTTTCTCCTAAAAACAAAAACCACATATTCACTGATGGGTTATAGCAGACCAGCGATTCGCCGACGGGTCCTAACGATCCATTTTTTTAAAAAAATGAACACTAGAATTATGCAAAATATGCACATGCAACTGAACTAACAACACCAACTAAATATGCATTAAACGCAAATATAAAATTAATTGCATAAAATACAAGAAAGTATCTAACGGCCTTTTCTAAAAGATTAACACTTTATCTATAACTTTGCAAAGCTTCAACTAGCTTGGTCAGACTAGTTTTGATCTTGTTGCTGTACAAAATGTCTGATACACCGACTGATGCAATTTTTAACATAGAAAAATTTTGGACTTCGCATTTTTATTTTCTTTCTGGCACGAGCGCACTTCTGTTCCACACTTACACGGAACAACGAAATCCGTTTGAGCTCTCGATGATTAGGGATAAGCTGCACAACAATAAGCCCAGCGTCTGTGCTGACGTTGGCAGCGTCTGTGCTGACGTTGGTATCATGTTTAATACACTAGTTGCATCATCTCTTACTCACGCTGATTGTCATGTGGCAACTGGCCTCCGCACCAACCGCTTTTCCTCGTCGTGAGAACAGGGAACCACACTTTTGCTTGGTGTGCGAACGAAACACGACCACTGACCACATACAACGTATCTTCCCCAGCTAGACAGATCGATGACGGAAAGGATGACGACAGGAAAGGGGAGCAAAAGGCGCGTGTGCATTCCTTACGGCCTTACCTGTAAATGGCCGGTCAAATGGGGAGGGCGCGCCGCCGGGTCCACTCCGACACGTATAAATACATCCAGACCCCAACACCGTCCGGGGCAGAGAGCAGAACTCAGAAGCAGCAAGGAACAAAGCGAAGCAAGCTAGAGACAGCCAGAGCTGCTAGTTCGTGATTACATCTCGTTGCATCTTGGAAGGAAGAATCGAGCCGAGCAGTAGAAGGCAAGATGGTGCAGCAAGCGGCGAAAGAGGCGATCCCGCTGCTGACATCGTACAAGATGGGGCGCTTCGACCTCTCCCACCGGGTGGTGCTCGCGCGCCGACGCGTGCCGTTCCTCTGGAACGCAGCCGCAGCGCGCCGCCGCGTGTACTACTCGCAGCGGGCCACTAGGGTGGCCTCCTCATCTCCGAGGCCACGGGGTCTCCGCCATCACAGCAGGCTACCGGAGACTCCTGGCATCTGGACTCAGCAGCAGGTCGACGCCTGGAAGCCCATCGTTGACGCCGTCCACCGCAAGGGCGCCCTCTTCTTCTGCCAGATGTGGCACGTAGGAAGGGTCTCCACAAACGGTACGTCCGTCCGTCTGCAAGAATGAGTTGTGCCACGATAAATTTATATGGTTTGGTGATTGATTGATCCTTGCTAATTCTGCCACTACGTTGTAAACAAAACAGATTTCCAGCCGGATGGGCAGGCGCCGATCTCGAGCACTGACAAGCAAATAACGCCCAATGCCGAGTCCAGCATGGTATACTCCAAGCCGCGGCGGCTGCAGACGGAGGAGATCCCTCAAATTGTTGACGACTTCAGGCGCGCCGCCCGGAACGCCATCGAGGCCGGGTTCGATGGCGTGGAGATCCACGGCGCGCACGGCTACCTCCTGGAGCAGTTCATGAAGGACAGCGCCAACGACCGCACCGACCAGTACGGCGGCAGCCTCGAAAACCGTTGCCGCTTCGCGGTGGAGGTTATCGATGCCGTCGTTCGCGAGGTCGGCGCGCAGCGCGTGGGAATCAGGCTGTCGCCGTTCGTGGACTACATGGACTGCGTCGACTCCGACCCACGGGCGCTCGGCGCCTACATGGTGCAGCAGCTCAATAGGCACCCGGGGTTCCTCTACTGCCACATGGTGGAGCCCCGGATGGCCATCGTTGACGGCCGCAGACAGATCCCCCACGGACTCTTGCCCTTTAGGAAAGCGTTCAACGGCACATTCATCGCCGCGGGCGGATACGATCGGGAGGAAGGCAACAAGGTTGTGGCTGACGGCTATGCTGACCTCGTCGCCTACGGGAGGCTCTTCTTGGCCAACCCAGACCTGCCCAGGAGGTTTGAGCTGGGCGCCGCTTTGAACAAGTACGACCGCTCAACCTTCTACACGCAGGATCCTGTTGTTGGCTACACGGACTACCCTTTCCTTGATGACCACCACCGTGATTCAGCCGCTACTTCTCGTGCATAATCATGCGGTTCACCGATTCGATTTGAAGTAATAATGTGCATGATTTATGCAGTAGTATGTATATGCACGCGTGCGAGCATGGTATCATTTTCACCATTCATTATTAACATTTATACGGATTTTGGGGTGCTTTTGCTATGCATAATCTCACACCTGCAATCTAAGTTTTCCCTCAACAATTACTGGTAAACACATTACCAATAATCTCTACTACTTCTAATTACGAGTTGGTGGCGGTGGTCCGTTCTTCCACCCCCTCCCCCGGCGTATCTATGAAACTGTTATTGTCACGATCTTCTATACATTGGCGAACGGAAATAGTTTTAATTTGATTGGATATGCATGCATGCGTGATCTACGGCATATCAGACTCTTATCTCAATCAACCGATTCGATTTGAAATAATAATGTGCGTGATTTATGCAGTAGTATGTATATGCACGCGTGCATGCATGGTATCATTTTCACCATTCAATATTAAGTCTTCATCCGGATGTTTTGTTTCTTAAAACATCTAAATTTTGAACCCTTAGATCAAAGTATCAAACCTTCCATCAAAACACAATCCCACCTCCTTTCACGGCTTACGGATCTTAAAGTAGATCCAACGCTTCATAATTTGGATGTTTTTTATCTAAGAAAACATCCGGGTGATGTTTATCAAAATCCATTAACATTTATACGCAATTTGGGGTGCTTTTTCTATGCTTAATCTCACACCTAGGTTTTCCCTCAATAATTACTGGTAAACACATTACCAATAATATAGCATTTAAATGATACTTTAAACATTTCATAAATCAAACCAATGAGTCCACAAAGTTAAATTTTAGGATTTCAAATTTAAAACTTGAAGGTTAAAATTTTTAAAATTTAAAGTAAAAATAAAATTTTAAATTTTACAAATTAAAATTGCAACATTCAAAATTTCAATCTTTGTTATTTAAATTTTCATTTTTGGATTTTTGAAATTTTATATTTCAAATTTTGAGTTTTGAAATTTAAATTCTTGGGATTTGAAAGTGATATTCAAAATTTGAAACTTCCATAATTCAAATTTATAAGTTTTGAATTGTCAGAATTTGAAAATCAAAATATCTAAAATGGATTTTCAAAATCCAAAAAATTAAATTTGTTTGAATTAAAATTCTAAAATTCAGGATTCAAATTTTGATATTTTGGTTTTGAAATTCATATTTTGGAAAAAAAGAATTAATTCCACAACTCAGATATTAAAATATTAAAACAAATCATAATTTGTATTTTTAATTCTAAAAGGTCAAAACTTGACCGTGACAAATTAAAGCAAATTTATAAAAAACACAATAGCTAATATTCCCTTCTACCGGTAATATAAGACAGACACTATTTTCTACAAGAGACACATTCATAGAACTAATGGTAATCATTTTCCTGGTTAATCTTGGATTTTTAGTTCAGGTCCCTGATTATTTTACCAAATAATATAATCTCATAGTATTAATGAAGAATTCCTAGTGATATAGACATATGAGTCCGGTGTCACACAGTACGATTAATCCTCGATATGGACATGTGAGTCCCGTATCACATAAAGAGAAAAGAGAGTACAAAGGGGCCGTTGAAATTCAATGGTCTAAAAATCGATTGATTTTTAAAAAAATTAACAGATTGATATATAGACAGTCCCTTTTATTATTGCTTGTATAGGGGTTGACTAATTTCTTTCTGAAATCACTCTAAATCTTTTGACCATTTGACGCGGCTCGAATGTCTTCCCATTATAGCAAGGAAGACTTTAAAATGAGTTTTTTAACACCTTAAAAAGCCAAAAGAAAAACGCCTTGAAAAGGTTTTGAAGGCAGTTTCGAAAATATTGGGATATTGCCAGGGGGAAAAGTCAATGTAGGCGTTTTGGGAAAGGTTTTCAGGAGCGTCTTCAAGAATTATTTGAGGCGTTTTCCAAAACGCCATGAGCCCTTTCGGTGTGTTTTCCGAAATGCACTATAAGTTTGTTTTAGGTGTATTTTAGAAACCTTCATGGCTCCCTGCAAATTGTGATATAGTTATATCCCAGCAGAGAGTTAGAATAAAAAGGTAATGGGGGCAGTGCACTCAGTTGAGCATTTAAATTCAAACTCAAAATTTGAATTTGGCCAGTTTTCAGCTAGTTACTATCCAGTTTGGCTGATTCTTAGTCAGTTTTAGCACAACATTTTGGTCCATAATGAGGCATATATTTGGTCAATCTTGGACAATCATTTGCTTCACATTTGCTAGGAATCACAACCAAAAGCAATACTTAAATCCCTCTATGGTCAGTTCAAATACTCGGTACACACAGTGCAGAATAAGACAGTTCAAGCCCCTCGTGTGGTGCGATCTGTCCATCTTGTTGATATATGTCCCAGGATTTGCTTCAGCAATCTGGTAAAGTATTCTTGGAATAAGGTTGTAGATCTTTTCATATGTACCATATATCATCTCTATCACTTGCCTTTTAGCTTGTCATATCTTATTGTAGCTAACTGGATATCCCACCATATTCATCACATTCGCCACAACAGCTTTAGCGTAACGGTTACATCCTCCATAATCATGTGACTAATGAGACTAGCCATATATGATGAGGTCACATTTCTGTACTTGTGTAGCGGCTCAGCAAGCTGACATGTGTGATTTTTTACCGCGGTTATGTTAAAGTCTGTACCTGTATCCTTGAATTTCTGTGCATAGACTTTATTAGGACACTCAAGATCCACAAACTTCACAATGCATGTCTCTTGGTTAGACATGTAAACCCGATATGTGCGGTTGATATTCACCGTATATCTTGTAATGGATTGTTAGGTGGCACTCTAGGTAGGGAAGCATAGCCCTACTAACATAATGTCCTGAATGAAGGTCAATTCAGAACTATCTTCTTGTGCCAAAACAAGGAATGCCATCATTAGCTCATCCAACCGTGATGACACATACTCCACATTGGTGGATACAATGCTACCGATTGGAACACCATTAATTGCATCTTCATCTCTGCTATTATCCATATCAACGTCCTCCTCATCATTGGATAGTGCTACATCCACTAGAGCATCAAGGTATATAAAGCAGTCGATGATAGCGGCCCACTACTGCCCTACGCCTTCATTGACATGCCTACTGAGGTCTTCTTCATCCCCAGCGTGATCATGAACGCCACCCCCATCAGATGCATCCACTTCCATGCAACCGCCCTCACCAAGCCTTCAGGTTTCTCCTCTGTCCACAGAGTGCACGTACAATATCGAGCGATGGTTTATCGCAACAGCAGGATTTATTACAATCTGCATATACACCTCTTACCTTTTGCTACCTGTCACCTTGCACAGCTCCCACATAGACTCAAATGACCCTCTCACAACTCTTGCATTTACTACTCGATTATAAGATTCTTCTCTGCAATCTTTCTGTTAAATGTGCTACTTATGCACCTCCAAAGCTTAGTCAAATTCAACTCCTTCAAATCCATCATCCGAATAACTATCCATTCGTAATTTGACTGGTCCGCCCTATATGGCCTCTCTCGAACTACATCGTCAATGTAAAATACAAACAAGCTTATCAAATACTATCATACTGTTCATCATGCCCTTAAATTGCTTTGAAAATATTCCAATTTATATGTAACACCACGTACCTACATCTACATTACCATGAAAACTGACAAACAATTCAAAATATTATTATTTATCTTACGATTATCTTTTTACACTTTCCCACTCATATATACGCATTAAATTTATTTCCCGAAGTCACTATTACTACAGATGCATGTTATTTTCTGCATGCATTTGTACTAAAAAATTGTACTGGTATTTTCATGTAACAGATTAATTGTGCCATAGTAACAACGTCTGAAAATTATATATGAAATAATTATTTTTCATATATTACTTTTCCACATGAATAATACTACTAGTAATCATAAAATTTATACTCTACGTACTAGTATGTTATTATATAAGAATGCTTGTTTTTTCACACCTTTTCACTGTTATTTACGCATCAATATTATTTTTCCACCTCACTAATTTCGCTAAATGCACACAGTTCGTGCATGCATTTCTTATACCAATTTTAATAATTTTTCAATGTACTAATTTTGTCTAATACTAAGACCCTGTTTGGGAGAGCTCCAGATTCCAGCTCCAGCTCAGAGCTGAAACTTATAGGCTAAAATAAAGTGAATTAAGTTTATATTTTTAGTCTAAAATATAAACAAAATTATCTACCTAAACACTCTTAATGTACCCACAGCTCCAGCTCCACAAATTTCTGGAGCTAGAAATACCCTACTCCACCAACTCCACAGATTTTAGTGGAGCTGGAGCTGTCCCAAACACCCCCTAATTATACTAATATTTTACTCTACATACTAATGCCATAATAATAATAATAATAATAATTTCTTTATACATCTTTGCAATGTTATTTATGCATAAATACTATATTTACACCTCACTAATTTTGTGAAAATTTCAATGTACCTAAAAAGGTTGTCATTGCAATAACAGCTAAAGTATGCATATCACATATTCATCTTTACTATTCTTCGTATGCCACCAGCCTTCCTATCAAAAAAAGATTCATTCCTTGAACATAGGCCTCTCTCTTGCGGTAACACTAATTGCGGACGAAAACCCACCCCCAACGCACACAGAAACCTTCCTTCCTCATCCCCATTCTTTCCTCGCGCTCCTTCCCCATCCCCATTCTTTCCTCGCATCCTTCGTCGTTCCTCGCGCATCCTTCGTCGCGCCGCGCCCCCGATCGGCGCAATCTCAGCCGCTAAACTCGGCCCCCCGCCGCATTCTCCCTCACGCCGCGCCCCAAATCGACGCAATCGACGCAATCAATCTCCCTCACGCCGCGCCCCAAATCGACGCAATTTGCCGGAGATGAGTATCTTCTCGCATCTTTCCCTTTTATGGACTCTCTTCCGATTGATCTTCCTATTTTATTTAACTCGCGTTGGTGCATCCGGGGTTGCGAGGAGTTCGTCGAGGGAAGGTGCATCCGGCAAGACCACCACGCGCAGGACCTCAGCAGAAGTTCCAGAAGCTCAACGTCGGGGTTGTGAGGAGTTCCAGAAGCTCGATCTCAGCGAGGCCGTCACCACCGCTCGCACCGTCAGCTGCAACGTCGAGGAGGTCGTCTTCAAGAGCATTCGCTGATAGGTCAGCCCCGCGCCCCTTCCTCTCCCCCTCACTTCTCCAAGCACCTAGCAAATAGCAACACTGCTTCATGGAACGTCGATTGCTTGTTTGTATTCGGATTGGTATTGCTGCTTGAGTGTTTGATTAAATGCCTGAATGGAATTGGACGCTTCTTTTCCACTGTGATAAACAAAAGAATTATGACTTTCAGGTTATGTTACAGTAAGTGAAGCTATCTCTAGGAGTATATTGGAGTACATAATAATAACCGGCAAAACGAGATGTGCTTCATGTCTAGCTGTTTCGCTATTAGCACATGAGAGGGGTTCAGTCGAGAAGAGTGTCTATGTGGTAATAACAAAATAAAAATGCTCCAGATTTTGCCCCTTCTATCAAAATTTGTGTTTGCAATTTTGAAACTTTCGTCAGTTCATGCAGCTGAATGCATTTGGCCTTATAGCTTTTGGCGTACAAGCTGTGCACTTCATGTGGTCGCTTCTTCTATGCAGAGGAATCCAATTCAGATGATCAGTGGAATTCTACTCCTTCGTCTATTACTTTCATCTATATCTCTCGGTTCATCTAAGCAGGAGGTGATCTATCAATAGCTGGTTTTGGTAGATTAATAAATGACTAAGGAGAATGCTACTCTAAAACTAGGCTAACATAGCTTTGTGATTTCTATATCTATTACCTGATTTTGGTAGATTATTCTTTACTATTCTTTTCCTGAACTGTGATAATTGGCTTGAGAAGAACAGAAAAGAAATTCAACACTTTGCTTCCGGAATTTCTTTAAATATGGTACACTTTTACATGGTATGGATACTTGAATGGAATCGCTTTCCATACTAAGTTCTGGATTAATAGCTTTCCTACCAGTCTTCGAGACAAATGCATCATACTACTACCAATCTTGATACTTTAATCTCCTAGGCTAAGTATGTCTGTTTTTTTACATGGTATGGATAGTATTCCTTTTACATGGTATGGATACAAATGCATGGTACTTTAATCTCCTAGGCTAAGTATGTCTCGTAGAAAAAATCCTACTGCAATTTCTCCTACTGCAAAATCGTTAGCTGCATATCCTCAGCATACCGTTTAATAGATCAACGATTAATGTATGAGGCAGAAAAGGTCTTGTACTTCTCTTTGTAGTATGCCTGTTGGGAGTAAATGTTCTAAGTAAGGATGATAGTAGGCTGGAAATCAATCATAAATCTGCTCAATAAAAACAGTGCAATTTAAGGGGAAAAAGTATGGAACCATAATACAATCTTCTTTGTGTGAAATTGGCAGTCTCTCGCATAGCTTTGGTCAAACCTGATAAAGCAAGAGGGGTGGAGGATGTTCTGCTGAGAGCTGCTCAAACTGGTGGAATATCTGAAAAGGTAATAGATATCCTGCACATTCCTTGCTGTACTCTTTGCTGTGCCAAGAGACTCGATAGAGGTGGTTTGTAATTTCGTTTCATTTTCTGGTTTGCAGGTGTCTGAAGAAAGGCTTATCTCACTTCTGGAGCAAATCAGCACTCACACAAGCAAACAAACCGTAGTTAAGGTATGCAAAATGCGGTGACTTGTATCGACTTTCAGCATGATATACTTGTTACAAATGCTCGATCTTTGGTTTGTTTTATTATGCGGTGCAACATGGTCCAATACTTTCTAGGAGAACAAAGCCAAACTTTTGGTCTTTTAACCATTACACCTCAATCAAGACCCTTGAAGAAATAATTCAGTGCATTGAGCGGACCATATCTTATACATCATGATCAATTCTTTGAAGGATTGCACTTACAAGATACAACAACAGAAATTATTTAATGTTCACTTCTTGTGCAAGAGTCAAATTATTTGGGGATGTAGACCTGGTTAGTTATGTTAAAATGACTTTTTTTATGGCTCAGACAACAATTCAGAAGTAATGATATACATGAATAGTGCACGATCAACTTAAAAAAAGAACATATCAGAGAAAAGGATACCTTTAGTGTTTAGGATACCTTCATCAGCTAAGCAGTTACAGATAACTGGAAGGGGTATTGGAATCACTGAAATAATATACATGAATAATTACTTGAATTATTAAAATAACTGCTACTGCTACTGCTAATTGTGTTGCTACATTGTGATGAGAGTGAGATTGTGCATTATTGGTAAATATTGAACGAAGTTCATTCTGTAGTTTTATGCATTGACATAGCCTCACCCTCTGCTATTCTTGCAGTAATTGCTATGCTTCAGCACATATTGAGTTGTTTCAAAAAATTTCATCTTTATTTCACTAATTGTATCTTTTGTCCTAGCTTAAGAACTTAATTGGCTGTAGTGAAGTGAGGGGATAGCTAGACAAACTTAATTGTATCTCTCTCACTATGCTGGGAAGGTAAGTCAGCAGACAGGTAATTTAATTAATTTTCCATGTGTTGACAATAATAGCATCCATCTTTTGCAGGTGACGTATCAAACAAATTCTTTTCTGGAGAAGAATCGAGATTATATTGTTGCAGAGCACTGTAATCTTTTATCATCTTCAAGATGTCCATTTGTTTCTGGACTTTTCACTTCGGTGCCAGAAGAATCTTTAAGATCATCCTACAAATTCTCGTCAGTTGCTTCCAGATTTAAGGTATCAATAAAAAGTTCATCGCTTCTGTTTCCTTGCAGTCTTTGAAATATATGTGTGTTTGTCATGAGGTTTTCCTTTGATTGCTGTCTTATGAAAATTTATGTACACCAGAAAAGTTGTGTTTATTTGTTTTATATGCACACCAGGCTTTGACATATTGATGTATAGTGTGGCTAAAGGAAAGTAAAAATGGAAATAGAAAATAATTGTATTTTTTCACCATCCTACATGATTATTTCATAGCTATGGTGTTTTGCACTAACCTTTATGGCCAAAAGAAGACAGTGGTGTGGATAAGCTATTTTTGTTCCATATTAGCAATCTTTATAGCCTGAGGTCCTCTAAACATTATTATTTCAACAGCAAACAAAAAGTTGGCTTCTTGATACGAGTGTTTAGATCACTTTTGGAAATTTGATGCTTCCTTTGCAATTCCACCACATGCAGAAGTCTGCTAGCCTTGGCTATTTTAGTAATATTATTCATGCACGTAATTGAGACAAAGATTTAATCTTCTTATTTCTCATGTGTTGCCTTGTCATGTTTAACGCCACAATATTACGAGACATGACTCGGTATGTCATATTCATTGTTTTGTAGCAACAACTTCAAGCCCTCATGGAAACCCTCAACTCGACTGAACCTCACTATGTACGCTACGTGAAGCCTAATTCTGTTAATCGACCGCAGCTTTTTGAAAATCAAAGCGTGTTGCATCAACTGCGTTGCGGAGTAAGAACTTCCACCATAAGCACAGAATACCAAAGCAATAGTGTATAAGCATATTTCTTTCTCATCATTTTTTTCATCACCACATCTGTCCAGATAGCACTTAGTTGCTGATTGTCACCTCCTTTTACTGTTAGCACTATGAAGCATGAAATGTTAAAGTTGATTGTTGCTGCTTCAAATCATACCTTTGCAAAATAGTTTATTGGTGCTCGAGCAATTTGGGCAAGTAACTGAAACCACATCCATAAGGTCACTTAAAAAAAGTTTGTCCTTCCGTGCCATATTATTTATCCTTCAGTGCTTAATGCTTTATGACACCTTCTCAAGCTATACATCATAAAATTAAATGGCACTTCCCACTTCATTGTTTTTGCTACCATATGTTGCCTCCTGCTTGGTTCACTGCTTGATATATTTGTTAAGGTTATAATTTGGTGGTGTGGCAGGGTGATTCGTTAGACTGTAACACAATTGGGAATGTACCAGAATAATAACCGGTAAATTGGTCGTTTCCTGTAGGGAAAGCTAGATCTTGTTGTTGGAAGGCAAAAGCAGATTGAGCGTGTAATCCAAATTTTTGTCAGACGGATGAAGAACAATCCCTGCCTAATTGGAGAGCCTGGTGTTGGAAAGACCGCAGTTGCTGAAGGCCTTGTTCAGCGCATTGCTACTGGAGATGTGCCTGAAACAATAGAAGGGAAAATAGTTTCAATGAGGCTTCATTTTTCTATTTTATGTATTAGATCTATGGAAATATCAGCATACGTTTGAACCTTCATGCTTATGTGAGTTAGGTTTCTCAGTTGTTGCGCTCGTTATCATTTTGTGCTGTTCAGTTTGGGCATACCTCTGTAGTTTTCCGGTTTTCATAGACTGATCAGATTCACTACTACTTCTAATATGAATCTAATAGATGGATGTACAAGAAGGGAAAACAAATTATCATTCTTCTGGATGTGTCATTCCATACTGCTTGGTAGTGGTTGGTCTAAAAGATTAGATGTTGCCGACAGAGAAGAGTGCCAGGCAAAACATACTTTTTGGCATTGCATTTCTCTATTAGATTCATATTAGAAGTAGTAGTGAATATGAAAAGGTGGTTCTTTCTCTGAAACATCAAAGCTGCATCCACATGTTTCGTGTAATAATTGCATTTGCATGTTATGTCCTTGCTTACAGCTGATCTTTTCTTTACTATTCTTTAATTGACAGTTGGTGGCAGTGGTGCATTTTTCTCCCACCCCCTACCCCGGCGCCCGCCCGCCACGTGTGCCCAATCAGCATCAATTACTCCCCGCGTCCCCAATCAGCCCCCGCGATCGTCGCTCGGCCTTCCTTCCCGCGTCCCCAATCAGCCCCCGTGATCCTCTCACGTTCCCTCTTCCTCGCGCTATCATCCTCTTCCTCTCCTCCACCCGCAAGCAAACAAGCGAAGCTTCCCTAGACCAGAATCCCCCGCGCCCTCGCCTCCAATCTGACCGAGCCGACCTACGAATCCGGGTTCCGCGCGCGCAGCAGTCGCCAATGGAGAAGTACGAGCTCGTCAAGGACATCGGCTCCGGCAACTTCGGGGTGGCGAGGCTGATGCGGAACAAGGAGACTAAGGAGCTCGTCGCCATGAAGTACATCCCGCGGGGGCAGAAGGTGCGACCGGCGGCCCGCCGCCGGATTCGGGCTATATACTGATGCTGATTTGGCACTTGTGTGAACAGGATTCGTTCGTGGTGTGCCGGATCTTCCAGAAAGCTGGCCCTGGTCCCCAGAACGGTGCGCAGTATGGTGCACCCTTTGTTGAGGAGGAGTGGGAGGAGGATCAGGAGGATGGTGGTCTGCTGCCGGTGGAGAGAGATGTCATTTCTGATCATGAGGTTCCTGGTGCTATGGAGAAAGGCTATCTTCAAATGAATGATCTCACTCAGGTATACCTGCAACCTGCATGCGTTTCTACTTGCAGCTTGTTTTAGTAGAAAGTGTGTGTAGTTATCAAATGCTATAATGCATAGAAACCAATTTGAGTTCCATGTTATTATGGTTTGAGTTGTAACTTGTTTGCCTGCTGTATCTGAAGATTATAAGACATGAACTTGCAATTGCTTACATTCTCTTAAATATTCCCTTGTGTCATTTAAATCGATGAGCGCATGAAAGAGTGAGTAGATGCTGTACATCTCTTTCCGTTAGAGGAGTGCCCCTATATGCATAAATTAGTCAGATAAATCTTCCATGTAAATGCTTCACAATTATTCTTGGTATGCTTGTTGAGAAAAGGGGTTCATAACTTCATATCTGTGGAAAGCACCTTTTGTCTGGATCAAATTATCACTGAGCATGTTTTTGTGGCACCGGTCATCTCTGAATTGTCTGTGTATCTTTCTCTTAACAGGGATGCTGGATTTCCCTCAGCACTGACTTTTAGCTTGTTATAACTGGTTTTTGATGAATTTCTATGCCACGCTGTCGAGCAGGAATGCTGACATGCATTGGCTTTTTGACATACATCTTTGTATTTCTGTCAGGATTAGGTAGCAAGTCATATGAGATCACGACCCACAAGAGTCATGATGTCATAGTGTTCATGTATATGAGCATTGAAAGGTTGGAATTTTTGTGTTGTCTTTTTTGTCTTTAATTGTATGTTATGAACTTCATGAGGCACTCATGTGACAGATGACTATAGTTCCTTGAACATAGCGGTGTTTGGTAGGAAAGCATTTGCTTTACATAAATAGGAACATACTATTCTGTACAGGAATGTATCTTAATTTATTTTTGTGTGTGCAAGTTATGCTTTATGGGTGATTTTTTTCTCTGTTCATTTCTTTACCTAATTTACCCACTGGTTTGTTCGTTCTAATTGTGCTGCTTATTTCCCTTTTCAGGACTTGGGTGTTAAAAATGGGAATGGTAGTGTCAGTTTGCCACTCTCTGACATTTCAAACAATAGCAACCATTCTGAAGATGTAGATGGAAATTCAGGGGACATTTTAAGTGACCCAAACCTTGGTTCTACTTTTCTTCAGTATGTTGAGCTTGGAGATCAAAATAGTTTAATGGTGAATGAAAATATGTTATCTAATGCCAACGCTGGAGATATTTTTAATAATTCTAGCCCCAATGATGGATTCCTAGAGCTAAAGGATTTTGCAGATGCTGCAAATTTGGAGTATCCTTTAGGCAATGATTCCACTATTTGGCCCTCTGATGGTTGCCCCTGGAAAACACCTGACTCATTGGAGGCTGTAAATGGGGCTAACAATGTGTTTCCTCCCCTTGCGATCGTCATGGAATATGCCGACGGCGGCGAGCTGTTCGACCGGATCTGCAGCGCCGGCAGATTCAGCGAGGATGAGGTGATCGTTATTTTGCTACAATTAGACGGGTCCTAATCTTTCCTATTTTCCCCCAAAAAGTTTAGGTTTGTGGGCTAATTTTTCTTCCGTGATAATATTCTAGGCGAGGTATTTCTTCCAGCAGCTAATTGGCGGTGTTAGCTACTGCCACTTCATGGTGAGAACAGCAGTGAAGTAGAAAATTTCTAAAATAGAAGTTACAAAATTTTGTGCTGATGAGATATGGGCTTGTGAATTTGTTTGATCTTGCAGCAAATTTGCCACCGGGATTTGAAGCTGGAGAACACGCTGCTGGATGGCAGCCCTACACCGCGCCTCAAGATCTGCGACTTTGGCTACTCCAAGGTACCAATTTTATCTTTTGTTCTTTCGTAGTATGTTTTCAATGAAAAGGTATACTGAAATACACCTTTCTTGTTTAACTTTGCATGCTGGGAGGACCAAAATTTTGACACGAAGCTGTCTTGATTTTCTCATGGAAACCTAACAAAAATATTGTCTACAAAGAAGTACTCACATCATAGACAAGTTTTCATCGAAATGATATCCAAGTCGTGTTGCAATGTAACTATTTATTTTAAGATCTTCCGGGACGTATACCAACAATATTATCTCTAAATATGTTCTAATATGATGAATGCTGATGTACTACGTACAATATATTATTTTTAATTCATGCCAGAAGAGATACCATAAAAACTTTTGTAATCGGGAGAAATAGATGTTTGATTTTGTAGCACCATTTTCTTTTATTGCTTAACCTTTATGTTTCGTTACCAATTTTATTTTTCGTAGCAACGCACGGGCATTGAACTATTAAACATAAATAACACTATCAATATAATTGTTATGCTAATTTACATTACTTACGTACTCATCATCACTAAGTATATACAACTGAACTAACAATATTGACTAAATAAAAGCATTAAATGCTAATATAAAATTAATTGCATAAAATGCAAGAAAGAAATTAACCTTTTATGGAAGATTAACACTTTGTCTATAACTTGCAAACCTTTAATTTTCTGCGATTGCTGAATTAACAGCTCCAAAATCATGACTAAAATTTTCTTTTTTTCCTACCTTTTTCCTCTGTTCACCTTTCTCCGGCTTCCTCCTCATCGGCCAAATGTTTTGCTACCAAAGGGAGGGGACCAATCACCGTTTTATAGTGCAGTGTGGGAGCATGGAGCAAGGTTACAAATTTTGTTTTCGCACCATAACATGAAAACCGGTCGAATTTGTGTCCTTATCGGTTAAAAAACCCGAAATCTCATTGAAAAATCCCAAAATCAATGTAGCAATTTGAAAATTTTCAATTTTTGTATTTCGTCAAGATTTGAAATCTCAACTCCAGCTAAAACACGAGATTTCAACTGAGATTTCTGAAATCTCAACGAGATTTTCAACCTTGAGATGGAGCAGGCAATCCTTTTGATCTCCCATAGGTCGGTTGGTTCCTGCCGAGTTGGGCAAAGCAGTGATGGGACGTCACCACCACGCATGACTAGATGTGACGTGGCATCCACACCTACCGAGCTTGCGAAGCACGAAAGGACAAAGTTAATCAGACGTGACGCACTGCCAAGCTTTCCCGATGCGAAAGCTCCAACCGAGCTCGAGGAATGCGGCTCAGCTAGGTGTTGTGGTCGGCCGGCCAACAACACTATCAACTCCTTATTGTGGTGCTCTACCGCGGTAGGTGATATATGTCACTTGCTGGATCACTATTTTTGTAAAAATAAGAAAAAAAGTTGACGAGGGGGCTAATAAATAAAAATTTTCTCCGCCCTCCTCTACGGGTCACTATTTTTTGTAAAAATAAGAAAAAAAAATTGACGGAAGGGCTACTAAATAAAAAATTTCTCCGCCCTCCTCTGCGCGGTAACGACGTCCCCCGGCTGTCGCGAAGAGCAGGCCTTCCGCAGTTCCGCTACCTCGTCTGCAAGGTCGGCCTCGCCTCTGACGTTGTCCTGGCCACCGCCTTGGTCACCCGCTACTGCAAGTGGGGCCTCATGGCTCCCGCTCAAAGGCTGTTCAACGAAATGTCGCGCAGGGACGTGGTCGCATTAAACGCCATGCTGGCTGCGCTCGGTGCCGCCGGGAGGGTGGCTGACGCCAGGAGACTGTTCGACCGAATGCCGAACAGGACTCCTGCCTCGTAGAATACCATGCTCAAGTGCTACTGCATTTGTTCTACAAGTTGTACTGATATTTCACATAACGAAATAATTGCAATATCGTAATAACATTTTAAACATATATATATATATATATATATATATATATATATATATATATATATATATATATATATAGTTATTTTTCATATATTACATTTTCATATGACTAATACTACTAATAATCATAAAAAATTATATTCTACATACTAATACTATCAGCTATTTACACATCAATACTATTTACACATCAACACAATTTTTCCACCTCACTAATTTTGCTAAATACACATGGTTTTTACATGCATTTATTATACCAATTTTAGTAATATTTTAATATACCAATTTTGTCTAATACAAATTATACTAATTTTTACTCAACATACTAATACAATCATAATAATAAAATACTTTCTCACATCTTCGCAACGTTATTTATGCATCAATACTATTTTTCGACCTCACTAATTTTGTGAAAATTTCAATGTATCTAGTGTTTATGTCATTGCAATTACAACTAAAATGTGCATATCACATATCCATTAAATATAAATAATACTATCAGCATAATTGTTTCACTAATATTATACTATACTTATAGTGGAGAGATTCTGCTGCCAGCTAGGCACGCCACATCAGCAGCTTCGCGAAAAAGTTCTCTAGAAAATTTAAAATTGCGATTAGGTTCTCTGATCGGTTTTTAGCAGAAAAGACCCAAAAAATGAAATTACGTATAGATCCCTACACGGTTAACGTTCAGATCCTCCCGGTGTTTTTTAGCAGAATGGACACAAACAAAAACAAAAAATTGCATTTAGGTCCTGAGGAAGCGGTTTTTAGCATATTGGACCCGAAGAAAAACAGAAATATGTTTAGGTCCCTCCGCGGTTTTCTCAAAAAAACCCGCAGATTCGGCAACGGTTTATAGAAAACCAAAATTATGCAAAAAAATTGTGTATTTTCTCCTAAAAACAAAAATCACATATTCACCGACGGGTTATAGCAAACTAGAGATTCGCCGACGGGTCCTAGTGATCCATTTTTTTTAAAAATGAACATTGAAATTACACAAAAAAAACACTACAGGAAACGAGATCAGGGTCCTCGGCCAAAAATTCTATGTCGGTGGAAAAAAACCCAATGACACAGTTGTGGCCCGCCACATCAAGCAGCGGTTGCTGCCATGTGGGCCCACCAATGCTATGTCGTCGACCCCGTGTCACCCGATGACAAATGAGTGGCCAGCTACTTTTCTAGCTGTACCTGCCATGTGGGCTCACAATCCTTTGTCGTCGGTTTTGGTGTAGTTGACGACAAAAGTAATTCCAGATTTATTTAGAAAAATTATTTGAAAATGTTTTTGTTGGTTTTAAAATTTAGAAAAATCAAATAGAACTTTTAGAATGGTTGTTAGTCAACATACATTTATATGACATGTGATATTTTTTATTTAATTAATTGGTATGTGATGGTGGTGTGTGTCTGTGTTTCTCCCTTAGAGTTTCAATTAAAGGACCTTGAAGTGACGATGCAACATTGGGCGATCGAAAAGCAAGGAATGACCTGCAATAGGTTGTGCATGTTGTGAAACCTTAAAATGACCATACAAATGTCTTGTTCGGCCCGTCTTAGGCCACCGAGAAAAATTTCTCAATGTCGGCGGCCAGATGTAGGCCACCGACAAAAATTGCACAGTGTCGGCGCTTGTCGCCGCACCGTCGATAACCTTTTGTGGTGCACTGGCGGTGGGCCCGCATTGGCAGGTGCACTAAAAGATCTGTGTCGGCGGCCTAAGATTGGCCGCCGACATTGGTCATGTGCCTCTACTAGTGGGCCCGTGCCTGCTGCGTGCAGGGCATGACCGTTACCTATGTCCTATGTCAGCGGCCTGAGATTGGCTGCCAACATTGGTCATGTGCCTCTACCAGTGGGCTCGTGCCTGCTGCGTGCAGCGTACGACCGTTACCTAAGTTCTATGTCGGCGGCTTGAGATTGGCCGCCGACATTGGTCATGTGCCTCTGCCTACTGCGTGCTGGGTACAACCGTTACTTAAGTCCTATGTCGACAGCCTGAGATTGGCCGCCGACATTGGTCACGTGCCTCTGCCAGTGGGCCCATGCCTGCTGCTGTAGGATCAAGGATAACCAACTAGAGGGGGGTGAATAGGAAGTTTTTAAATTTTTTCCGCTAAAATTAAATTTTACGATTTCTAAGCATGTATGACAATTTTAGCACTTTTAATATTGAGCAATTCTAGTGATCACCAAAATATTTCTTCTACTCAAGTAATCTAACCACTTGACTAATCTAAGCAAGACAATCAATTAGCTAGAACTTAAGAATTATACAAGAAATAAAATTAATGCAAATCACGAAGGATGAACACGCGAATTTTTATCCCGTGGTCTCGGAGACTTGCCGGTCTCCCCTACTCCACGTTGAGGTGGCTTGAACTTCTTCAAGCCGGCTACACTTGCTTGAGCCTTCCTCGATCACTCGTGGTAGCTCTTCCCCACTCTGGGTAGGCGAGCTCCTCGCCTTCACAATGATTAGACCTTCACACAATCTTCTTCGTGAAGATCACCGATTTCTCGCCTCCAAGCCGTCTAGGAGGCGGCAACCTCCAAGAGTAATGAGTATTGACGCTTGCTTGAGGTCGGAATGAGTGTCTAAGGCTCAATCACTAAATGCACCACTCAATTTTCTCCTAGCTCTCTTAATGTGTGAATTTTGAAGCTCCAAGAATTCGGGAGACTAACAAGAGCTCAAGTGTATTCAATGAGGTCCAAAGAATACCCTTGAATGCAGGTGAGGGGGTTTTTATAGCTCTCACCAACCAAACATAACCGTTGCTTAAAAGTTACTCAAAATCGTGCTGAGAGGCCGGTAGTACCACTCCCTTGGCCAGTACTACTGCTCCTCTATGCCCAACGGTCACTGTGGAGCAATTAATGCCTGGACAGTGACCGTTGGTCACTCGGCTGGTACTACCACAGAGGGTGCGGTACTACCTGCTCTCCGGTCATACCGCACGATCAGGAGGCAAAAACGGCCGTACTGGAAAAAAGGTACCACACGGTGCGGTAGAGATCACCATGGTCGGTACTACTCACAGTTCTAGGTCATCATACCGCCCATATGCATCAACATGGACCTTTTAATTTCTTTTGATTTCATTTTTGTACCATTAATTCCTAAGATGTCGAATTTAATATGTTTTAAGCCTTGACACTTTTCTCGACATCAAACTTACGACAATAACCTCTCTTAATAGTACGGCACCTATTCTAGCAATCCGATCTTTTCTCTTCAAACACCGAGATCGGTAAATGCTATGAAAAGGTCCTTATTTTTTTTATACCTTGGTCTTCTTGCCTTGCTGCATTGATATCCTATTTTTGAGTCAATATCTTTTTGTCCATCACGTCTTGATTCAACCTATACTCAAAAACACTTAATTCAAAGACATTAGTACTTTAAAACTTTATTGTTATCAATTACCGAAACTCAACCGAAATTTGGGGGCCTAGATGCTTTCAATCTCCCCCTTTTTGGTAATTGATGACAATCCTTTCGTGTTATTTTAGTTAAGATGATGTTTTGGGTTTGCAACTTAAAGAATTAAGTTGCAAACTTAAGAGAGTTTGTTTTAACGATATTTTGCTTTTATAAAAGAAGAAATGTAAGGGCATAATATCATTAAAACAGTAACTTTTACTTTTAGAAACTCCCCCTATATATGTGCAAGAAAGTAAGGGATAGACAATTTGCACAAACAAAGTCTTTGAAAATTTTGACAGAGTTTCTCTTAGAGTATTGAAACCAAAGATATACACAATAAGCATAAATTAATATAAGAGAATGACCATAAGCAAAAGATAAGCATAGAAATTTAACAAAAGATAAGCAAGCATTCATAAGCAAAGTGCAACACAACCAAATAGTAAACATCCAGAGGCAAGAACCCAAAACAAGGTTATTAGCTTTTACAAGAAATTAAACTATAATGCTCAAAAGCTAATTCTTGAAAACTAGTCTTCACTTCTGCTACCACTTCTCCCCCTTTGGCATCAAGTACCAAAAAGGAGAAGTCCTGGATGCTCACGACGAAGGAGGTGGAGGAGGCGGTGGAGAACGATGAACCCCATAACGATGGAAAGACTTAGGAACCTGCTGAGAGCGATATTCCTCAAAGGATGAGCGGAGCTCACCGATGGTAGTATCAATGGAGTACAAATGACCATGAACCTCCTCGACTGCCTGACGGGTCTAAGACTGATACTCATCTACTCTAGCAAAGTTTCCCATCATGTCGGCTCTTAGGCTGGCAAAGCTACTCATCATGGCATTGTGCAGAACATCAAAGCTGTCATGGGCCATGCCAGAGTAATGATAAGCTGGAGCCTCCTCTTGACCTTCTCCAACTGCTGACGAAGCCGGCTACTGAGAAGATTGGCCACGCTGACCAGTGGGGCCAAGCTCCCTTGGCTTATAAGGCTTGTGGGCACTACCACAGCCGCCTCGGTACCCCGTCACCCTCTTGATAATCATCATGATATATGGTGCGAAGTAGATCCTCTTGGCTCGGTCTCCAGCAGAAGAATGAATCTCTCGAAGAATAAAATCCACCACATCAAATCTTCCTTTCTTCATAATTTTGTCCATGATATTCCAAGCATAGCCTCTAATTATATCAAAATTTCCACTCTTGTGGTGAATGGTGACTCTCACAATCTTGTTAATGAGGCTAGTTGAGGGAAGGAGATTTTTAATCTTACCGAGCCTCCTGATGCGGGTAGAGGGATCATAGAAGGAGAGCTGCTCAGATAGTGACAAGGTGGAGGCATTGTGAATTCTGGTCTGACCACTATGATAGACGCCCCAAGCTTGCTCAATCTCCACTTTAGTCACAGTATATACCACCGAGTCAGTCATCCACATAATCTCGTCAAAAGCATCGGATATGTGAACTATGGCATAGAACTGACGGATCATATCTTCGTTGTAGTCGCATTTCATGCCTACAAAAGACGTTAAATCTGCTCCATAGAATAACTCAGGCACGCCAACAAATAATGGGACCTTTCTTATATGCTCCCAACTCACCCATTTTTGTTCAGCAAATTCCTTGTTCAGATAAACCTCATGATATACCTTTTGTTGGAAGATGGTTCTGAATTTGTCAAGAGTTGCAGACCTTGGAAGCATATATTGGTTGGCTTGGCGAAAAGAGAAATACTGTGTCCGCCTTGATCTTCCTCAAATCCATTGTAGGTTGAAAGTCGTCAAAGTTCTCTCCTTCATGTTCTGAGCTTTCATTGTCACTTCCATCTCCTCCCTCAAAGTCAACATCCATACTGTCATCCTCTCCACTTGATTCCGAGGCAACTTTCTTTTTGCCTTTTCCTCCATGAGAGGAACCACCAAGTTCTTCCCTAATTTTCTTCCAGATTTCTTGGTCCCTTGCCCTTCGAATTTGTGAATCTTTGCTGTCACTATCATGTGGAGTGGGAACGCCTCTTCCCCGAGTGGATTTACGGATCTTCCCGCCACCGCGAGGAGGAGGAGGAGCGTTCTTGGATCTTGGCACGATGACTGAGATGACAAGGAATAGATGAAGTGAGGATTACAATTGGACTGCCCTAAGATAGATTAAATAATAATGTGGCAAAAACTTTGCAAAAAATTTATTTCAAGCCGACCTAAACCAGTGAGCACCATACATGTGTGGTACTACCGCTCAAGGGCACGGTACTACCGCTCAGGGGTGCAGTACTACCGCCCGTAGGCCGACTTGAGGGAATTTTTGTAAAATCTAGAGATTCGATTGGATCGGTCCAATGAAATTTGCACAAGTATAGTAAAATTTACCAATCTACTCAATCTCCACAAAGATTTCAACTTCTTTCGCGTATTTTTGCCACATTATGCATTTAACCCTAGATTGAACAAGAGGAACTCCTAGGGCATGGAAGTTGAGAGAAATTTAGGGAGAAAAGATGAGGATTGATACCTTGAACTAGGAGATCGAGATGAGAAGAAGGATTTGAGAGAGAATCTTCGAATCAAAGAATACCAAATTTAGGGTTTTGGAGAGGGAGGAAGACTTGAGAGAAGAGAGATATAGGGAAAAGAAAAGAAGAAGAAGGGGTGCTGCTGGAAAGAGAGGAAAAAGGAGAGAGAAGGGGGGGCGGTTATACCGCAATTTGCGCCCAGTCCCTTCTGCTCGACCTGGCCGGTATGACCGCACAGACGGCCGGTCATACCGCTCAACGGTACTACCGCTTGGGCTGCGGTACTACCGCCCTTGGCAGACCAAAAGAACAAATAAAGATCCGAAATAAGTTGTTATTGCTCTTTTGAGAGGATCTTAAGGAGATTTCTTCTTTGAGCACTTCAACTCGACAAACACGAAGAACCAACATCCTCACAAAGGATTTAGCCGACTAAAACTACTAAAATGAAGAAAAGGAAAAAAAAGAAGTAAAATCGATTTCGAAAGAAATTTGTTCATGCAATTTGATATATATGAGTTTGAAATGCCATTTTGAACCTAGATATGCTTTGAGAATCAGGTCCAGGAGGCCAAAACTCACAAAGTGCCATAATATGACTAATATAGGTCAATTTTGGATTTTGGGTAAAATTGAAGTTTAATAATTTGATAGTTATGAACTTTGAGAAAACAAATCCAAACTTTTGTTTTTGGAGTCTTTGTTGAGATTCATTTAGTTTATTCTAGTGAGATTTATAAGTTGAAAAATAAAAACAAAAACAAGATACTAGTAACTAGATGTTGAGCTCAAATCTCATTTTCTTTTGAAATTAGTTTGATAAAACCAAGACCATTTGAAACCTTTAGAAAGCAGTTTGAAAAAAATTATTTTTTAACTAGTTTTCCCAAAAATTAGCAATAGGTACTAGGAATTTCATTTTGGCTAGATGGCTTAATTTTAAAAATACGTTAGCACTTGTGTAAATATAGGCACACATAAGGATGTGATATTCACTTCCCCTTAATATGCCATACTTCCAAAGCTAATGTTGAATAAAAATGACAAACATCAAGAATCAAGAAATCACATCATTTAAGTCACATTAGAGAAATCTATAACATTCAACTCATTCCTCAATTTACAAAACCGGGCTTCATCCAGGGTTTGGTAAGAATATCCGCTAATTGATCTTCGGTTCTAATATGACTAATCACAATATCACCTTTGCTCACATGATCTCTTAGAAAGTGATGGTGGATATCTATATGTTTGGTTCTTGAATGTTGGACTGGGTTATTTGCTATTTTAACGGCGCTTTCATTATCACACAATAGAGGCACCCTTTTAAAATCTATTCCATAATCCATCAAAGTTTGCCTCATCCATAATAATTGAGCGCAACAACTACCGGCGATATATATTCTGCTTCGATGGTGGATAGGGCTATGGAATTTTGTTTCTTGGAGAACCATGAAACTAGAGATCTACCTAGCAATTGACAACTTCTGGGGGTGCTTTTTCTATCCACTTTGCAACCCGCATAATCCGAATCCGAATATGTAATTAAATCAAATTTATCACCTTTGAGATACCATAATCCTATATTTGAGGAATGTTTTAAATATCTTAGAATTTTCTTTACGGCAACCAAATGACATTCTTTAGGAGAAGCTTGAAAACGAGCACACATGCAAACACTAAACATTATATCGGGTCTAGATGCGGTGATATAAAGTAAACTACCAATAATTGATCTATAAAGTTTTAAGTCTACCGGTTTACCTCCCTTATTTAAGTCGAAATGTCTGTTTGATGCCATTGGAGTCTTGATAGGCTTTGCGTCCTCCATGCCAAACCTTTTGAGAAGATCCTTAATATATTTGGTTTGGCTCACGAATGTCCCATTTTTGAGTTGCTTGATTTGAAGTCCAAGAAAGAAACTCAATTCTCCAATCATGGACATTTCGAACTCCCTAGACATCATATCACCGAATTCTTTACAGAAATCTTCGTTAGTGGATCCAAATATAATATCATCAACATAAATTTGACATACAAAGAAATCATCATCAATTATTTTTGTAGAGATTGGACTTGTTGCTCGTTATCCTTCTCATCTACGTCGATGGATTGAATTTGACTTGGTGTAACGGAAGTGGAAGGCTCGACTAGAGTGGATGAGGATTGCTCCTCCTTGTCTACTTCCGGCTTCACGTCTCCAAGAGTCATATTTTTCATTGCTTCTCTTAACCCTTTTTTACCTACATCATCCAAATTTTCTTACTCTTCTTGAGATCCATTAGTTTCATCAAATGCAACATCACAAATTTCTTCTACTAGCCCTTTATTTTTATTAAAAATACGATAGACTTTGCTATTTGATGAATAACCAAGCAAGAAACCTTCATCACAACGACTTTGAAATTTAGAAAACCGAATACCCTTTTTCAAGATATAGCATTTGCAACCAAACACTCGAAAATAAGAAATATTCGGCCTTCTTCCAACAAGAAGCTCATAAGAAGTCTTTTTCAAAAGTCGATGTAAATAAAGTCTATTTGTTGCATGACAAGCGGTATTAATGGCTTCCGTCCAAAAACTATCGGAAGTGCCATATTCATCAAGCATTGTTTTTGCCATTTCAATTAATATTTGATTTTTCCGTTCTACAACGCCATTTTGTTCCAGAGTGTAGGTCGCGAAAAGTTCGTGCTTTATTCCGAGTTCATCACAATAATATTCAATTCTTGTATTTTTGAACTCGGAACCATTATCACTACGAATTTTCTTTATTTTAAAATCAAACTCAATTTGAGCCCTTTTTGCAAATCTTTTGAAAATTTCGGAGGCTTCGGATTTGTCATCTAAGAAGAATACTCATGTATATCTAGAGTAATCATCAACAATGACTAGACAATAAGAATTACCTCCGATGCTCTTATAGGTTGTTGGGCCAAACAAATCCATATGTAAGAGCTCTAATTGTAATACCGCAAATCGTTTACCAGGGTTTCTGTCCTTTAGAATTGATGTGTAGTGTTATTTACATTTTCCCCCCTAGCCTTTTTATTATTAGCACCCAAATTGATGGAGTATAAAAGGAAGAGAGGGAACCCTAGAATTAAAATTCCCAACCAGTAGTCATTTTCTCCAGAGCCTTGCTCTCCTCCCGACTCCTTTTCCTGGCGTCGCTCGTGCTCGCCTCCTCCCGCCAGTTGCACCACCGTGGCTCATCTCGCCAGCCGCCGCTCTCCTCTCCGGCCGCCTTCCTCCTGTCGCCTCCGGCCTCCTGGTCGAGCCTTGCGCCCTTTCACTGGTGGTGCGCCATGCCTTTCTCCTCCCCTATTGATGTAGCAGAATAGGCGAGCAACAACCCGACAAACGAAGCGATGGCGGCAGCGTGTCGGCCGAGATGGCGACCCACAGCCGGGCAAAGAAGAATAGCTGCGCCGGCGGGAGGGGCTTTGGCTTGCTCCGGCAGTGCTACCTCGGGTCCTCCTCCCCGTCGACGCCGACGACCCCTCCTCCGGCCAGCACCTCCCCCACCTCCCTCCTTCCTCCATGGATGTGCTTTGAGGTAGTCTAGCTTGGGTATTTTTCTTTGCATGCAAGGTGTTTGTGTTAATGCCTAGGTAGGCTTTCATGAGAATGAATTGGTATTGCATGCGATTTTGATTCCCATTAAATTGTGAGCTTGATGTACTGGCATATTTGAAGTAGAATATATGTTCTGTGTTTTTTCTTTGATGTGGTTAGCATTGATGTATAGCATATTTTCTTGTAGATGAGCCATTATATGGGATTCTAAAAATGTGGAAATGCTTGTCGTGAGCAATATATAATTGTCTGGTTTGTGCTTTATTATTGGATTGGAGCTTAGAAAGTGTAATTAATCTGCACATCTCTGGTGTTGTTTGTTATAATATTGATTGCTACTTTCTCCAGAGTTGTTCATACGACTCCTGGTCCAACTGGCCTATTGCATTAAAATGGCCATGCCATCTCTTCTAGAGCCTAGTATTCATGGTTGTGCATACTATACTGGTATATGGTAGATGTCACTTTAGGGCCATTACGATATGCGATCCTTATAAATCGATGATGATCATAGTAACGATGTCGAGACCCTTCCTCATTGACACAAGTCCTAGCTTAGTTATTGAACATTCACAATTCAAACATAGATAATGCTTTACATTTGGTAGCTTCTTGTTCATTCCTCCAAGCTTATTTTCTTCATTATCTTTAGCATTTCTAGAGAATTGTTCATATTATGAAAATGCATATAGTGACAATAAAAATAACAATTGCTATGACCTACAGGTGATGAAATCCATGTTATGCTATTGTTAATCTTGAAATGTATAAAGTCCCTTATCGAGTAGTGTGCGATTATACTCTTATTTAACCATGCTTCTTTAATTTCCGATAAGTTTGCGAATGTGACAATCGTGCCTTGCCCTATATTGGTTGTTGTTCTCTAGGGTTGGTGGTTTCTAGCGCTGCAATGGGCCGTCAGTTTATCGCCGAGGTTAAAGGCAAGTGCATCCCCTAGAGCATTAGTAGGGTGTTAAATTCTTTGCTTGTGATAAGATTATGAAAATTCTAATAGTTTGGTTATGTTTAATAGCATATCTAGAAGTTGTGCTTAGTATAATGATGAGGATAGATGAGTGTTAGCAATTGGAAAGTAAGTATTCAATTTCAGTTATTTCAATGCCTTACGAAGTGCACAAATGAGTATGGTTAGGTTGATGCGAATGATAAAGTGAGCAAATGATAATGTGTGTGTTTATATTCATGTTTGTGTCGTGCTTATAACCATGTCACTTGCATTTGCGCATTCATTACAGAAGAGGCGACCCATGTTGATGTGGGCCTCTGTACTCACACGTAGTGAGTACAAAAGTCCTACCTCGTAGTCCCATCTACGGATGGGAGCGAGTCAGTAAGAGTAGATCCCGCCACGGGATGGTTGGGATTGAGGTGCACAAGCGGGTGTGCACTCACTATCTGGTATAGGCTAAAGGTTGCATTTTGAGCATAAGCATAAAAGCATCGCATTTCATTATGTGTGTAGCAATTGTTAAATGTTAATGGATGAGAATGGAAATAGCAGGTTGAGGATTGAGTCGTGGACTCGTCCCGGAATGATTATTGAGGCATGAGTATGGTTTAATTCGTTTAGAGTTGAATGTGGTAAATGGGGCTGAATTCTTGCTTCTTTTATTGGATGATTTCAATTAAGTATTGGTTATGTCAAATGATAAAGTAATTGTGCTCTTATGTTTGGTTTTATATGAATTCAAACTGCTTCTTTTATTTACGGATATCAATTAAAGAAACTTTTACTTTATGTCTTGAAGCAGTTATATTCTAGACGAATTCATTACTTTTCATACTTGATTGCACTTTGCTGAGTCTTGGACTCACGCTTGTTTGCTTCCTGTTTTAGGTTCTTTGAAGCTGGTTCGCCGGGATGGGAGTAGAGCACATGCACGACTTCGGTCACCATCAAACTATTTAAATCGATTTGTAAAGCCTAGTGTTATTGATTGAGGTTGTAATATGTGGTTCGTTGTGGTGTAGTTATTAATTTCTATTGGATGTGAGATTGGTTAACTAAGGACCTGCTAGAATGATATCATATACCTGCAACTGTTTTCCTGTCTGCTGAGTGGATGTCCTAAATTCTAAAGAGGTTATGCCGAAATTTTCTAAATTTCGGTGACTTAGCTTTAAACTGGATTAGAGAGAGTTTCAAGGTAGGTTTCAATCTTTTATTAGGGGTAAAAGGTTAGTGACTCGTTCGTTGATGTTCTTAGTTCAATTGAACTTCTTTGTCGAGTTTTACTTCTTGGGTCTTTCTAGGGACACTCTGGACCAGTACGGTTCTGGAGTGTTGTAAGCATCATTTAGGGTCTTTTGGTAGCATTCGCGGTGCGTTTGGCGCTAGGGTGTTACACTAATGGTCTAGATGTGGATATGATACTTTTTGAATGATAAGAACTAGCCACTTGCTTGCCGGCTTGACAAGCACTACAAAGTCTATTTTTTCAAACTTCACATCTTTCAAGCCCATGACTAAATCATTTTTGAAAAGTTTCTTAAGTTGAATCATCCCAACATGAGCTAGTCTTCTATGCCATAAACATCCTAAAGAGGTTTTTGCCATTAAGCATGTTTGAAGACATGAGTCATTTGTGGTGAAGTCAACCAAATACAAATTTCCAAATCTAAATCCTTTAAATACTAAAGAATTATGATTTTCTCTAGTGATAACTACACCACTTTTAGAGAAGTTACAGATAAGACCTAGATCACATATCTGAGCAACGGATAGCAAATTAAAATTTAATGTTTCAACTAGGGATACATTAGAAATGGAAAGATCGTTTGATATAGCAATTTTACCTAAGCCTAATACCTTTCCTTTGCTATTATCGCCAAATGTGATCTTGTCATATTGTCCGCTTTTCGAATCAAATGTTGTGAATATTTTCCGGTCGCCGGTCATGTGTTGGGTAACACCTAATGCCGTCCACTGGTCTTGTAGTTCACCTACAAGAGAAAATCAAATCCTTTTAGGTATCCAAATTTGTTTGGGTCCTTGAAGGTTAGTAACCAAGGTTTTGGGAACCCAAACGGCTTTCTTTCTTTGGCCAATTATCGGGGTCCCAACGAATTTGGCAAATACTTTACCATTCTTATCCCTTTTGAGTATATAGCAAGAATCATGAATATTTTCTTTAGATGCTTTAATTAAAGAACAATCATTTGCTAAATGTCCTACATCATGGCATTTGTGACAAAATTTACCATTTGATTTTACAAAGCGAGGAGCCTTGTTACTTACTTTCTTATTCTTTCTAGGAATATATCCTAATCCCTCTTTGTTGTAAGAACATATTTGACTATTCAAAATTTTATTTAGAGTATCCTTGCCTTTACAACATCTATCTAAACTTTCATTTAGCTTGTTCACTTGTTCTTTAAGCTCATTGTTTTCAACAATCAAATTTTCATTGCATAGATTTTCATTAGAACATGACATAGTTACCAAATCATCACACGAAGTTGCAATGCTTGATTTTGCTACACAACATGAGTCAATTTCTAATCTAGGCAATTTATCAATAATATTGCATTCAATGCCCAATATCTTTTGTGGATTTTGAATGGTCCTTGGTAAGGAGAAATTCATGAGCTTTCTTTAGCTCCTCATAAGAGTTTTTGAGAGAAACAAATTGTTTTCTTAAAACCTTGAATTTTGATTTCTCTTTGCCAAGATATTCATTTAAATCCTCAAGCATGTCCATTAATTCATCATACGAAGATTCATCATCGTCATTTGAATTTACCTTAAATTCTCCTTTAGCCATGAGACATAAAGGAGTGACGAATGGTGATGAAGCTTCCTTGATGGCGATGCCGGCGAGCCCTTTCTTCTTTGAAGGTATGTCCTCCTCGGATGAATCGAAATCCGAGTATTCTTCTTCGGAATCCCACTGTCCAATATGAGCTTCACCCTTGCCATCCTTTTGAAGCTTCTTGAAGAGTTTATTCTTGCCTTGAAAGAACTTCTTCTTCTTGGACGATTTATTTTTGTCATCTTTTTTCTTAGGGCATTGAGAGGCGATGTGCCCCTTCTCATCACATTCATAGCACCGAATGTTTGCATACCGGTTGGTGCTAGAGCTTTGCCATCTTCTAAATCTTTGAGGACCGCTTGAGTTTGAGCGCCTTCTCATGAATTTCTTCATTCTTTTCACAAGAAGTATCATCTCCTTCTCGGCGTCTTCATCTTTGGTGTTCTTAAGAGCCTCATCGCTTAACTCCGCCTTTGCCTTGAAGGCGATATTTTTCTTCTTCAAAGAGCTTTGTTCCAATAGCTTTTCCTTGTCCTTCTTGTAAAGCTCATTCATGATGAGATTTCCAAGAAGTCCGGTGGGTGTCATTCTTGGCAACTCCGGTGAGTTGAGAAATAACATCACCAAAGTCTCGTATTTTTCCGGAAGGGCCCTAAGCATCTTTCGAACAATATCAAAATCAGTTAGTGATGCTCCAAGGCCTTTGAGCTCATTTATTATGTTATTTAGCCGTGAGTACATTTCATTAATGTTCTCATAGGGTAACATAATAAAACTCTCATATTTGATTCGAAGCATATGCGATTTGGCTTCTTTGACCGCGGATGTACCCTCATGAATTTCTGAGAGAGTAGTCCAAATCTCATGAGCGGTTTCAAGGTTACTCACTCGATTGAACTCATCTGCATTCAAAGCACCAAAGAGGGCGTTCATAGCTTGAGCATTGAGATGAGTGTTTCACTCTTCTTGTTCTATTGTAAGTGGGGGATTTGTTCTCAGAGTGAAACCCTCATCTACAATTCTCCATATGTTTGGGCTCATGGCCTTAAGATAAACTGTCATGCGAATTTTCCAATATGCATAATTTGTGCCATCGAAGAATGGCGCCTTACCAATTGACACCCCATCACTAGTCATCCTTACTCTTTAGGCAGTAAAGCCCTAATAAAAAGTCCAAGCTCTGATACCACCTGTAGGATCAAGAATAACCGACTAGAGGGGGGTGAATAGGAGGTTTTTAAATTTTTCACGCTAAAATTAAATTTTACGATTTCTAAGCGTGTATGACAATTTTAGCACTTTTAATATTGAGCAATTCAAGTGATCACCAAAATATTTCTTCTACTCAAGTAATCTAACCACTTGACTAATCTAAGCAAGACAATCAATTAGCTAGAACTTAATAATTATACAAGAAATAAAATTAATGCAAACCACGAAGGATGAACATGCGAATTTTTATCCCGTGGTCTCGGAGACTTGCCGGTCTCCCCTACTCCATGTTGAGGTGGCTCGAACTTCTTCAAGCCGGCTCCACTTGCTTGAGCCTTCCTCAATCACTCGGGGTAGCTCTTCCCCACTCCGGGTAGGCGAGCTGCTCGCCTTCGCAACGATCGGGCCTTCACACAATCTTCTTCGTGAAGATCACTGATTTCTTGCCTCCAAGCCGTCTAGGAAGCGGCAACCTCCAAGAGTAATGACTATTGATGCTTGCTTGAGGTCAGAATGAGTGTCTAAGGCTCAATCACTAAATGTACCACTTAATTTTCTCCTAGCTGTCTTAATGTGTGAATTTTGAAGCTCCAAGAGTTCGGGAGACTAACAAGAGCTCAAGTGTATTCAATGAGGTCCAAAGAATACCCTTGAATGCAGGTGAGGGGGTTTTTATAGATCTCACCAACCAAACATAATTGTTGCTTAAAAGTTACTCAAAATCGTGCTGAGAGGCCGGTAGTACCGCTCCCTTGGCAGGTTCTACCGCTCCTCTATGCCCAACGGTCACTGTGGAGCAATTAATGCCTGGACAGTGTCCGTTGGTCACTCAACTGGTACTACCGCAGAGGGTGTGGTAGTACCGCTCGCCGGTAGTACCGCATGCTCTCCGGTCATACCGCACGATCAGGGGGCAAAAACATCCGTACTGGAAAAAAAGTACCACAGGCCCTGCGGTCATACCGCCCATATGCATCAACATGCACCTTTTAATTTCTTTTGATTTCATTTTTGTACCATTAATTCCTGAGATATCTAATTTAATAAGTTTTGAGCCTTGACACTTTTCTCTACATCAAACTTACGACAACAACCCCTCTTAATAGTACGGTACCTATTCTAGCAATTCGATCTTTTCTCTTCAAACACCGAGATCGGTAAATGCTATGAAAAGGTCCTCTCTTTTTTTATACCTTGGTCTTCTTGCCTTGCTGCATTGATATCCTATTTTTGAGTCAATATCCTTTTGTCCATCGCGTCTTGAATCTATCTATACTAAAAAATACTCAATTCAAAGACATTAGTATTTTAAAACTTTATTGTTATCAATTACCAAAACTTAACCGAAAGTTGAGGGCCTAAATGCTTTCAGCTGCGTGCAGGGTACGACCGTTACCTAAGTCCTATGTCGGTGGCCTAAGATTGGCCACCGACATTGGTCATATGCCTCTGCCAGTGGGCCCGTGCCTGCTTCCTGTCCCTTCCTGTGGCTATGAGTACCCAAGAGTTGTGTTGGTGGTTTAAGTGAGGCTGCCAACACAAAGTTTTCTGGAAAATTTAAAATTGCGTTTAGGTCCTCTGATCGGTTTTTAGCAAAAAGGACCCAAAAATGAAATTACGTTTAGATCCCTACGCGGTTAACGTTCAGATCCTTCCGATGGTTTTTAGCAGAATAGACACGAACAAAAAAAATGCATTTAGGTCCTGACGAAGTGGTTTTTAGCATATTGGACCCAAGAAAAACAGAAATACGTTTAGGTCCCTCCATGGTTTTCTCAAAGATTCGCAAACGGTTTATAGAAAACCGAAATTATGCCAAAAAAAGTGTCTATTTTCTCCTAAAAACAAAAACCACATATTCACCGACGGGTTATAGCAAACCAGAGATTCGCCAGCGGTCTTAGCGATCCATTTTTTTTAAAAATGAACACTAGAATTATGCAAAAAAAAAATTAACAGCCTATTTAAAAAAAAAACAAGAAAACCAAAATTACACATTTTTTTAGAAATATCCATCAGACCATATTTTCCTAGGCGCAGCGTCGCGTGACTGAATTTCCCAAATTACAAAGCAGCGTAGTGCGTGGCCCTGGCTAGTTTATATTACAAGCGTAGTCATCACCACTAAGCACATGCAACTGAACTAACAACACCAACTAAATATGCATTAAACGCAAATATAAAATTAATTGCATAAAATACAAGAAAGTATCTAACGGCCTTTTCTAAAAGATTAACACTTTATCTATAACTTTGCAAAGCTTCAACTAGCTTGGTCAGACTAGTTTTGATCTTGTTGCTGTACAAAATGTCTGATACACTGACTGATGCAATTTTTAACATAGAAAAATTTTGGACTTCGCATTTTTATTTTCTTTCTGGCACGAGCGCACTTCTGTTCCACACTTACACGGAACAACGAAATCCGTTTGAGCTCTCGATGATTAGGGATAAGCTGCACAACAATAAGCCCAGCGTCTGTGCTGACGTTGGCAGCGTCTGTGCTGACGTTGGTATCATGTTTAATACACTAGTTGCATCATCTCTTACTCACGCTGATTGTCATGTGGCAACTGGCCTCCGCACCAACCGCTTTTCCTCGTCGTGAGAACAGGGAACCACACTTTTGCTTGGTGTGCGAACGAAACACGACCACTGACCACATACAACGTATCTTCCCCAGCTAGACAGATCGATGACGGAAAGGATGACGACAGGAAAGGGGAGCAAAAGGCGCGTGTGCATTCCCTTACGGCCTTACCTGTAAATGGCCGGTCAAATGGGGAGGGCGCGCCGCCGGGTCCACTCCGACACGTATAAATACATCCAGACCCCAACACCGTCCGGGGCAGAGAGCAGAACTCAGAAGCAGCAAGGAACAAAGCGAAGCAAGCTAGAGACAGCCAGAGCTGCTAGTTCGTGATTACATCTCGTTGCATCTTGGAAGGAAGAATCGAGCCGAGCAGTAGAAGGCAAGATGGTGCAGCAAGCGGCGAAAGAGGCGATCCGCTGCGACATCGTTACAAGATGGGGCGCCGACCTCTCCCACCGGGTGGTGCTCGCGCGACCGACGCGTGCCGTTCCTCTGAGGCGATGCCGCAGCCGCACGCCGCGGTGTACTACTCGCAGCGGGCCACTAGGGGTGGCCTCCTCATCTCCGAGGCCACGGGGGTCTCCGCCACCGCGCAGGGCTACCCGGAGACTCCTGGTATCTGGACTCGGCAGCAGTCGGTCGGCGCTGAAGCCCATCGTTGGCGCCGTCCACCGCAAGGCGCCCTCTTCTTCGCCGGATGTAGCACGTGGGAAGGTCTCCACAAGCGATGCGTCCGTCCGTCTGCAAGAATGAGTTGTGCCACGATAAATTTATATGGTTTGGTGATTGATTGATCCTTGCTAATTCTGCCACTACGTTGTAAACAAAACAGATTTCGAGCCGGATGGGCAGGCGCCGATCTCGAGCACTGACAAGCAAATAACGCCCGATGCGAGTCGGCATGGTATACTCCAAGCATGGCGGCTGCGATGACGGAGGAGATCCTCAAATTGTTGACGACTTGAGCGCTGCCGCCCGACGCCATCGAGGCGGGTTCGATGGCGTGGAGATCCACGCGCGCCACGGCTACCTCTGGGCGATTCATGAAGGACGGCTGGTAGGGTCGAGGATGCGCCTAGAGGGGGTGAATAGGCGTTTACAAAATTCGATCTCTTGCTAAACAATTACGCTCTAATACACCCATAAGTCAAAACCTACTCAAATATAAATCAGGAGCGATAATCTAGGTTTTGACAATTAAAGCCTAAATCAACTAGGCTCACTAGTGCACTAACTAATTTATGTCTCTATGTATGAATTGCTAAATTGATCTAACAAATAATACTAAGCAATTCTAGGTCAAGCAATCATGAATATACAATAAATGTAATTACTTGAAAGTAAAGGAGACAAAGAGACAAGCAGCGTTTTCCGTGGTGTTCGGAGACTTGCGGTCTCCCCTAGTCCACGTTGAGGCAAGCCCGACTGACTTCGGACCGGCTCCGCTCGAGCACCCGCCTCTTTCCACTAGTCGTGGTTTTCACGCTCGTAGCGTGAGGCTCAACCCGAACCTTCACAAACTTGCGGGCTTCTCACACCTTGAGAGCTCCCACGCCACGCAGCCTCTTGGCAGTCTAGGAGGTCGGCAACCTCCAAGAGAATAGGCCGCTCCTTCACTTGAACCTCACAGGCACTGTGAATCGCTCCTCGGTGATCACCAAGTGCAACACATGCACAAGGCCTCCTCAAGTGCAACACATGCACAAGAGGTACCCAAACCACTTCTAATTGCAGCGAATGCAATTAGTCTCACTCTTAGCTCAAGAATCAAATGGGGAAGAGCAACACATGCACTTCACCCCCACAACCTCAAAACACGGCAACAACCCACATTTAAACCCCCAAGGGGTATTTATAACCTCCACCAAAGAAACTAGCCGTTTGGGGCTGAAGCAGGCGACAATAAAAATCCGGTCGGACCGGACCACACGATCCGAGCCGGTCCTCCTGAACCAGCGGTCTGATTTCGACCGTTCGTTGAGGTCGGTTGGACCGCCCTGACCGGTCACACCGCCCGAGCAGGTCGCCACTCTCGGCCGATCGCATTGCCCACAAAAATCAGCAAAAGCCGCGAACTCGTGAAGAAACTACCTCTCTGGAAAAAACACGCTTGGCGTGGGGTCGGTCGCCTTGCGGCGGTCCGGCCGGACGGGCGATCGCGCATGCCCCACACCACCTGCCTGCTTCTTTGAAAAACACTTCATGCCTTTTTGAAGCCCTAGGGCCGGTCACACCGGAGGGGCGGTCCGACCGCCAGCAGCGCTGGCGATCCGACCGCCCAGGCACGCCAGGTCACACCGCTACTGCTGGGAATGCTGCGCCGTCGCTGCCGGTCCGACCACTCGCCTAGTCCAACCGATGGACCTCCGGTCCAACCGCCAACAAAATCGGCAAACACTGGTCACACCACACAACCATTGGTTGGACCGCGTGACAATTGGTTGGACCACTCAAAGATTGGTCACACCGCTCAACAAATGGTCACACCACAATTAGGGTTAGCCACACAATGGTTGGTTGGACCGCTCAACCATTAGTCACACCACCCATTTACACCAAGCCCTAAGGTTGGTCACACCAATCAAGGTTGGTCACACCACACAATTCTGGATTTTTCACAAACTTTTCTCAGAAGATCCAAATGCAATTCTTTGAGCCTCAAGATGATCAACACATGATCAAACACCGTGCAAAACATATTTGCACCACTTTAGCCATGCTCAAAGAACTCGACCAAATTCACGAAAACACATTTAATGCGACAATTCAAAATCTATTTGCAAAAGCGTATTAAGCAAATCAAACTCGAGTTTATGAGATTAATCCCCTAGCCATGTGAAGGTCAACACAAGACCGGTCAACTTGCCAACATCCGTTGCAAGCCCCACTCACATGCTCTCGGGATTCGGACTCATAAACCTCGGTTTATTCGCTAAACTAACTTGCAAATAACACATTAAACCATTTCATGCTTGAGCACTACTCTTTGCAACACATGCAAAGTCTAGCTCCAAGCAACACAAATTCAAGGTGCATGAACTCTCTAATTGCAACACATGCAATTCTCTAGTTCAATGCAACACCAAAACAAACCGACTAAAACCAAATCAGCAAGTATGAGCTCTTTACTACTTAACACATGCAAGCCTCTAGCTCCATACAAACACGCATAAACACAAATATCAAATCATGCTTGAGCTCTCTCCTTTTGCAACACATGCAAAACTTAGCTCCAAGCAACACCAAGGTTTTATAAAGATTGTTTGAACCAAAAGCGTGAAGCTTCAACTAATGCAACACATGCAAAAGTGAACTTCACGCAAAAATAACGCACTAGCTTATCCTATTTGCAACACATGCAAATCAAAGCATAATCTGAAAACCAAATACATATACTCTTTCATCTTTGCAACACATGCAAATCCGAGCATAATGCAAAACAACCAAGCATAAGCTTAACCCATTACGCAACACATGCCAAATGGTTAACCCTCATGCAAAAACCAAATCCAAATGGTTTGAGCTCGAGTGAGCAGC
>CM070505.1:23376100-23697294 GCA_036346375.1 Guadua angustifolia | reverse complement strand
ATGTCACGCTATTTGGCCCTCTCTTGACCGATTTGACTTGCTCCTTGTCGGCTTGCCTCATTGTTGGAGTTGTGGCCTTGTTATCCACTTGATTAGGGCACACGGAGGCGAGGTGGCCCTTCTTGTTGCAAGCGAAGCATTTGATTGTCTTCGAGTGACGCGTTGTGCCTCGCCTTGCTATTCTCCTCTTGGAGTCAGAGCAAGTCTCGCTTGTCTTGAGGCGCCCTTGGCTTGCTCAAGATTTCGTCGAGGAGGGCTTTTCCTTTAACGCACCTCTTCAAGTCATTTTCCAACTTAATGACTTGAGCCTTGAGCTCATTGTTTTCCTCTACAATATTAGCATCTAAAGACATAGAGGAACTAGAAGCAATTGAATTAGAGCTACAAGGCAAATCATCGCTAGAGGTGGATTTGCATTTATTCGATGAATTGTTTGTAATTGGAAGTGAGTGAGGCAATTCATCAACTAAATTGCATTGAGTGGCAATATCCACACTAGCTTTACTAAATTCCTTGAAAAGGAGTTTTTCATGATTTTCTTTTAGAACATCATAATCATTTTGAAGTGAATCATGTTCTAATTTTAAAGCTTTGTATTTCTTTTTCTCCTTTCCAAGAAATTCATTGAGCTCCTCTAGCATATTCATTAACTCATCATATGAGGGCTCACCTTCATCGTCACTTACCTCATTCTTACCTTTCGCCATGAAGCAACGAATTTTTGATATTAGCGAAGATTCGTCGTCGCTTGAGGCGGAGGTTGAGGTTGACGGAGATGCCGGTTCTTCATCGCTTGATGTAGAGGTTGAAGAATCATCAACCGACATCTCTTCCACCATGCAATCCTCAATTGATGATGTGGATGACTCAAATAAATCTTGAAGCTTGATCCACATATCATGGGCGCTCTTGAGATTGCAAATGAGATTAAAAACATCTACGCTCACAACGCTAAATAAAACGTTAGTAGCTTGAGCGTCAAGATGTAAACATTTCTCCTCTCCTTTAGTTGGAGCAATTTCATTTAGTGGAGAAGAAATGCCGACATCTACGATCCACCAAATTTGTGGGCTCATGGATTTAAAATGATCAATCATAAATATTTTCCATGAAGCATAATTAGAGCCATTAACATATGTGGATCGTGAGAGTGCACTAAACCTCTAGTTGCCATCCTTTTTACTCTCTAAGCGGTTAAGCCTAAAATGAGAGTGACCGTGGCTCGATACCACTTGTAGGGTCGAGGATGCGCCTAGAGGGGGTGAATAGGCGTTTACAAAATTCGATCCCCACTAAACAATTTGCTCTAATCAACCCCTATGTCAAAATCTACACAATTATAATGCGAAGCGATAAACTCTGGTTTTGACAATTAAGGCCTAAATCAACTAGGCTCACTATGTGCACTATCTAAATTATGTCTCTATGTATAAATTGCTAAATTGATCACTCAATTAATACTAAGCAATTTTCATTCAAGCAATCAATAATATATCAAGAATGTAAATACTTGAATGTAAAGGACAAGAGACAACCGATATTTTTCCGTGGTGTTCGGAGACTTGCGGTCTCCCTAGTCCACGTTGAGGCTAGCCCACCTTGGACCGGCTCCCGCCGAGCACCGCCTCTTTCCACTAGTCGTGGTTTTTCACGCTATGCCGTAGGCTCAACCCGAACCTTCACAAACTTGCCGGGCTTTCACACCTTGAGAGCTCCAAGACGACGCCCACGCCGCCTAGGAGTCGGCAACCTCCAAGAGTAACAAGCCGCTCCTTGCTTGAACTTCACCGAGCACAACGAATGCGCTCCCGGTGATCACCAAGTGCAACACATGCACAAGGACCTCACTCAAGTGCAACACATGCACAAGAGCTCACTCAAACCACTCCTAATTGCAACACATGCAATTAGTTCACTCTTTAGCTCAATAATCAAATGTGAGTGTGCAACACATGCAACACCTCACCCACAACCTCAAACACAGCAACAACCACCTGCCCAAGCCCCCCAAGGGGTCTATTTATACCCCACACAAGAAATCTAGCCGTTGGGGGCAAAAACCCACTTTTCGGGCAGAGGGGCCGGTCATACCGCACCCTGGCCGGTATGACCGCTCCTCACAGAGCCAACGGTCGAAAAACTAGCCGTTGCACACAAACCCGGTCATACCGCGCCTTGTCCGGTATGACCGCACATGGCCGGTATGACCGCACCACCTCCGGTCATACGCGCCACCTCGGCCAAACACTGTTCTCGGAGAAAACACACGCACATGAGGCCGGTACTATCACGGCAGATGATCAAGATGGGGCGGTCATACCGCCCCATCGACTCGAGTGCGGTTTTCAAGCAATCTTTTCCGAAACAACCAAAAACCATTCTTTGAGCTTCTAGGTGATCAACACATGATCAAACACCCGTGCAAAACATATTTGCACCAATTTAGCTCACGCTCAAAGAATTCACCAAATTTATGAAACACATTTCAAGAACAAACCGAGAACTTATGCAATCAACCCTCTAGCCATGTAAGGATCAACACATGACCCTACACTTTGCAAAACACATTTGCAAGTGCCAACACATGCTCTAGGATTGAAACACATAACTTCAAAGTCCATTTGCAAAACACATTTGCACAACCGCAACTAACTCCAAATAACGAAAACACATTTCACGACAACTCAAGAACTATTTGCAAAACGATAGCAAATCAAACTCGAGTTTATGAGATTAATCCCCCTAGCAATGTGAAGGTCAACACAAGACCCGGTCAACTTGCCAACACCCGTTGCAAGCCCCACTCACATGCTCTCGGGATTCCGGACTCATAAACCTCAGTTTATTCGCACAACGAACTTGCAAATAACTCAATAAACGCATTTCATGCTTGAGCACTACTCTTTGCAACACATGCAAAAGTCTAGCTCCAAGCAACACAAATCATGACGCATGAACTCTCTAATTGCAACACATGCAATTTTCTAGTTCCATGCAACACCAAATCAAACTCCAAACTTAACACCAAAACCAATTCAACCGTACGAGCTCTCTACTTGCAACACATGCAAGCCTCTAGCTCCATACGAACACACAAACAATAAATCATGCTTGAGCTCTCTCCTTTTGCAACACATGCAAAACTTAGCTCCAAGCAACAACACGTTTTTAGAAAGATTTGTTTTATGAACCAAAACGTGAAGCGCCAACTAATGCAACACATGCAAAAGTGAGCTTCACGTTAAAAGCCAACGACTAGCTTATCCTATTTGCAACACATGCAAATCAAAGCATAATGCGAAAACCAAATGCATATACTCTTTCATCTTTGCAACACATGCAAATCAGAGCATAATGCAAAACAACCAAGCACAAGCTTAACCCATTCGCAACACATGCCAAATGGTTAACCCATATGCAAAAACCAAATCAAATAAGATTTGAGCTCGAGTGAACGCGGAATGAGATCACCAACACATGATGAAGCTCAAGCAAAAGAGACAACCCCTCTTAATAGCACGGCGATTAAAACCTTAGACTCAAAGACTACAAAGTCCTTAGCCTATCTAATTATACCTTCGCCGCCGCGCACAAGCAATCCCCTTTGGGGTCTTTATGATTGACACTTGATTTCTCCCCCGGGATCTCTACTCGACTCCTCTTCGGGATCCACTCTTGACGCCCATCAACTCATGATGCCGTCCTTGTCCCGTTCTCATCCATCATTGGACCTAACTCAATTACAACTCATAAACATAGTTAGTCCAAGATGCATGGTTGTCTCAATTATCTCTTGCACACCATTAACATATAATGGATGCCTTTAGATCAATTGAGCACAACCTAAATCAATTGAAATGATTTAATTGTGTCTTAAGTACAATAATGCAACTCATACTTTATTATACTTAAGAACTATTCATTTGTCCTCAATTAATCAAGAACCACCATCAACACATGATGAAATGTTCTTTAATGATTAATGAGACAAATGAACTCAATTTAAATTATCATTTAAATTGATATGAGTATATATCAACTTCACAAGTTTTCATATACTCACGTTGATGAAAAGTAATGATCCATTATATGTAGATTGTATGGAAATGATCATTACTCTAAATTATCAACTATAGAATAAACTCCACATGTATATGTGCATAAATATGAATGACTTGGATATAATATGCACATACTTACTTTGATCATATTGGAGTATATCCCATATTACCATGAGTATACTTATAACTAGGCAATTCAAATATATACTCAATGATTTAGTTTCTTTGTCTTGATCCTTATGTGTATCAATAAAGAATCGATCAATACAAAGAAACTATCAAGTTAAACCACGAACTCCCCCTAAGTGTGTGCATCCATGTAATATATGGATTAGGAAACATGATGCACATTTTGTGGTTAATATGATGGGGACATTCATATTTTAACTTGACTCCAAAGTATGCAACTAATATTAAGATAAATATGCAAACATACCTTGGGTTTTCCATTTTTCCATGCGATGAGACTAAACAAAGATATTCTAATCAAACAAAGTTAGTCTCGATATAAGATTGACATTAATAACAATATCGCATTAGGGGATAAGCTTATTATTGGATTTGTCATTAATACAAGATTAGATTTGTCATTAACACCAAAACCATAACTAATGAAGGTTGAACTTACAGCTGTCTTGTAAAGGACATAAATCTAGATCCATAGGTCCGATTGAGTTTATTCTTTTTGGGTTAGCTTCATAATCAAGTCTAGTTTCTACAGTTAAAATTTTACATCAATCCAACGGTTAGATCTTCAGAAATTATTGTTTTAGTGGACGTATGTCAGGCTGTTTTCATTTGGTCCGTCATAAACTGACTTCTTTTGCTACAGTAGAAATTTGGTCCGTCATACACATGCAACTCTCTGTCCGAAGCGAAGTTTGGTCTGTCATACATGTGCAAATTTGGTCCGGTGCAATAAGGTTATTGTTGAATACAAATCAAGCGATCTGAGTTTGTTTGGGGTATTTCAAAAGTCAAAAATTTGATTTTAGCTTCCGCGCAATCATTCACCCCCCTCTGATTGCTAGATTAGTATATTTCGATCCTACAAATGAACATATTAATGCAAATATATATGGCCTAAAGAAAGTCCCATAAATGTAGGTAGTTTCCTGCAATGAAAGCACACAACAATTCGATGTACAATAAAACTGTAAAATAGAAGGTGCAAGAGACAAATCGAGTACCTTTGTCTTACGGCACACAAGTATATAAAGAACATTAGCTTTGCTTCTGAGTAAAATGGTAGTCTTCAACATGAGCACATGCACGATGCAACTAACGTTAGAAACTGTTAAAAAGAACTGATGAAAAAATGCAATCTTTGGCAGCCTTATCATGATATTGTGAAATCTCCAAATCTCTCCAAAACCGTTATAAGAGCAACTAAAATCCTAGACACAAGAGACAAAACAAAATTTGTAAGATTATCATCTTGGCTAATGTTTTGAACTTGTGATCGTAGAATGGAAAGAATCACCTTACCAATACTGATACCAAAATATGAGCTACTCAATCTTAGGTTTGTTCAATTCAACAGTCTTATAGTAGTCATGTGTAGGATAAGCATAGCCAAAAGCCAATCTACATATAATCAGTATATGAAATGAGAAAACATAAATGAAATGCTTGTGCTTTTTGGCCGAGATTATTATCGAGTAATTTGATTTAAGGGAAAATATTTATTTTATTTATTTCCGCACTTTGTTCCACAATAATCCACTAAAAGGAAAAGTTTTTTAAGATGCATTGAATTTGAGCATCTTAGCATCCTATAAAAAATTATTTTTTCGAGGCATTTGCTCCAAAGAAGTGGAGCTTTTACCGTACACACATACAAATAATTGATGAACTAGGCAAAAGAAAGAATTTTGGGTTATTACCTAGGGCACGAACATCGAAACCCTGACGATGGCAGCAGCGAGCTCATCTTCTCTTCCTTCTTCCTCCTTCTCTCTCCTGCCTTGGTCTTCTTGTCTTCTTCCTTCCTCGCTGCAGTAGCCCTCCTACTCTTGCCTTGTATTGCCTTCTTTCTTTCTTCTCTCTTCCCTCTGACTTGCTCCCTTCCTCCCGTTGGCTTGCTTCTATCTTCCCGATGGCTTGCTGTGGATGCTAGCAGCATCTCCTAACTAGCAGCAGCACAAAGTACGCATGTAGTGGAAGCACACCAAGGGTAGCGTGCATCGAGAAGAGCAAGATACTAGGCAACAGTTAGCGAGGCAGTGCCAGCGTTCATTGGGTGATGGCCATGGCGCTAGACAGTGGCGGCGGAGGTGTACAATAGCGTAAGGGCATAGGGAGGGCAACGACAAGAGACGACGGCAATCACATCTGGCAGCATGCATGCAGTAAGGGAGGCTAGGGCTTGGGAAGCTACGTTTTTTATTTCATTCTCGATGAAACGCACTACAAAGATGGCTACGGAGAGTACAACCCAAAGGTAATAAGCTAGCAGAGAGGCACATCACAATCGGTTCTGAGGTTAAAGCCGATTGTGATGTATACATGCACAGCACAATGAGTTCTCACCTATACATCACAATCAGTTCTTAGGTGAGAAAGACATCACAATCGGATCTAAGGTTGGTTCTAACCTTGGAACCTATTGTGATGTGTGTACATCACAATCGATTCTAAAACCGATTGTGATGGTTGTGATGTACTTGATACTGCATTACAATCAGTTCTAACGTAAGAACTGATTGTGATGATTCCTAGTCATATTATACATCCTTATCGAATCATCTATTATAATTATTTTTTTTGAAAAATTGAGAACCCATCCAGATAAAACAATAGTATTGTACCATTCTGTAGTAGTGTCATGCCCTTTATCTTTCTGCACTCTTGAGCCTTCACAGCGTGGTTGAGGCTAGTTCTCCAGCCAGGGTATGGGAAGTAGCTAGACTGATCCTTCCACGCACAGCTGGCAACCCTCCCACGCGACGCCCCACACCGCTATGCTGGATCTCGTCAGTCCAAATAGCGCCTTCAACTAAATGCACTGGTGCGATGCATCGATCCCATCCACGTTGCATGCAGTTGCACTTGAACCCGCTTGCCATCTCAAAGCCCTTATTTACATCGCCCAAACTAGCAAATGAGCAATAGCTAGCGCGCAGTACCAAGGAATTCACATCAGCTACTAATGCAACTCAGCCTAAGGGGCAAGCATCTGCCTCATCTCATTCGACGGGGCGAAGTAACAAGCAATGTAAATTTTGCATTTTATTATTTTATTAGAGTATTGTGTTGTAAAAATCTATGAATGTGACGACGTTATATACCGAAAAGAGACATCCCACCGAATCGGCATCAACGGCTGATGGAGTGGGGCAACGAGTGGCTCACTAGTGACAAGCTACAGCATTTCCTAGCCTGCCCCCTCATCCCTGCACGACGGTCTTTGGCCACAATGTGCACCCCTTTCCATTGCTTGTGTGTCGACGCCATCCTTTGCGCTACCGTCCTCGCCACCGAGGCTACCAAGGAGGTCGCCGACGAGGCCAGGTTCCTCGGATCCTTCAGTGCCTTGCCCAAGGACGTTGCTACCGACCTCTTGGGCGCCGCCCTCGCCATGCCTGTCCTCATCCTATCCCGCCGTCTTCGTCGATGGTCCTGTGGGAAGGCACACGACACTGACACTAGAGACACCAACACTAGAGATAGCATCTCCACAGTGTAGTAGCAAGGTTGATGTAACAAAGTTTAACTATTTGAAGAATGGAAGATTTTTTTTAATTTGATTTCTTCCATCTGTTTCTGTCATTCGAAAGAATACGCTGTTGGTTGTGATCTACGGCTTAACTAACTAGAACCGAAATTTTTGGGTTGAGGCCACATCACGCGCTCTGATCGGAAGCATCTCAACAGATTTTGGTTTAGTCCCGATAAGCAGCACCACATTAAAAGGGAGAGGCCGGCACTCGAAGAAATAAGAGAAAATCTTGAGTTTGCCAACGATTCTAAAAATCCCATCTGATCTAGGGTTTTTGGCGCGAGGCTATCGAAGACTTTCACCATCACCGTGAGGATCACGGTGCTTCCAGTTTCTTCATCACACATCGGTGCTTCTACCCCGACGCTTATCTACACCAACCGAATCAACTATACCGACAAAGAACTAATGGCCTCATCTTCTTTATCGGGTTAGAGCATCAACCTAATGATTTATTTCCACATATTTTCTTTGTGATTATGCTTTAGACTAGCTAACGGTTCATGTTTGGTTAAGCCTTAGATTCTAACATACCCGACTGAATTTCGATTTGGACGTAGCCAAGGAAATTGTGTTGACTTACTGTAGTCCATTAAGCTGAATAATGTTTAGCTGTATTGCTTCCACGTTCTATTCTCTAGCGGCACTGACGAAACTGCAAAAGCAACAGAGAGGTCAATGAAGTACTCTGGTGTCGAGCGCTTACAATTTAGGGAGGAAAATGGAACCAAATTCGTCGGGAAATATACAGAAACAGATTATTGCACAAACGCTGACATCCCCATCCATAAAGGCTAAGACTATCTCCAGCAACATCCTTTCAACCTTTAAATTCTTTCGCAGACAGATCCTAAACTCTCCAACGAATTTCTTTCACGGTTCCTTTCGGAAGGGATTTGGAGAGAAAGAGATTCTCTCTCCAATCCCTATGCAAAACCTTTCGAGAGGATGCTGTTGAAGATGATAGAAATAAAGGAAATAAATATGAAAAAAAATAAAAAAGAGAAAGAAATGAAAGAAAATTGATGAAGATAGTCTAAAACAAAACTCTTAACACTACAAACCCTACAATACGTCGCTGACCGAGCCGCCACCGACCAAAACTTACTGACAAGTGACTACCACACCCCACATGGCACTCCTCGCCGTCGCCCGCCGCCTCCCTCGCCACCTCCGCCTCCTACGCCCTTGCCGCTTCAGCACCTCCTCCGCCGAGGATCCCCAGGCCCCCGCCCCCTTCCCGGAGCCCCAGTCCCCCGTCCGCACACCGCCGGACGAGCAGTTCGCCGCGTGGATCACGCGTCTCCGCCCGGGCTTCACCGCGCACGACCTGGCCGCCGCCATCTCCTCCGAGCCGGACCCGGACCTGGCCCTCGCGCTCTTCCGCTGGGCCGCGCTCCGCCCGGGCTTCCGCCACGCCCCCGCCTCCTACCTCGCCGCCCTCAACGCCGCCTCCTCCGGCCGCCGCCCCGCAGCCGCCGAGAATCTTGTCCAAGACGTGCTCGCGGGGGCCTGCTCGCCCGATCTCCCGCTCCTGAACGCCTGCCTCCGCTTCTGCTGCGCCCGCCGCCGCCTCTTCCCCCTCGCCTTCGACATATTCAACAAGATGCGCTCCCTCCCGGCCTCCGCCGCCTGCCGCCCTGACGTAGAGACCTACACGCTCCTTCTCACTGCCGTCGTGCGCCGCGTCCGCCGCCCGCCCGCCTCCATGGTCTACCTCCACGCCGTCCGGTCCCTCTCCCGCCAGATGAAGGCCTCCGGTGTGATCCCGGACACTTTCCTGCTCAACCTAATCATCAAGTCCTACGCGCGCTGCCTGGAAATAGACGACGCCCTCAAGGTGTTCCGCGAAATGCCGCTGTACGGCTGTGAGCCGAATGAGTTCACATACAGCTACATTGTCAAAGCCATGTTCCAGAAAGGCAGGACCGATAAGGGGATGGTGTATTTCAGGGAGGCGAGGGAGAAGGGATTTGTGCCGACCGGTGGCGTGTACATGACTGCCGTGTCGGCGCTAGCGCTAGAGTGGAGTTTCGAGGAATCAAGACGGGTGCTGCTGGATATGTTGGATTGCAAGAGGAAACCAGATATGATCACCTACAGGACGCTGCTGGAGGAGATGTGCCGGGCTGGGCGGGCAGAAGAGGCGTTCGAGCTGCTGGAGGAGTTGAAAGGGAGGAAGCGAGGTGCGTTGGACCAGAGGATGTACACAGAATTGCTCGATGGGCTGCATTGGATTTCTCAGCCACATCAGGATAACCTTCCTGTCCATGGCAGGGGTTCTGATAGCTGAAATGCAATTTCATGGCGATCATGGTCATAGAAAAAGAAACGCATGACTGCTTGGGAAGACTGTGTACCTCTACTTGAACTATTCAAGATGAGTTGATGCAGAGAAGTCGCTCCCCTATCTAGGATTATCTGGTTGACTCCAACTTGCACAATTACTGCTACTGGTATGATTGATGCAAGGCCCAAGGGGTAGAGAAGATATACAAAATGTTAAAATGTCTTCATGGGAGGTGGGATCAAAATTCTTGCTTAATCCGTGTGCCTGCACCAACTATTTGTGGGGTGATAGCTGGTAAACTTGCCTGTGAATAGCAATTTCTGAAGTAATCCTTTTACGGCCATTCAGAAAAGTTGTTCCAGGTATCATATATTGATAATTTGTTATGAACAGCTACATAACAAAATTGTAGTGATACATTTTTAATTGCTTCTGCTCGTAAAGTTCAATAGTGGAATAACTAGTATTTGTGCCTGTGAGCAATTCCTCTCTTTGTTTTTATACCTGGTGTTCATAATACAGAGTTACAGATATTACTGGTTGTATGGTATAACCTGGTTCATCATTGTGCAATTGAGATATTTATCCTCATTATGTGCCATGTCCTTGTTTCAGAATAATCTGGTTAACTAGCAATCCCCTCGTACCCCATTACTTCTCCACATAGTGAAGATACAATCGAAAGCACAATTTCTCTGTACATATGAGGATTTTGAGTGTCCAGCATTAACTCCGCAAGTAGGAAACTACCCCAGGACATGTGATGGTGCTGAAGATATCTTCCATGCTCAACTGTTTTCAAATGAATTATGCGCTGGAAGCAAGTCCAATATTCAATTCAACATCATACGTTCTCCCTGGTGCCTCGCTTTATACAGTGAGGTACCAGTTAGCAAAATGATTTTATTTTATTGCATCAAGATCCTAGATTCTGTACTGTCCAGTGCTGGAAACGGCAAACTCACCAGGGTAAGACTGGTCCTATTCTTATGTATGAAGCAATACATAGCATATATTTTTCATATATCCGCATCTTGTACCAGTTGTGACTGTAGTTTGTTGTGTCACCAACTGAACAGACCAACTTTTGAAATATGAGGCGCCGATTGCACCAAGTGTTGACGATGTTGCTTGCTGCCCTTGATCCTACGAGATGTCAGGTTGTGCTGCCCTTTTGTTAATCAGAGTCAACAGTAACAAATGATCGTACAGTTCTAAAATGCTTTACTAATAAAAGTGAATCAACATAAAATCGTTCATGTTACTGAGCATGTGCGATCCCCAGTGGGATTTGTCCTGCATGTCTCGCTGACATGTGGCCCTAGGATTTGCATATCAATGAGACATTACTGGGTAAATAATCAATGGCAAAGGAAAAATAAGGTAAATCATCAATTTTCCCGCGTTTAAACTGCCATTTCTCCAAATCAATAGAAGCAAGCAGGCAAGCTAAATCGGAACTCCCACTGTCTTACCTTGTGTTTGTGGGATCGATATCGGTATCACCTTCAAGTAATCAGGATGTGTGCTGTGACGTCGTGAGGTTCTAGTTGCAACTGTTGCTTCTACTTTCCAGCTCCAGTGGAATTTTGCCAGCTCTCATGGTCCTGTTCTCTCGTTTTTAATTCAATTCTTCGGACCCAACAGTGCCATGGATGTGATCTGAGGTATAAACTGTCGAAGTTCAATTGGAATTATTTGTCTCCAAATTCTGTAAACCTGATGTAAGGTTCGTGCGAGATCAAGACTCAAACCAAGTGTTGTTCTATTTCCCCTACCAAGGGCCAGCTCAACCCGCACCAACTCCCAGTTGAAACGCTTATTCCGGTCTGATAATCTCGAGCTGGCCAGTGAAACTTCTTTGGTAGAGCTCTAGTTTCATCATATCTGTGAATCTAGTGGAGCAGGGTATTTTTAGCTCCACTAGATTTATGGAGCTGAAGCTGTGAGTACATTACAAATATTTATATAGATCATCTTGTTTATATTTCAGATCAAAAATATAAACTTAATTCATTTTATTTTAGTCTACAAGTTTCAGATCTCATATGAAGTTAGGATTTGAAGCTCTACTAAATAGGCTCTTAGTACTTGACCATGAACTGTAGCAGATGATGATACATATCGCATCACAATCCTTGTATGATCTATCAAGAAATAGACTAGATTTACAATTAAGATATAATTGCATTACAATCCTCCTATAGTCTGTCAAGAGATAGACTAGATTTACAATTTTAGGTAAATACCAAACTTTAAAAAAAAGGACCAATGGGAAAAAAAAACTAAAAACTCTTCCTTCCATTCGAAGGGAAAAGCAAGACAAGCTGCTCCTCTTCCGCGTCCGCGTCCGGCGAGCAGCGGAGACAGCATCACCCTCGCGAGCGGCGCCGCGGGAGCAGGTGGAGAAGATGGGTTTGGGATCGTGCTGCTGCCGGTGCCTGGAGATCCTGTGCGCCATCCTCCTCCCTCCCCTCGGCGTCTGCCTCCGCCACGGCTGCTGCTCCGTCCGTAACACACGCACAGACACAGCAACTACCCCCCCCCCCTCTTTCCGTTTTCTTGATTTTTTCTCTTACCTCGCTGCTTGTCTCCGGCTGGAGCAGATGGAGTTCTGGATCAGCGTGCTGCTCACCATCCTCGGCTACCTGCCCGGCATCCTCTACGCCGTCTACGTCATCGTCTCCGTCGACCCCGACCGCGTCCGCCGCGGCGATGACGACTACGTCTACTACGTCGCCTGACGTGCTAGCCTCCCCTGCCTTGGCCTCTGTATGGGGTTTGGTTAGTACAATCAACCATGCTCCTGCCCCTTGTGAAGGGGTGTACATCTACAATTTAGGCGACTTAATTGGATCGAGATTTGCTGGTACCGTGGATTGCAGTTCGTTTGTAAGTACTTATTTATCTGCTTCACTTGTGTTATTGTGTGTGTATCGAGTATTTACCTGGTTCAATTGTGATTGTGCGTCGACTGCTCTCAACTTGAAAATCGATCTTGAGTTGTTTCTTTAAGGGCTTTGATGAGAATTAGATTGATTGAAGCAACAAACGATGTATAGAAACTGGTAGCAAAACTTGCTTCGCATCAGGCAAACGGTTCGTCTGATAACAGACCTGCACTTCTTGCTAGAAGCGGGTTCTTCAGCAAGGAGGATCACTCTCTCTTTCAATAGCAAGGCAGATAGTTAAGTTCCACAAGAATGGCACATTTTTTCTCAGGGGAAAAAAAGCCCAGATTCATTTTAGAAAACCTTGACTTCTGTTCAATAAGCTCATTTTTTTAGATGAAGGAAGATTTTATTAATTTCAAGAACATTACATCAAGATGATACAAGTCCTTAAAATTTCTCCCGGCCTCTGCTTAACAAGAAGCACACAACCCTTAAACAAAACAAAAAGAAAAAGAGAAGTCTTGATTGCTACGGCTGGATCGCAGAGCTCTCCCCTTTTCATTGAATTGCTTAGCGAAAACATCATCGAAATCTTCTCGCGTAAGCAATCCGCACCTGGATTTCCAACATTCAGGCGTCACAATCCGGCGACCTGGATTTCCAACATTCAGGCGTCACAATCCGTGACCTGGATTTCCAACATTCGACGCCACCACCAAGAACACCGCGGCTATTTGAATCATTGCGCCTCAAAATCTTGAACGCGATCACGGACTCCATATCGTCCATGACCACCAACTTGAAATCTTGGGGACGAAGACCACCATAAACTGCGACCATTAAATCGATCGCCACCAAGAATGCCATTTATTCGCCGCCATGATCGCTTTAAATTGATTCTTAAAGCATCGTCGTCCAATATCCTCGCATCCTTTGGCATTTTTCATCGTTACCCTTTGAGCCGAACCCCTCGTCCTTCGCGCCACCGCTTCCCTCGGCGAGCTGCGCCTCACAATTTGCGACTTTGCACGATCGGATCGCTAATCTAGACATTCTTTGAAGAACAATAATTCCCTTCAAGCCGGCCGGGATCACGCATCCATGAGCGACACGAGAGACGAACTCGCGATCTCTGCCATGGAAGGCACCAAGCGTGACGCGGCGCAGGAGAGAATCCACGACCTCCCCCGCGCCGCGCTCATTCCATCGCGAGAGAACGTCGATAGGAGGGAGTTTTGAATTTTGAAATCCGGGCTCTCAATAAGCTCATAATAAGATAGAATTGTGGCTGCTCTTATGCGCTCATTGGAGAACAAAGCATTTGTGCTCGAAGTGAGTACTATCACTATGGCCTAGTATAACACAGTAGCAGAGCATTTTTCCTAGAATCACATCCTCGATGCCTTGGCATATTGTGACTTGTGAGAACCTTGAGCATTTGCCATTCATAAGAATCTCTGGGTTTCCTTTTTCAACCTAAATTTGGAGAAAATATGAGTTAGGTACTGTGCTAACTTGATGAGGGAAGGGCATTTCACAAAGCATAATCACGCTGCAGAGGTCCAATGAAGGGTGTCTAATTTGTATTATCGTTTGTTCATTATTGTAAAATATTATTATGGCATCTTTGTTTTATCTCATTGCTAAGAAGCTACTACAATTTTCTTGTTCTCTTTTATCCCCACTAGTAGTCCAAAAGGGGTAAGCATAACAGCATGACTTACCAGTTTGCCTTGATCATGGACTAGAGTATTGTTCATCTTCATGACTGTTGAAAGACGATGTGCAATGGTGAGGACTATCATGCCTTTGCATTTAGCAGAAATAGTGTTTTGCAACAGGAATGCTGTCTGATTGTCATCATTGGCTGTGCATTCATCAAGGCAAAGTACCTGTAGAATAATTAACAAATAATACAACATAAAGTCTACTATAAGCTTTTGCTGCTGATGAAAACTGAAATAAAAAGTTTCCGAATATCAAAGTAGTACAGGTAAAATGCAATGGTAAGGCAGCATATACCTTGGACGATTTTAGGATGGCACGGGCAAGACATCAGAGTTGTCGCTGGCCTACTGAAAAGGATGCACTACCTTCTTTCATATGGATGTCGAGTCCATCTATTGATTCTGAATCTGCCCTTATCTGGCATTTTTCAAGAGCTTTCCATATCCTGAGATCTGTTGCTTTATTGAAAGGATCTAGGTTTTCCCTATCATGGACATTTGCCACTAAAAGAAATTAGAATGTTGAACATAGGTTTATCTGTTTCCCCCCCGTCAATCCAACCATGAAAATAGTAGAAGCATGAAAAGAGACTAATAACAGCTCTTAGTAGTTACCTAAAACATAACAGCTCTTAGTAGTTACCTAAAACATAGTTACCAAGAACGCAGTTCGTCCGAGTCGAGGCACATGATTCGATTCCGCGGTTTACCATTTTTTCTACTAATTTTTAAAATGAACATGTTGGAGATAACTAAAATATCTCTAACTACCATATCTTTTCGTTCTATCCAAATAGTTTGTTAATCTAAGTCGTCTACAACTATAACTCTTTGGTTATATAAGTCAACCCTTTGTATTTGTAATCATTGGAACATTATAGTAAATTGTTTCCCGTGGTTTTTTTCTGTAAGGATTTTTCCACGTTAAATCTTTGTCTCCATTATTTGCCATGTATCTATCCCTAACAAGTGGTATCAGAGCTTTGATATCATATTGAGTTGCATGCACCACCAGCCAGTTCACCCAAAAGTTTAAGCTGGTGAGGAAAGGTAGGCAATTCACTTATACTTCAATACCCTCCGCATGTATAGACTCTCTCAGGCCTAGAACATAGAATAGAAATGAGTTGCAATTATTTTTTTTAATTGCACCAACCAGATTTTGAACTCGAGACCTCTAGGCTTCGATACCACTTTGTAGGGATATTATGCATAAATTCAGGCTTTCGTACTTATTATTTTGTGCCTATTATTCTATGCTCATTATCGGCAGATTTCATTCATTGCAATTATTATTTTTATGCGTATTCTTGGCAGATTTTATTGCAATTTAGGCGGAATTTATCACTGAAGATTTATTTGACGTGTCGTCAATTTATCATTGGCGGATTTTTGGTAATTTATTCGACGTTTCATCGTCAACTTTGGAGAAAAAATAATGTCAATTGAGGAGACAACTAAACTTGGTGTTTTATCACCATTATTTTGGTGTTTTATTTACCATTTGAATATGTTGACCATTATAGAGGTTTTGACAATATTAATTTGGAATTTGATGACACCTGTTGGTAGCATTATACTCTTCGGAGTTTTTCTAGTAAAGATTTTGCTCTAATGTCAATTTGAGATAAATGTTTAAAGTGCAAGAAAGAGTTTGTTTCTGTGTGGATACTACAACGTTGTTTTGTTGTCTTTGCTCGATATGAGGGGTCTATTGCAATTTATACTCTATTGATGGCATGAGAATTTTTTCTTCAATTGATATTTTTTTGGAGCAGTTTCAACCATGTCATGGATTTTCTATAAGCAGTTTGCCGAATTTTATGTTTCAAATGTAGCACATCAAAAATCCACGTTACGTGTTCTTCACTATCTACCAAATACCATAGATGATGTCTTGGGTTATGCCGTTTGATGATTGAGCGTTTGTTTCGAAATGTCGGTTGCATAGACTCAGACTTTACTGAGGTTATGAATCATTAAAGATTCAATTTCTTTATCTGCTTTGTTATAGCTGTGTGTTTGGATTGATTATTCCAATCTTTCTCTCGATTTACTGATGGTTTGCTTGATCTTGCTTCGTGAGAAGTGTTTGGATAATATTGTTTCAGTCTTTTATACCCTCTGTGGCTTTTCGCACTATAAGTGTTTGAATTAACTATTCCAGTCTTTCTTGTTCAATAGTCCTTTGGACTTTTAACACACTTGTATTCATATGCTTAATTTTCCTTCAGAGTTTTCCGGAAACAATTTTGTTATAGATTTTGAGTTAAAGGGAGGTTTGTTGGAGATAACTCAAATATTTCTAACTACCATATCTTTTGATTATATCTAAATGGGTTGTTAGTATATATAAGTCATCTGCAACTAGAACTCTTTAGCTATATAAGTCAATCTCCTGTACTTGTAATCCTTAGAACATTATAGTGGATTGTTTCTCTTAGTTTTTTTTCATAAGGGTTTTTCCACGTTAATATTTGTCTCTGTTATTTGCCGTTCATGTTAGGTTTAAGTTTAATGAATCTGGTTCACAATTCATACAGATTTACCACAAATCTGATAGCTACGACCTCAAAGACACGTAAAAAGAAGGGACTAATGTAAAATGTCCACAAAGATCTCGGACAGCAACTTTGGCCACGTCAAAGCCGTCCACTAAGATGAGTCCGTTGCAGATCGGAGCCAAACGGAAATGTGCATTCGGTATACTGGTTTTGCCTGCTCGTCCTTCCGATTGTTCCAACCTAAGAAACCAGACCAGATTTAATGATGGCTTCGTGAATGATTCAACGAGAATGCCCAGCCCTGATAGCATCATACCTGCGTGAGGTATGCAGCCCATGTACTACATGGAACATGGAGTCTTTAGAGCAAAAGATGCTTGATACTAAGAGCCAAAATACTATTGATTTTACCTCAACAACCCTCTCAACAGAAATCATTTCCTTTTCTGTCTCTGTAAAGGTGGTTAAGAAGCCATTCAACAGTGATAAGAAGACCACCTGCAGTATTTTTTAGCAATATTTCCAGCAGGAATGGAAAATTAAAAGCAAAAGCATGAAGTCGGTAATACTCACCTATGAGTACCGACAGTAACTCAGTTGGCATACGTGCTCTGTGTGGTTTGTGTTTGTCTTACACCCCTAATAAAAAAGATAATAGTGTGCTTGTGTGTGGTGTCTTGTATGTCTAAAAAAAATTAGTAGTCTCCTGTGAAACTTACCAGTCCAGGTGTACCTAGTTAACAAGAGAGTTGCTGTGGAAGCCAACAACGGCCATTACGGCGATGAACAGAATGATGAATCCTGTCAACAACTCAAGTGGTTCTGCTAGTCACTGCAGTGATTGTGCCATAGGCCTAACAGAAGGAGAAAAATTAAAGATTTCACAACAGATGACGACGTTATTATCACACGGCAAGGAAATATACCCAGAGTCTCTAACGACAACCACAGGCCAGCAATCAGCTCAGAGTAGGATGTTTTCTGATATAGTTTCACATGCTGGATAAAATCTTTCTAAGAAGAATCCCTGTGCATTTTACTGTCAGTATGTTTTCTGATATAGTTTCACATGCTGGATAAATCTTTCTAAGAATCCCTCTGCATTTTACTGTCAATATCTTGAGCAAACCACATCGACACTAGTCGCTGGAGCATTAATGTTCGAACAGTCAGGATCAAATGGAGGTAAATGTTCTGGTATCTTTAATATCCTTTTCAATAATGTCCAAATTCAATTAACGTACTTCCTTTTGGAATGCTCTTATTGTTGATGGAGCATCAAGTGTCTCTGTAAAGACGAATAGATTGGTGAACAAGCAACACTGTCAAGTCGTCTTACTTCACGTGATGTCGATCTGCCATAGAACTGCACAGAACATTAGCTTGGTTCTCCAACCTGACAGTAAAATGTTTTGATATGTTCAGACTATCCTTGCTATGTTTGGCATAATCAACACCTTTTTCACGTTGGGAAGGGCATTCTCTTTTGCATATGGTTGTCTCTGTGCAGCAATTCAAATCCATGCTGATCATCTTAAGAATCTAATCAGTGCACCAGTTTCATTGTTTGACCAAAACCCTAGTGGCCGGATACTGAACAGGTTGGTATTTCAGTTATCTTCAGTAAGCTCCAAAAAGGTAGAAATGCTCCTATGGCATTTCTACTGAGAGAATTCTAATGGCATCATCAAGTAGGAGTCAGTGCCTATGTCTGCTTCAGCCTCCATGTTGACTTGCATAGCCCAAGTTGCCACACCAAGCAGGGCATCCAGCATTGAGGATGCTACTGTGTCACCGAGCGCCACTTGCCATGCCAAGTATTTTGGTGTGGCAAAGCTGACTTGTCACGCCAATATGAATGGCATGTCAGGTGTGTACTACCACGGCAAGGTCTGTCATCGAACATGATAGGTGCATGCTTGGTGTATTACGGCATGTACGTGCTAAGAGTTGCCACGTCACGATTTAACGTGTGACGCTACTCCGTTCCTTTAGTGAATTATCCTATTAATTTGTTTGAGTATTCTATTAATCTTTTTGACCATTTTCGTGTTCGTTTATCACATAAGTGTTTTCATTAGTCTAAACTATATGTGAGGATAATAAAGTTGGGGAGGATAATAAACATATGTGCGAAGCTTTAACCACGTCACGTGGCTAAAAAGATCATATTTGAAAACAAAATTAAGAGAAGTTATTATTAAAATAGTCAAAAAAATAATTATTTAATTAAAAAAGCATAAAAAAACTTGTCTAAAAAAACTGGTAGGGAGGGAGGGAAGAGTGCAGGAAATGTGAGACGGAGTGCCCGCATAGAGAGCGGTGAACTTGTCTAAAAAAAGGCATGCGGCTGTCCACTTCTCGAAGGTGGGCCTCGCTTTAGCTTTCGGGCTTTGGAATCTTAGATTACCTTTTGTCTTTTGAACGTTGGGAATCTTGAAACGTAGCCCGACGCGCGTCTCTAGGATGGGCTTTTTTACGGTTTTTCCCTGCTTTTGGCCCGCAACCGACGGCTTTACGGCCCATCAGTAATGGTGCTCTCCCTGACAACTGACAAGTGAGGTGCTTGATCTAATGAGTCATTGTTTCTTTACGACAGACGGTCAAGGCCTTGATTTTTTTATAATGGGAGATTATATCTTTCGGTCTTTACAGTGCAAGATGCATATAGCCTATCATTTTACATAGTTACAGCCAAATTGTAGTCAAAAGAAAGATACATGCAAGTTCTGTAGAAAAATTGCAATAAGCCAAATAGAGCATGGAACCGAAAATCTCAATCCATACACAACCTATTACTAAATCTTCATCCGTACATGATAAAGAGATCCCTGAAACAGTCTCTAGCAATCGACATCCCGCTAACACTGCATCTTGTGCCTCCTGCAACTGTAGCATTGACTATGAATGCAACTAATTTGTACAAATATAGATAACCTGCAATGAATTAGAGATTTTTTTTGTTATCAAAAGCAATATCATTTCGATATAACTAAATTGACCAACATAAAGCAGTAGCTCCAACCAAAATATGAGCCCTTAAATCTTTTCCCAATCGTAGATATCAGCTCCCAAATATATTGGTCATACTACTAGGAGGTCACATATTAAAAGCCGCTTGAATGATGCACCATGCGAAACGAGCAAAGTGGCAGTTAACAAAGAGGTGTTGCATAGTTTCTCATTGTTAAAAAAATAATATCTCTTACCACCATTTTAATTTTTTTACTAAGGTTATCGTTTGTCAATATCACCCCAACTTTGTAACAAGCTCATGCAAAGTCAGAAGATTATGTCCCGTGATGGATCAACAAAAAGACACATTAAATTGAACAGGGCTCATTACTTCAGCTACCGTGGCATGTTTGTTCTAAACAATTTAAAAAAGTCATGGGTATTGTGCATTGAGGGGTTGTTTCCAAGCCATGGATCCTACTATAATCGAATTTGAGATCCATTACAAATTTGAAAGGTCCCAAATTTAAAGAAATGATGTTTAACCCTCGTTAACCTAGTCCAAAATTGAGAATCCCCTGGCTTCCTTTCTACACAAGAAAGACTTTTATTTCTCAAATATTTTCTTCTGATGAGATTTTGCTAGACACCATCTTCATTGAGAAGCTTAAAAATCCATTTACTAATCAAGCAAACATCTTTTACAGCAAGGTCTTAAATACTCATACCTCCTTGGCCTTTGGATCGACATGATATATTCTACTTGACTAGCCTATATTTACTAATCATGGCCTTGATCTTTGTTCTGAGGAACAATAATGGTTCCATCCCAAATAGAAAACAGTTCAATTCATACAGTAATCAGGAAAATCATGGTATTTTGAATGAAGCCCATCCGGATTAGGATCAAGTTTAGAGCAATTAATATCCAGTAAATACGGGACGAGATCCGGATATCCAGATTTTTTCTATTAAGATATCAGCAAAGTCTAACCTATTTTCATCACATTTTTTCTATGGCAGACCATTTATATTGACAATTATTTCTAGCATATTCTTTTCTATGCCGTCTATTGAGTTTGATTGATATATAACTTACTATTATGGTCATGTACTCATATAGTTTTAATTCAACATATATTAATCTATATATGTGTGGCATATCCGTCTCCGGTCAATCCATATCCAATTTCGAATCCGAAGAGAAACAATATATGTTATGATACAAGAAAAGTAATATCCACCCGTATTCGGCACGTTTGCACCCTACTCAGATTATCCTGTCTCTAGGCGACCTAGGCAAGCTCCAATAGTTCGGCTTTAGAGGGGGAATTGCCATTCCTTCCTGCGTGGCCGTAAGATCATCACAATTCGATGGATAATCATAACGCCATATTAGCTGTAGCTTGGAAGAAAAGAGTCCAACAGTACAGTAGACGTAGCCATCCCCTACCTAGTCTCCTAAGCTTGCTAGCTGGCCTTCCCCGTTGGCGACAATGTAGACCACGACTGGATGCACCTACCACCCTATTATATCTACGCGACTCCAATTGACCCCTATATATATATACATATTTTTTTACTCTTTCCACTGCTCGTACACTTAAGAAATATAAGTTGTATTTTGAATTTGTATAAGAATTAATGTTACGGTGAAATTGAGAAAAATACAAGAAAAAATGATTTAGATACCCACTTAATTATCTTAGAAGATTAGAAATAATACTTTATGTAGATTGTAATAAATAAATATAGTTGAGAGATAATAAATAACGACAATACCATTCAAAGTACGTTATTACGAAAGGAGGAAGTAGTATTCATCTTTCGTTGTGGATAGTATTAGGGTATTTCCAATGGTACTAACTATAAGAAATGTTCATGTCATCTATAGATAGCATATAGACAACCTTTCCAATAGATTAGCTATAGCATTGTCTATAAAATTAAATATTAGCCCACATGTAATAGATAATAAGTGCCTTGGAATCAATTATAGTCCGACTATACATTAGTAGCCGGTCTATATCTCGCTTCTCATTTTTTCTCTTCTACCTAAACAAAATGCTGAGATGGCATGCTTATAGCTAGCTAAAGTGGCACCATTGGAGATGCCCTTAGGGCAATCTCAATGGGATGACTAGAATAGTTTTCATAGCATTAATTAGGTTGCCATGTAAGCAAAATGGTGATGTGGAGGTAGAGTTAATGATGAAAGAGAAGGAAACCATTTCTCATGCAGGAAACCATTTCTACACAAGTACAAAGAAAGGGAAAAAGGGGATTGGGTGAGAAAATAAGAGAAAAAAGGAGATTGGATGAGAGTTTATTTTGAAGAAACTATCCATTAGGAGCATGGTTTCTACATGTAGTGTCTAGATGACATGGAAGTTATAGAAACTATATGCATTGGGACTTCCCTTAGAGCATGTACAATGGTACATGTCAGCAGTCTCTAAGCTTTGCCATGTAGGATAAAAAATGACGTGAATGAGAGAGAGTGCGTATAGAGAGTTGAGCCGTCTCTTAATCTAGAGTCGACTCTAACACGAGAACCAACACAGGTTGTGTGTGGAAAGAAGCTATCTATTCATAAATGTGCTGTCTATACCATTGCATGGGTTGTCTCTAACGCTGTCTATAAATGACATGTCAGCTTATTATAGACAGCAGCTGTCTATACCATTGTACATGCCGGTAGTATTAGCTAGCTGCCTAGCTCTGTACCCAATGGATGTTGTAGGCTTGTAGCCATTGCATGCGATGGGCTACTTTCCTTTCCTTTGAAAGGATGCCTCGGTCCGTGCTGCTTGCAATTCCACAGGCTAAGCTATTTAATTTTGTTCGGTTGTCTGATGTTCTGATAAGACGCTACGTTTCCTACGTCTTCAGTAAAGTGATTACTATATTAGCCCCAGATATTATATATATACACACACATATAGAAAGCTTTTTTCACTCCTAAGAGTACATACTTCCACCTCTAATATACCACTTTAACGAATGTGTTACACTCTTTTATCACATTCGGTATACTTCAATAATAATTCTAAGATACTTCAATGCGATATGATTGAAAAAATTTCATTGAAACCCTTTATTTCTACTATATACACTTTTCCATATGTAAAAGAAATGTATACGCAAATTATGCTACAAAAAGTGGACCGTGACGAAATTTTTCATGGAACTCACTTTGGAGTATCTTATAATTAGTATTAGAGTATACTCAAAAGGATAAAGAGGTATAACAACATCATTTAAGTGGTATATTTAGAGTGGGAGTACGTACTCTCAGGAGTATAGAACTATTTCTCTCTCTCTCTCTATATATATATAGGAAGCTTTTTCCGTACTCCCGGGAGTACATACTCCCATCTCTAATATACTACTTAAATAAATGTTTTATACTCCTTTATCACTTTCGTTATACTCCAATAATTATTCTAAAATACTCCAATACAATATGATTGCAAAAAATTTGATAGGAGCCTTTATTTTTTTTGCTACATATCCTTTTCCATATGTAAAAGGAATATGTAAACAAATTATGCTATAAATGGTGGTTTTAATGAAATTTTTCTTGGAACTCACTTTAGAGTATCTTATAATCAGTATTAGAGTATACTCAAAAGGATAAAGAGATATAACATTATTTAAATGGTATACTAGAGGTGGGAGTACGTACACCTAGGAGTATGGAATCATTTTCATATATATATATATATATATATATATATAGCTCTTGTATGAAATTTATTTTTTAAAAAATAGCTCACACGTGGGTGTTCATCCTCGGGCCCACTGCGAGTGCGCCTCACCAACACCGCATGTGCCACGCACCCTACACCGTGCATTGCTCGCTTCCCGCGTTCATCAACCGCCTGTCGCGCATGTGTTGCGCAGAAGCAAAAGCTTCCGCACGAGGGAAGCGCGGGAGTACGCTTCTACGCTACCACACCGCCGAAAGTGTGGAAGTTGCTTCCACACTGCTACAGCACGGAAGGTGTGAGTCACAAGGATAATTTTACAAAAATTTTCACACGAAAGCTAGTTTTGTAAAAAGAAAATCCAGGAGGTTGGTACAATGATCACTTCGTCTTAAGTCTGGCATGCACGGGTTGATACATTGATCTTACTGGTCATTTTGTTTTCATAAAATATGGATAGGGTGTGTTTTTCTTACCAAATGAGTAGGATATGTTTGGATCGCAAGAATTCCACGTGAATTTTTTTTAGGGATTTTACACAAAATAGTTCAGTTCGAGCAGGACTAAGAAAAAATTATCATGTTACAAATAAGGATTGAAAGTTGTAGTTTGACTTCAAGTTGCAGAAAGATTTAAGCAAGAGCAAACTGAAAAGGATGTGAGAGAAAATAAACTAAGGCTCTGTTTGGTAGAGCTCCAGATCCTAGCTCCATCTCAGATCTGGAGTTTATAGATTAAAATAAAGTGAGTTAATTTATATTTTTAGTCTAAAATATAAAAATGACCCATCTAAACACTCTTAATGTACCCATAGCTCCAGCTCCATAAATTTCTGGAGCTATGAATACTCTGCTCACCAACTCCACAGATTTTGATGGAGCTGGAGCTATCCCAAACACCCCCTAATAAGAGCCCCTCCTAAATCTGCTTCACAAAGATTCGGAGAATAGGGATGGCAATCGGGTGTGGTGGACATGGGTAGTGCTCGTCCATATCCATACCCGCGAACCAAAATCTCACCCACGGATATACCTACGAAAGATCGTGAGCGAAGAATCTCGTCCATACCCATCGCCCGCGGGTACCCGATACCAGCGGATATACCCGTTTACCCACCACCATCAATAATCCTTCCAACCGAATAGCACTAAAATCTAATGAGCTATGGTACTAATACAAACCTTTTGATTAAATTATGTGAATCAGCTACATTCTATGGATTGAAAAATGATTGTCAATGATTCAAAATTTCAAATGTATATGAGAATAAGAATTAAAAAAATACATGCAGATAAATAGCATACAGATGCTCAAGTTCAACAATTACTGATATGAGATACCACAAATTGGAGATCAAGGGGCCAACTGGATGTTTGTTTTAGCCTATATATCAATAGAAGGTGGCAGGTAACAGGCAGAACGGGTACGTGTGAAGCTCCTCCATTCCCATACCTATTTGCCCGTTAGGTAAAATTTAGCCCTTACAAATATGACCGTGAGTAATAAAAAAGAAATATACCCATCTCTATTAGAGTTTTTACCGACAGATATACGGGTAGTTAAGTAAGAGCATCTCCATCAAGGGCCCCTAAAACAGGGACTCTATTTTGGATTTAGGGACTCTCCCTATTTTTGGGACCCTATTTTTAGAGTACAAGTCCAGCAACATCCTCTAAATCTCAGCCCCTATTTTATTTTTTCTCCTATTTTGACATATCCGCTATGTATAATCTTCATTTGACACCACTAAAATTCAATCAAAAATATTTGTAATACATAAAACATAAGCATATTAACATTTACAATTTAAAAACATGATATTTAAAATTTAAATTTAAAATTCTCAAAATTTTCAGCAGCAGATGCAGATGCAACAGTTGCAACTCATCCAAAGAAAGACACGCCATTGCGGCGAACTAATGCAATCCATCCTTCACTTAACTCCCTATTTTAAGGTTTAGGGGTTGGTTTAGGGGCTCTTTGGGAATTGGGGCTGAGGAGGCAAATTTAGGGGCCTCCTAATTTTAGGGGCTAGATTAAGAGTCCTGTTGGATCTGTATTTTTTACTAAACTCCCTATTTTAAGGTTTAGGGGCTGGTTTAGGGGTTCTGCTGGAGATGCTCTAAGGTTGCCATCCCAACGAAGACCAGTTTGTGCGCCTGGCTGTGGGCGGTCGTCGAAGAGAGAATATATATACAGCGAGATACCACGTAGTAAAGAAAGCCTCGTTAAATTGATCTATATTAGTACTTATTTCGCAGCAAAGTTGAAAAATTACACCGTCTAACGCTCAACTTTAAGGCGTTGAGATAGAGCAATCAGTTGGGCAGCAGTCAATGATAGGCTGACACCTGACAGTTACAACCGTTTATTATGTACAACACTACAAGAAGCATAAGAGCTGGTTCAAGCAACTAAAGAAGATGCAGTACTAGCGAAGAGGATTAGACTCGGGTCACCACGTCACTTAGAGGCTACCACAGCAAAATATGTCTCACTGGCTAATCCAATTCTCCTATATCTGTACGAAGGTTTTACTTTCCTTTCTTTTTACCAAGAAAAATATGTAGGCCACACACGGGCGCGCACACATGTCTTTGCTACCAGTCAGTCACTGGTTCTTCGTTAACATCCTGGAGCATTGGAGATTAAAGTGTTTCTATATTTTCTTTCCCTTATAAGTTGTATAAATTTTGAAGTAAACGAAGGAGTAGATAATCACTATCTATAATTGTTTCATACTTTCGTTTTTATATAACTTTTAAAAAGAAATGCATAAAAACGTCTCTCTTACTGAGTAGTGTAATATTCTATTTGTTTTTTACTTGACGTTTTTTATTTGTTAGGGTCGTTGAGATACGACTTTAATCATTACATTTATATCTTTAAAATTAAGGGTCTGTTTGAGGGGCTACGGTTGGGCTGAAAATTTTTTTTTGGCTTATGGTCAGAAACAAATTGTAGTTGACAATTGTGACTTTTTTGTTACACCATTTAGCTTAACCCTTTCTGATTATAGCTTTTGAGAGGAGGGAGTCAGGGAGATGGCGCCTGAGCTGGAGGGAGTCAGGGGGCGACCGGGTGGGGAGACGGTGGGGTGAGGAGGGAGGCCGAGTGAGCGGGGAGGCGAAGCGAGTGAGGTGGGAGACGGTCGAGTGAAGCACAACTGAAAAGCTCCTCTCCAGCAGCTGTAGTTTTAAGGGTGCTTTTGATGTGACTTAGTTTCTCAACTGCTTTGCAACCATACTGTTTAGGAGGTTTTTGGTCCAAAGTTGAAGCATAGCCCTTCAAACAGCCCTAAATTTATTATTAAAATTATAATATTACGAAGAAATAAGTATATTTGACCCATCAGCTATAGCATTTTTCTAAAATTCAAACCTCATCTACGATATCGGAAGTCATGGTGGACGTTGTTCTTGGTTTTAGAAATCGAGAACAACCAGAGGAAGGAGTAGCACGTCCCATGGCAGTTGGGATGCGGTGGTCGCAGGCACCGCGTGTTGGGATCGAGGAGGAGAAGCAGTTGATGGATGGGGAGGATAAGTGGCCAGAGAAGTGTCTACTGATTTATTCTGAGAGTGGATGCAATCTATTAGTTCAAAGGAATGGAGAGAGAGAGAAGGGGGGGAGGAGGAGGATGGAGGAGAAGACGATGTAGCATCGACGGTGAGAATAAGAGGTGTGGGTGCTAGAGCAATAGGGGCCGCCGTCATTGCTGGGGAAGAAGGAACGAGAGCCCGAGCTCCGTCGTGTAGGCAGAGAGTCACACCACTCAAAGAATTCATGGTGGACGGCGGCTGTTTGCGAGTGTTTTGTGCTACTGCTCACTGCACACATGGGCAGCGGCCCCAAGGTGAATAGGTGAAACACATCTGAGTAGAGGAGAAGAGGAAGGATTGAGAGGGGAGAGGAGAGGTGGGAGTACATCTGAGTATGACATGTGGGCTAGGGATATTGTAATGCTAGTTCTGATCCATATGGATGGCAAATTGGAGGAGAGAGGGGGGAGGAAGATGGAGGGGAAGACGATGTGGCATCGGCGGTGAAAATAAGGGGCGTGGGTGCCAGAGCAATAAGGGCCACCATCATCACTGGGGAAGAAGGAACGAGAGCCTGAGCTCCGTCGGGTAGGCAGAGAGTCACGCCACTCAATGGAAAGGGTGAGGAAGAATTCACAGTGGACACCGGCTGTTTGCCGGTGTTTGTGCCACTCCTCACCGAGCACATCGGCACATGGCCAGCGGCCTCAAGGTGAACAGGTGAAGGAGTACATCTGAGTATAACATGTGGGCGAGGGACATTATAATGCTAGCTCCGATCCATATGGCTGGCAAGTTTCGCAAAAACACTGTGGAATTGCCTCAGGGCAAGTTGCTCTGTTTTGACAATTGAGTGGGACTGGCTGCTCTTTTTTTTTCAAGAGGGATAAAAAGCATGCTCAATTATTCTTTACTCATGCAGCCATTTCTCAAAGAATGGACGAGTCTCGGAGATTTGGAGCGCGTCCGATCACCAACATTTCCAATCGATTTACAGCATCATCGCCTACTCAAATTTGCTCTTGATTTTGCAATGATATATCACACGTGCCCGGCGCTTCGTTTTTCCAACGCATGATTTGGAACAGTGCCTCTAAGTCGTGCAACACAATACCTGGCCTGACCCTGCAGCACAAAATCATGCAAATTCGAATACAGACAGACAGACATAGACACCAGCACCCTTTCCTTTATGCAAAGATGTTGAACGGAGATCTTTAAACCTTTTGTCTAGATCAAAACTTTAGCTTAATAAAAGACGCCATCTTTATCTCGTTTGGGCAGAGCGGCACACACATCACACACCAGTAAGGTCAAATCCATAAAGGAGTGTGGATATCGTTGACGTGGAAAGATCGATTTAGGACACAAGCACACACCATTCACAGGAATACTTTAACATCCATAGGAGACCAAAGGAAAGGAGAAAGCTGAGTAAATTTCACAAAACTATAGGTTTTTTTTATAAAATTATTAGAAAACTATAGATTTTAGTTTTTATTTCACAAAACTATATATTTTAGAAGAACTTGTTTCACAAAATTACATGGTTTTTTGTATAAATTATTAAAAAATCACAAATTTTAGCTTATATTTCACATGACTATGGATTTTAGGAGAATTTGTATTACAAAACTACATGCTTTAGAATTAATTGTTTTTTATAATGGGTTTGACAGTCTAGACCCACATGACAGCCTCACGTGTGAGTGAAACGGGAAATAAGGGCGTGTGAGACCGCCACGTGGATCCACACCTTCAGACCTGTTACAAGAAACAGTCAATTCTAAAACTTGTAATTTTGTGAAACAAGTTCTTCTAAAATCTATAGTTTTGTGTTACAAATTCCCTAAAATATGTAGTTTTGTGAAATAGAAACTAAAATCTATAGTTTTTTTGATAGTTTGTATAAGAATCATGTAGTTTTGTGAAACAAGTTCTTCTAAAATATGTAGTTTATGAAATAGAAATTAAAATTTATAGTTTTCTCATAATTTCTACAACAAACTTGTAGTTTTATGAACTTTACTCAAAAAGTAGGAGTAAGTGAGAGCGAGCGGGAGTAGAATTGATAAATCAATTTTTGTAAGGCAATTGGTCATTAGAATTGGCCAACACCAAAACCTATAAATAGGGGGTGGCTACCATTATAGTTTTCTTTCAAAATTGACATAATTAAATATAAAATGAATTTATTTATCATTTAAGTTGTAATTTCAAATTCGAGCTAACAAGCTACCATCTAACCGAGCCTCGTAAACATTTTTTTTTTTGCTTAAAATGGATTTGTTTCAATTTTCATCCCATTAACTACTACAATAAAAAAATTAATTTAAAACCTAACAACCTTTTTTCCCCCTACCCTGCCAACAAAGCAGCACACAAGAAGGGTTTTGGTGAATCCCTTGCGAGTGGCAAAAGGTGGCGCCTGCCTGCCTACTCGCTGCGGTGCGTGCCGCTTTGGAGAGAGGGAGACCGGCTTTGCTAGGAGCAGGAGGTAGAGCATTCTTTTTGTCCCTTGCTAGAGCGGCAGCCCTGCACTTATGCACCCCAAAAGGGCAGAAACAAAGGCAGGCCTACCAGTAGCAGAAATTGGCGCAAGCACACCCAGTGTCCTTGGGATTCTTTTTTGTTTGGCATACAAGTGCATACTACCAGTTTCAAATTTTTCGCTGGAAGCAAAGACGTTGAAAGGAAATCCGTAAATTTAGGGTGCGTTTTAAACGCGGGAATTAGACCATGTTTGTTTTAACTTTTGATTCTGGATTCTGACTCTAAAAGCAGAAGCAGAAACAAACAGGCTGATTCTAAAATCTGATTCTCACAATCCAGCCCACCCATATACACTAGAATCCACAATCCATTTCGTATGTGCTTTTGGATTCTAGCTTTTGGAGAATCAGTTTCTCTATAAACACAATCTAGAATCAGCTTTTAGAGAATCCAAAGCTGAAACAAACAGGCCCTTAAGCTGCGTATACAGGTTCCTCTTGGTCATTTTTCTTTCCCCCTCATTTTCGGTTAGCTCTCTTTAGCGTATGCTACTACCAAGTACTAGTGACATGCCTGATTGTACATGATTATGTGGTGGACTCTTTGGTGTAGTATACTAGTGTACTACAAACGAGTACCGTGACTCGTGGCTGGAACATGTATAGGAGGAACACCTGAAACTGAAAGTACGACTGTTTGGTTCGGCAAAATTTGGAGCTCAGAATTAATTGCACGTCTGTTTGGTCAATACCGTGTTTTTATCCGATGAACATCAAAGGGGGCGTGGCCTACAGTCCAGGGAGACTCTTGTCCATAGCACGAGCCTAGCCTAGCACACCGAATGAACCAGGTTCAAGGGCATATTTGTTTTAGCGTTTGATTATGGATTCTGACTTTAAAAGTAGAATAAAAAATAAATAGTCTGATTCTAGAATCCGATTCTCACAATCCAACCCATCCATATACACTAGAATCCACAATCCAATTCATATGTGCTTTTGAATTCCAGCTTTTAAAGAATCGGCTTCTGTAGAACCACAATCTAGAATAAGCTTTTAGAGAATCCAAAGCTGAAACAAACAGGCCCTAAATCTGCGCACTCGAGAGTCCATCTAGCATTATAAACTATAAAATTAGATATTTAATCATCCAAACTTTATAATTTAATTCAAATAACACCCCAATCTCATTTCACATAGTAGTCCCTCTCTATCTTGATTTAGGGGAGAAGCTCCTTGGGCCACACCTCTCTTTCACTTAAACTTTTCCAGCGTGTCATCTTACGTGACAAAACCGCTTACTCATCACGCTAGGCAATCAATGCCATTATGCTAATCGATCAAGATATTATTTGAATCAGATTACAAAGTTGGGATTAAATACCTGATTTTAATAGTTCAGGGTGTTAGATAGACTTTTGAGTAAACTTTAATATGTTATATAGACTTTTTCATACATTGTGCAGCATTAGACTTCATATTCAATCATCTCCGGTTTGATCTTCCAAGTCCCAACGACCTTCAGTTACCTTAAAATGCCATTGACTCATGTTGTAATATTGTTACAAGGAAAATATAACATTGTAAACTATGCTCGAAAGTTCGTCCAGCACCCTGAACCATGAAATCAGATATTTGACCCACCGAATTTTGCAACCCAGTTCAAATAACGCCCTCACCTGGTTTCACATAGTGGTATTGGCCACATGACGTAATAAGTGTGCAGTTTTGCTATGTAGGATGATATGTTGGGCAAATTTAAGTGAATGACGGGTGGGACTTATAAGAAATTCTCTTTCAAATTGAAATAGAGATGGAATGAGCTACAAAGGCGACAAATATGGAAGCATGACTAGGAGCTCAGTGAGGGAGAAGTCTACATAGGCCCTACCTGTCATTGACCTAATTTGGTTAGCGTATCATCCTATATTGCAAAACCACTCACTCATTGTGCCACATGAGCAGTAACACTATGTGAAACCGAGTCAGGATATTATTTGAATCAAATTTCAAAGTTTGGGAAGTAAAATATCTGATTCTATAATTCAAGATGCTAGATAGACTTTCGACAAAGTTTAATCTGTAACATGGACTTCTTCCTTTATTCTAACAATTAAAGTTATCTCGATTTTAAGATAGCCATGGTAACCACCGAAAAGACTGTATTGTGTATACTGAATCCTATGCAAAGGAGGTGGTGGTGGTGGTACAATGATAGAGATTTTGAGATTCTTAGCGGTACAAAGCGCTGCTCATTTGTGAAGGTGCAACTACCCCGCGCGCCGCACACACCCCCGCATTATTTACCCAAGCAATTTTTTTTTTGCTGCTCAATCATTTTTGTAAGCTTTCGAAATTGCAAATCTGGTTGAGAAAGAAATTGCAAATCTGGTTGTCTCAACAGTAGCAGTCACTTACCACGCTCACATTCCACGACATATATATACCTACCATGTTCGCATACCACGGCAGCTAAACCTGCTGCCCTCCCACATCGCACTATACCACAGCCGATGACATTAGTGACATATATCGTCTCTCGATCATTCTACGGTTGAGAAGGAACTATATTATTAATTTCGTTCAGATGTAGATCAAATTTAGAAGGTAAAGCTAGGCAATGGGCCAACCCCCCTCAAAAAAAAAAAACCTCTCATTTACCTTCGCTCAGAAACCTGACGAGTACATGTGGTGTGTGTCGTTGCTGTGCGCGTCCTCTCTCTCGTCTTCCTCCCCTCCTCGGTCCTGTGTCGACCTCCCTCTCTTTTACCTTCCCAGAGCGCACCAAGGGCCCAAAAAGCTACTTTCGCTTTCCACGGCTCGCATGCGGCCGCACCCAGCGGTGCGTTTAGGCGTAGCCATCGCTCTTCGCTGAGCGGTCAGCACGTACTCGCACGCAGTCGCAGGTCGCAGCAGCAGCGGCAGCCAGCTGCGAAATGGCGCGCCAAGATTCGCGTACGTCCGTCCGTCGCGCTCGCGCACAGGGAGAAAAAGGGGGGGCGGAATCTCACGGAATGGTTGGCCTCGCAGGCGAGCGCAGCATGCATGCGATGGCGCAGGCTTTGTGAATCGCATCGCGATGCCAAAGCCAAAGCCGAAGCGACGTGAATATATCTCTGCGTCTGAGCGCCTCGCCAGCGGTGAAGCCCCGAAGCAAAGCCTCGAAAGAGCTGCATCGTGCGTGTGTGTGCGTGTGTTCGTCTGTGGGCGGTGGCAACGCCACTAGCGGCCCCCTGTCCTGGTGGATCGGTGGCGGCTAGCGTGCTGCATGTGAGTCGATGTGCAGGAATATATGGGTCGCAGAACGTCGGAGAGCAACGTATGCGAAAAAGTAACGATCGGGTGTCCTATGTGCGGCGTACTGACGTGTCTAGACGAATTTTTGACCGTGTTGAGACCGAATGGAAATATGTGTACGTACCATGTACGTACGCTCAACCGGGCTGGCTTCTGTAGACCTAAATTTTAAGTGTAAACTTCGTGTAAATCATATGTAATTTTTTTTTAGAAAAATTATTGTAGGTAGTGAGGAGGTGGTGTTTATAGCCATAAAATTTTAAGATCGAAATCTACCACATTTGGGGATATGAAAGGGACAAAATCTATCTCCCAAATGGAAATATGTGTACGTAGCATGTACGTACGCTCAAACAATTCAAAACCCGTTGGAATCAGGAAAAATTCTTGCATTCTAAACAAGACCTAACTATATTCATCTTCATCCCACTTCCTTGCCTTGTTACTCATGTTTGCGCTGTTATTGAAGGGTATTTTGGTCAAATTTTACCAAAATGTGATTACCTTGGTAAGCATGATTTGGTCAAAATTAAGGGCCTGTTTGGTAGAGTTCCAGATTCCAGCTTCTCCTGAAATCTAAAATTTGTAGGCTAAAATAAAGTGAATTAAGTTTATATTTTTGGTCTAAAATGTAAACAAGATGATCTATCTAAGTACTCTTAATGTATTCACAGCTTCAGCTTCATGAATCTGGTGAAGCTAAAATTTTCAGCTTCACCGGATTCTCAAAATCTGGAGAAGCTGAATCCCTGCCAAACAGGCCCTAAGTGCTATAAACATTCTAAAATGGAGAGGATCTTTTAGACAAATATGATATCTCCAGCTTCTATAATTAAGAAGCCAGTTGTTTTCCAGGGTTTTTTCACCTTAAGCTCCGAAAGCAAATTTAAAGAGTAGCTTAAGCTAGAAACCGAGCATAGCTCGATTGGTAGCGTTGTCGAACTTTCGCCCGCCCAGGTTTGAATTCTATTATTCGATCCGGATGCCTACCTCTTCTTTAAGTGATGAATGCGAGGGCTACCACTGCTCTTTTTAAAAATGGAAGTCTAACGTTTTGTTTGTTTGGGTTTTTTCTATCTTAAGGACAAAAAACAAAATATAAATAAATTGGTGATTTTTTTAACTGAGTTTTTTCAAAAACCATAAGACTCCACGTAACTAAAAAATAAAAAAAATCAAAGTCTAAACAAATTGGTGAGTTTTTAACTGTTTTTTTTCAAAAGCTAAAACTCTATATAGCTAAAAGCCAAAAGTTAACGGAGAGGTGCTTTTTTCTATATAGGGAGGATTGGTCTGAGATCAATATCACTGAAGTTAAGATAAAACTATCCAGCTCTATCATGTATATAAACATATTGTTTTTAAGCTGTTTAACCAAAAGATTAACTTTAAACTATAAACAAAGAGACTAAAACTAAACAAACAGCGCGCTCCATCCTCCACGGCAGGAGGAAAGTTTGTAAGCCACGATGGTCGACATAGTGCAGGGGTAGGCCATAAGCTCAGCACCTAGATTCAGCCCTGAAATCCGTCACATGCCACATTGCCACCCTTTTCACAAGAAAGACGGGAGACCAAAAAGCTTACACCCCTCCATAGTCAAAAACGCTAGGATAATCCCCTGTTTGACCGTTAAGAGGGCGAGGACCATGTCTCCATATCCTTTGGTCCCCTGAGGCAATCATACGCTCGCAATAGCCGGTCCATCATCAAATTTTTTTTTAGGCGATCCATCATCGTATTCGTATAGATAGATATACATAGGTAGATACCGGTCGCGTTAATCATGAACTATTGAAAAAAGAATAAGAATGTGATGATCACGAGGTAGCTAGCCAGCAAGATCATTGGCGTTGTGGTCCAACGCAAATCACTCCAAGGGAACCGATTAGCCTAGAGATTAGCAATTCTTCGTTCGAGTAGTAATCTAGGATTAGCTTGTGTTAATTAATCGCACTCTATTGGTTAGCCACTAATTGTAAAAGGCTATGAACACATGGGATGGGTCGAGACGGCGTGCGTGCTTAGATGCCAAATCATAGTGTCGATAGGAAGGAATCCGTCACACTTCTAGCTCCCTGATAAGCTTCTTTTGTAAATCTAGCTTCTTTCTGAATAAAATTATAAGAATAGTCTCTTTCCCAACTATAGAAACGTCGGAAGATGACACGTGTCATCTGTCGTCCTACCATACAATGGCAGGAGAGCATCTACCGAGCATTACTGCCTCGATAGCATTAATGAACCAAATTAATTAAGAAAAGCCATTTAATTAAGTGATTAATTAACTAACTAACTAATTGATTGATTAATTAAAATGAATAATTAATGTCATAAATTCTTGCTAGGTCATGAGACCTCAGTAGGATAATGCTGCAGTGTTTCCACGAACATGAAATGGCATATTTTTATAATTATGTTTAGAAAAAAAGACTATATTTCTAAAAAAAAAGTTTGTTAAGAGCTAGTAAATTAATCACTCCACTGAAAGGGGTACTTTGTATATTTTCTTTCTGCAAAGGAATTTTACGTACGTACATGTTGGTATGTACGGGGAGCACTGGCCACATTTAGATCCTAGCTGCTTGTCTTGTCTATTGCAAAAGATCCGGATTCCGTAATCAACCGTTGCTTGTACGTATATGGAACGGCATGTTTGACCAGATTTGTCTTTGCTCAGTTTTTATAGTATTCCCGGACGTGTTAATCATGAGGTACACATCCCCAGGGATTAGTTGTTGTTTTCATTTAATTAACTTCGGATTAGTTCGTCATTAGGCACCTAAGCTAAGGGGGTGTTTGGTAGAGCAGAGTAATTCTAACTCTAAAAATTTATAGAGCTAGAGCTTTCGGTACATTAAAAGTGTTTAGGTAGGTTATTCTGTTTACATTTTGAGAGGTGTTTCCGTGCTTTTCTTTTTTTTATAGTTGCATAAATATTAAAGTATAGATGAAGGGTAGACAGTGATTACTTACCCTTCGTTTGCTTTAAGATTTATGCAACTTGTATTAAAAGAGAAAGCATTGAAGCACTGCTCTTACATTTTAGACTAAAAATATAAACTTAATTCATTTATTTTAGTCTACAAGTTCCAGATCTGAGGTAAAGATAAGATTTAGAGTTCTGCCAAACAGGTCCTAAAGCCACCTAAGATGAAGCCATCTCGAGATTCTTGACACTAGCAGCCCCAAGTAAGCAAAGAATTAGGTCCCTCCTGACCCACTGAAGTCCCGATTGAAACACGAGAATTTTTTCTGATAGAAATTAAAGTGTTTCATATAATAATCTTACGAAATTTCTGCATTCCAAAGAGAGTCGTAAGCTTCTGCAGAAAACGCTTGTTCAGCTCAAGTTCACTAGAAACTTTTTTTTTTCGATAAAGGAAGCAACTTTATTAATACCCAGAACAGTATATCAAGAGGATACAAAGCCTTGGCACACTTCCGGCTTCTGCATAGAGCACACAGCCATGAAGAGAGAGGAAAAAGGAAAAGAAAAGAAAAGAAACAAAAAAAGACAGACATAAAGTAGTGTCCCGCAGACCGAAGACAAGGCCGCCACCCAAAAGACAAATCCAAACTAGTGACCTACAATCCGAAGACTAGATCGCCACCCATGATCCTGAGAGAAAAATGACTTGGCCGCTTGCAGCAATAGATGCGAACCCATCACGACCCACGCCTGTGAATCCTCCCGCTGAAAAATGGCCCAACTGGAGAACCAGAAAGCCGCCAAGTGGATAACCTGTAAAGGAGATATCGAGAATTTCCTGTTAAAAACCATATCATTCCTGCAATTCCAAAGTGACCAGCACAAAGCCGCCGCTCCAAGCAGAAGCAAAGGTTTCATATTTTTGTCGAGACCTTGAAGCCAATTTCCAAACAAATGTTCGACGCTAGCAGGTTGTTTTATTCCGGTTGCAAAATGAAGGACACACCAAACAGCCCGAGCAAAACGACATTCAAAGAACAAATGTTTGATTATCTCGTTTTTATGGCAGAAAACACATGACAAATTACCCTTCCAATTCCGTTTAGCCAAATTGTCTTTTGTAAGCACCACCCCCCTTCGCAAGTACCATAAGAAAATTTTGATCTTCAACGAAGCTTTTAATTTCCACAATATTCTGTTCACATTGGGGATATTTTTGAATATTAAGGCAGCATAGAGGGATTTTACCGAGAACTGACCATTCAAAGTTAGGTTCCAGTAAAAGACATCCTGTTCTTGTGACAGAACAACTCTCTCAATGCGAGCTAGCAATTCATTCCAAGCAACCAGTTTTGGACCAATGAGAAGTCTACGCCAAGAGATATTAGGGGGTGAAGAGCTCAATGCTTCTGCAATTGATATAGACTTTGATCTGGCTATGTTATATAAGGAAGGATACCGGTCACGCAAAGGTGATCCATCCATCCAAATGTCTTCCCAAAAGCGCACTTGCGATCCATTATTGACAATAAAGGTGCCAAAACGAAGAAAGTCTCGTTTCACCTTCATTAAACAAGACCAAAAGTGGGAATCTCCATTTTTCCTTTCCACTTGGGCCAAAGGTTTTGACCCCAGGTATTTGTTTCTAAGGATCTGTTGCCACATTCCTTCGGAAGAAAGCAATTTATATAACCACTTACTAAGAAGAGCAATATTTTTTATACTTAAATCATGAATCCCGAGTCCTCCTTGATCTTTTGGTTGACATAGAATGTCCCATTTAGAGAGTCTGTATTTTTTCTTAACTTCGTCCCCTTGCCAGTAAAATCTGGATCGAAAGTAATCCAGTTTTTTAAGAACTCCTCTGGGTAAGGAGAAGAAGGACATCATATACATCGGAAGACTACTAAGCACCGAGTTAATCATAACTAGGCGTCCTCCGATAGAGAGATTCTTCCCTTTCCAGCTGCTAAGTCTCTTTTCAACACGCTCTTCAACCTTTTTCCAATCACTATTCCTTAACTTCCTGTAGTGAATCGGGATGCCAAGATAGTTAATTGGAAAACTACCAGCTTTGCATCCAAACAAGTCAGTGTAATAACCTAGATGCTCTTGAGCCTCCCCAAAGCAGTAGACCTCACTTTTATGAAAGTTGATCTTAAGACCCGATGCTTGCTCAAAGGCATACAAAAGTAGCTTCATATTACGAGCCTTGTCCAGATCATGATCCAAAGAGAGTATAGTGTCATCTGCGTATTGAAGGATCGAAAGTCCCCCATCAACAAGATGCGGTATAACTCCGTCAAATTGCCCATCCATGTAGCTCTACTTATGAGCACTTTTAGCATATCAGCTATGATGTTAAACAGCAAAGGAGATAAAGGATCTCCTTGTCGAAGGCCTTTCTAACCTGAAAAAAGGGTCCGACATCATCATTAACATTCACAGCCACACTTCCCCCTGAAATATAAGTTCTAATCCATGAAATCCATTTGGACGAGAAACCTTTCATTCGGAGGGTCTGAAACAGGAATGGCCATCTTACTTTGTCGTAGGCTTTCTCAAAATCTAACTTAAGAATTATCCCATTTTGATTATGCCGGTGGAGTTCGTGTAAGGTTTCATGGAGAATCACAACTCCTTCGAGGATATTCCTGCCTTTTATGAAAGCCGTCTGCGTCGGGCTAATCACCTTATCTGCCACCAAGTTTAATCTACATGTGGCAACTTTAGTAAAAATCTTGTAACTCACATTCAACAAGCAAATTGGGCGGTACTGTTGAATGATATTAGCCTCTTGAACCTTTAGAATTAGAGTAATAACACCAAAGTTGAGGCTAAAAAGTGGCAGATCTCCTTTAAATAAATCATGGAACATCTGGAACAGGTCCCCTTTAATAGTTTCCTAGAAATGCTGATAGAATTCAGCCGGGAAGCCATCTGGACCTGGTGCTTTATTGTGTTCCATTGAGAAAATTGCCTCCTTAATCTCAATTTCCGTGAAATCAGCAGTCAGGAGATCATTTTCGCAACCCGAAACCTGAGGAATATCTTGCTTACATGATTCATCTAAGGAGAAGGAATTACTTTCCGGTTCCCCAAATAAATCCTTGTAGAATCCAGTGATGAAGTTTTTGAGATTGGCATGGCCCTCAATCTTATGATCTCCATTTACAAGAGAGAAGATTTTCTTCTTCCTGTGCCTTCCATTGGCAACCATTTGGAAGTATCTAGTATTATTATCTCCCAAAAGGATATCCTTAACTTTGGCACGCTGGTAATATTTAGTTTCTTCTTCTCTTAGGAGTTTGGACAGATGGTCCCGAGATTGAGCCAAAAGGAGTTGTTCTTCGTCGGTCAGATTTCTGACTTCAGCAGTAGTATCCAACATGTTTATAGTGTTTTGGAAAGCCATTTTCTTTTTCTTATAAGCACCATTTGAATGGGCCGCCCACCCCCTTAGAAATTTGCGCAATGCGCTTCACTAGAAACTTAGGCTCCTCAAACGGGATGAGGCTGCGAGCTGAGTGTACCTGAAGGCAAGCTTAAAAACCACCAACTGAAGCAACTCTCGTTAGACCAAACATACGGTTAGATTATATTATAAAGTTTTGGATCAAAACAATTTTAGACCCTTTTGCTTTGGTTTTTTTTTTTGGATAAAGGAAGCTTTTATTAATTTCAAAGGCATTACATCGAGAAGATACAAATCCTTGAAACTTCTTCCGGCCTCTGCTTAGCAAGAAGCACACAGCCCAAAAAGAAAACAAAAAAAACACAACCCAGAAGAAAAGATAAAAACACACTCTCTAAAAGAAAGCAATCCGCAGATTAGACCGCCATCCAGAAGTCTGGGAGAAGAAATCCATGGCCACCTGCATCAATCGTTGCGAAGCCTGTACCAAAATAGGTCGCAATTCCCACCTGCGAGAATCGACCCATGTACGTGACCAATGATGCGTAGCCAAAATAACTCAGAAGGGAATGGTTTTGATTTCTTTTCAAACACAATATCATTTCGTGTAACCAAAGGGACCAACAGATAGTTGCGACCAAGCAACACAATACTTTTGATATCCTTGTCAAAAGAGGCCATAACTCCCAAATATATGAGCTGCACTAGTTGGTCTTACAATACCAAATGCTAGATACAGAAAACCCCAGACCATACGAGCAAAGCGACAATGAAAAAACAGGTGCCTAATTGTCTCCATTTCGTGACAAAAGCAACACTTTGTACTACCTTGCCAATTACGTTTTGCCAAATTGTCCTTAGTCAGCAGAACCCCCCTTCGAAGGTACCAGAGGAACACTTTGATTTTTAAAGGGGCTTTTAACTTCCATAATCTCCTATTTAAATTAGGCACATCATGTCTAATTAGCGCCAAATAATGTGACTTCACTGAGAATTGTCGAGATGGACTCTGATTCCAATAAAATTCATCATCATTCTGTGTCAACTGTAAGTTAACGATACGTGAGAGCAAATCAGTCCAAACCGTTAACTTAACACCAATCAATGATCGTCTCCAAACAATGTTCGGTTGATAACCGTTCATAAAAATTTGCTTTGGTTTATCTGCTTTAAAATTGCTTCTTGTCACAGAATCAGAGAAAAACCTGGACTCTTGGTGGAGACCTTAACTTCCAAATGGAATGGACATAGATACAGGGGGCACACACACACACCCCTAAAATTGATAGAAGCATAGAGGGACTAGACACTATAAACTCATGCAGATGTTACTAGTTTCTGTTATGAATAGCAGAGGAGAGATGAGCGCAAGTGCAACGCCCAGAAAGTATAACCCTAACCCTAATGCTCTGATACCATGTTATGAATAGCACTTGTATTGATCATGAGGCCAATGGGCCAATATATATACATGTGCACAAGAGCATACAAGGAAAGCCTATACAAGGCAACATCTATACAAGGTATTAGCAATCTCATATATTAGGAAACCAGGATATTGTCTAACAGTTTCCAAACCAAAGCATCTTCATCTTAAGTGAACTCAATACTCTCAGCAATGCTAGTTACTTCTAACCACTTCAACCAAAGCCTATCACACACACATCGTCTAAAAGTTAACTTGAGATTAGTTCCATCCCAAACATCAGAAATAACAGCCTCATTTTCATTCACTACTACATAAAGCTCCCAAAATTGTATGGCCAAACTGGAGTTACCAAACCATTGGTCTTCCCAGAACTTTACTTTACTCCCATTTCCTACCTTCCACTGATAAGCCAAATTCTGCTGCCTTACTAGCCCAAATAACACCCTTCTAGAAAGGGGAGGGCTTACAAGGAAGGTCATCTAAAATGTTAACCCCGTCATCTCCATATTTGAAGTCAATGACTCTTCCAAAGCTTATCCTTCCCAATGCAAAATTCTCTGTAAAAAACCCGGACGTCACACATCATTATAACCACTAAGACACTCCATATCAAGCTCAAAATATAACACAATCTTCTTCTTCTTCTTCTTCTACTACTACTACTACTACTACTATTAGTGAGTAGCAAATAGCACAAATGCACATTCAGCTAAACACGAACGAAAAACAAAGAAACGAGGGGCCATCCAGTCCAAAATGTCTGCATGTATGGGATGAAGAGGGCAAGAAAAAGCAGCCTCTGCTGCTGGATGCCTGGTGCCCTACAGCCTGTTTTCGGTTGGTCCCCTACCTCTCCAATCTCCACCCAAAATCCCAAGTTCACAATCGCGATTCCCAAGCGACACTTGCACCTCTTTTACCTCCCCCCTTTGCGTGTACAGCTACTGTGCTGGCGACTTCAGCCATAATTTAGCTAGGGATAGGTATTTTTAAATCGAAATCGAATTACTAAATTGAATCGAATGAATCGATTATTTTAGTTTTTTCGGTTTTCGATTCGGTTTTTGTTTTGATATAATTTGATTCGGTTTTTCGCTTCTAAAAACTGAAATAACTGAATAGCCTATGTACAATAACATTTTTATAATGTTCTTTCTAAAGCTATTAAAAAATTCTCATGTTCTAATACATTTATGCATATGTTTGGTATATTCATATATTCTATTATGCTTATATTGTAATGATCTATGAATGACTCTGTAATATTTTAGAAATTGATCCTTAACTGACATTAGACCAGCCGAAAATTGTAAGTCACTAGATTTAAAAGTCACTTGAGACAACAATTTCGAACTTAAATATTTATTTCTGAGGAGTTTATGTCATATTCCATCTTTATTTACTATCTTCCATAGCCGTTTTCCTAGCAAAACAGGATTCATAATATCTAGATCTAGCATACCCAAACCCCTTTGGTCTATTGGCACATAGACTAAATGCCAATTGACCAAATAGTACTTTCTGATACCTTGGTCAGTTTGCCACAACAGTCTAGCTCTAAAAAAAACATCCTTTTCCTTACCCCTTTGATAATTTGTAAAAGAAAAGCGTATAAAGAGAGACATTACTTAAACATGAATTAACAAGGATCAATCTACTATCAATTGATAAGAGTTTCCTTTGCCAATATCCTAATTTGTACTCCATCTCATCCTCTATATTCTTCCAATAAATTTTCATTAGTCTAGTTGTACTAACATGTATACCTAAATAAGTTAAAGACACAGAACCATTTTTACATGTGAGGATTCGACTATAATCTATTTGTTTGTTTACAATATCCCTAAAGCAATAAAGTTCACTTTTATGAAAACCAACCTTCAGTCAATGGCTTGTAAATATAAAAATGTTACAATCATCTCGCTGACTACCTTTAAAGCATATCGCTAACACCTATGCTATGACTCCCTTCTATGCATGAGCTCCTCCTCCACTGCTATAAACTGTACTTGATTCGTGTTTCATCGCTGATACTACACCAGGGAGTAATTTCCTTCAGAAATTTGAACTGTAGATTTGCTTGTGACATTTTGGTTTGTAATGTACTGGTGCTAAGTGTTTTCAGACTGAGAAATCATGCTGAACTTTCTATCCGGTCTCCGAAAGTAACATCGGCTAATCACTGCAGTGCAATTTCGCCTGACTACATTATAGAGTAGCATTGAGAAGTATATATAGGGATGGTAATCAGGTGGGTATCTGTAGGTATGGCTGTTGTCTATATAAACCCAAAATTCGAAATTATATCATCCATCCAAACCCACTAGATTTATTGGACACAAATCTATGCCCATACCCAAACTCGATGGATACCCAATACCCAATAGGTACTCATGAGTAGTAGGTTGTGCTGAAAAGAAAGAGTTAACGTGGGCTATAGGTGACCAATGATACACCAATTTATTTTATTTAATCAGCACATTATGATAACCTATAGGTGACTAATGATACTACAAGTTCAAGTAAGTACATATAAGATATTTGATGTCAAATACTACACCATTCTATAGTGTTTTCATATATATTGTATTTGATTTCGATGAACAAGATGATAAGTATTAGAGTAAAATGTGGGACAATGATATGTAATCTCATTCGATGATTAAAATAAGATAGAAACTCAATTGACCTGCATTTAACTCAGTCACATAGTATATACTTAACACTTATGACTACAACGATAGCGGAGATGTCAACACATAATAGAGCATTATCTAAAAGAAAGAGCATGATATATACACAATAAATTCAGAGTATGATTTGTGCAAAATAAATTTAGAGCACGATACATGCTCAACAAGTTAATGAATATAGTATTGCCTTTTAAAGTCTTATGTGTGTATCAACCTCTTATTTAAATAGTTACGGTTTTAATTTTTTAATATATATCTTACAAAAAGTGGGGCTCACATGTCATAGGATACCCATCGAGTATCTATGGGTACAAATTGATACTTTACATCTATTTTGTGTCCTTATCAGATATCCAAACCCAAAAACCAAAGATCTAAAATGCTATCCGTGCCTATTTTTATCAAATTGAATATCCGTAAGTATTCAAACCTATAGTAAAACTGATATCCCTATCCCTATGTATTAGTACCATAAGATTTGGACTCCATAGTCAACACATGTTTTTCATCCTCCAGCTTTTCCTCCAGCTTTTCAGAAGGATAAGACCTTTGAAAGGCTCAGCTTCAAATCTTCATCGAATAGAAATTAAGGGAAAAAAAGACTGTTGGGTTGTACTACTGCTACATGGAAACACTTTCCGTATGACAAGCGCAACTGAAAAATCGAGAAAGAAAAACCAAGACTCTCTAGCCGAACGGAGCATGCACCGCAGTAAAGAGCCGCAGTTAATACCACCATCCCTCTTCTCACCAAACCATCTCTCTCCCTCCCTCTCTATCTCGCTGGCTCTCTGCCCCCGTGTGCGTTTCTTGGGACTACTACCTGCTGGCCTCCCTGTTTCCTGAATAAAACAAGAACCGAAGCAGGAGGAGGAGGCAAGAAGACGTGAAATGTAAGCAAGAAACACACTGAGCTGAGCAGCAGAGAAGTTGTCGTGAGGGAGCGAGAGAGAGAAGGGAGAGCATTTCGTCTTCACCATGAAGTTCATGAAGCTCGGCTCCAAGCCCGACGCCTTCCAGACCGACGGCGGCGACTCCAGGTGAGTGAGGCCCGCTCCTCCCTTGGCCATTGCAACCCATCTTTACTTCTTTACCTCGACCGGTGTGATTAAAATGGACGCTTCTTGTCTTGTTTTTTTTTTTAACTTCTTCTCATGTTTCGGTGGGAACAATAAAATGCCGGTTGTGTTTGATGCAATGGCAAGCCTATTCTAGTGTTCTTGGCTTCTAGACTCTGATTTGTTTTTGGTTGTTTCCTTGGTCTCTGTTCTTCTTTGCAGTTTTCTTTTTCTTTTTTGTCTGTGGAAGCAAAACAATAATGCATTGTTATGATGTTATCTGACAAAAGAGCTTGTTTTGTGTTCTTGATTTGTTTCCTCAAAAGAAGTTATTTTCTTTGGGTTATAGGAGCAGTTTCACTGTGATTTTGATATGTGGGGCTTCTAGTAGTACTGCTCAAGTGCTCGTGAGCTACGTGGGTTTCTCTGCACGGCATTTGACCAAAGCGCCTACCCTTTTGCTACGGAAAAGATGGCACCACCCTTTTGGTTGTACAAACAAAACATGGTAGTAGTAGTAGTTGTGATAAGATCATAAAAATCATAAGATTCTTTTTTTTAAAAAAAATGATGGGTGCTGATCAAAATGTTGCACGCTTTCTGTTCTTCCCCTTTTCTTAGAACCCACCTGGCCACGCCCACTGGATCTTGGGATTGATATTTCATTCTTAGTTGCAGAGACTGACATCATTAACAAACAAACAAAAAAAAACAGTTCTTGAATACTTTTATTTGTGGTTGAAGTGTATCTGTATGTCTTGACATGAATAAGAATATTTGGGTAACAAAAGATGCTCATGATGCTTGGTTAATAGAAGTACTCTGAAAGTCTTACCGTTGTGTATTGTGTTGGTTTGGAGATGCTATTCCTGTGTGTTAGTCGACCACTACTTTGCTTGTCATGTTCAGATAAATGCCTGCAAATTCTGTCACATAACCATCAAGGTCATGGATTTGCTTGCTGACCAAGACCAACTGACCAGTGTATACTACTCATTTTAGGCCTACAGGACATGTTAAAAAGTTTCTCGCTTGCCCATGCAGTTTTCAACGTTTTCTTCCTGGTGCTACTTTCTCTTATTCTTTGTCTCCTCAATTGTTTTGTAACTCTGAACAAATCTATCTCACGCAGATATGTGTTGTCCGACCTACCGTCAGACCTCGTCATCCATGTCGAGGAGGCAAGGTTCTATCTGCACAAGGTAATTTCTAAGCATTTTACTCATTTCTGAACTAAACTAGATTATACTGCTGTGCATTAAGGCACGTCTTGAACTTACGTTAAAACAATGCATCTGCCAATGTACAGCTATGAGCACACCAGAAGATGCTGCTATAATGACAACTTTTGTCAGGAGCCACTTGAAATTTGGATCTATGTTGCTTTCAGAATCTTTCCCACAGTTTCTTTAGATCACATTTCCATTTCCATTAAATTTTCTGTATGGTAGGTGACAACAGTGCACGTACCTCACAAATTGCAATTAGAGCATGTATAGTGGGGTAATGTTAGCCGTCTATGTGTTTTGCTACATAAGATTTTTTGCTGATACGAAGGAGAGAGAGTATACCATATAGACAGTATAAAACATGATTGTATGAATTATTGTCTATAATAAACACTTTTTTCATATCTTAATTAAAAGATTGTATGATCTCATAGAGACAACCTTAATATGTTACCTATTGTAGAAGTTGTTGTCTTTAGATGATATTGCATATGCTCTTAAATAAGTCCATTTGTTGAATCTGTTGAAAAGATAGAATGCTACAGAAAATCTACAAATGCCTACTATTCAATTATAGCTACTTTTCTTCTATAAACATTGGTTACTCTCTGTAATTTTGATCACTTCGCAATCTATTTTCAGTTTCCGCTTCTTTCCAAGAGTAGCCTGTTACAAAGGCTGATAATCGAGGCTAGTCAGAACGGCACTGATGAGGTTTATATACATGACATCCCTGGTGGAGTGAAGACTTTTGAAATCTGTGCTAAGTTCTGCTATGGCATGGTTGTGACCCTCAATGCATACAACGTTGTCGCCGCCAGATGTGCAGCGGAGTACCTTGGGATGACTGAGGATGTCGAGAAAAGCAATCTGATATTTAAGATGGAAGTGTTCCTGAATTCTGGCATCTTCAGAAGCTGGAAAGACTCTATCATAGCGCTACAGACAACAGATGCATTGATACCATGGTCTGAGGAGCTAAAGTTGGCTGGAAGATGCATAGATTCTATTGCTTCCAAAGCTACCGCTAACCCGTGCAATGTAATGTGGTCGTACACCTATAACCGGAAATCCGCATCCTCCGATGAGATAGTGGAGACTCGGAAAAGCTCGCAGGCGGTTCCCAAAGACTGGTGGGTTGAAGACCTGTGTGAATTGGATGTAGACCTTTACAAGCGTGTCATGGTTGCGGTCAAGTCCAGAGGAAGGATCCCTCCTGACGTTGTCGGAGAAGCTCTCAAGGCCTACGCTGCTAGATGGCTTCCAGATTGCTGCGACATGCTGGTTGACAACGTCTACTCCACGACATACAAGCATCTGCTCGAAACCATCGTTTGGCTACTGCCGTCAGACAAGGGATCCCGTGTTGTTCGTGTGGGTTCTTCTTGAAGCTGCTCAAAGTTACTGTCCTGACCGGAGCTGGAGAGCTACTCAAGGAAGAGCTTATGGACAGGATTGTCTTGCAGCTGCACAAGGCGTCGGTTAACGATCTTCTGATTCCGTCCAATCCGCCGGCTCAGACCGCTTACGATTTCCAGCTAGTCCAGACGCTCGTCGGTAGATACATGCGTCGCGCTGGAGTAACTGAAGATGGAATTTTTCTCAACGACCTTGACAAGGAGATGTTTGAGACAAATGTGGAGAATGAGTCCTGCTAACACTGTGCAAGCTGGTTGATGGGTATCTAGCTGAGGTTGCCTCTGATCCGAACCTGTCAGTTTCAAGCTTTGTTGGACTGGCAACATCCATGCCTGAAGGAGCTAGGCCAACACATGATGGTCTGTATACCGCCATCGATATCTTTCTCAAGGTATGTTTGACAAGAATCATCATACAATATACGTCGACCTTGTTTCAGTCTTTTACTCCTTGCTTAATCCATCGAAGTTTTAACAGTTGTTACTTGTTGTCAGTTGCATCCCAACCTACCCAAGGTGGAGAAGAGGAAGATATCCAGCCTGATGGATGTCAAGAAGCTCTCCAAGGAAGCATGCATACACGCGGCGCAGAACGACCGCCTCCCGCTCCGCGTCGTCGTGCAGGTGCTCTTCTTCGAGCAGCTGCGCGCGACGGGGAGCAGCCCCCAGGCATCGGCCACGGCCACGGCCAACGGCAGCACACGGTCCGTCACGCACCTGGAAGACGACTGGAAGGACCGCGCGCTGCCGGAGCCGCCAACGCCATCCCCTCTGAAGAAGCAGCTCGGAAGCCTGAAGCTCGTCGACGAGGACGACCGCCAAGACGACGACGGCCGGCGGCTGGCGAGGAGCAGCATCGCGAACCAGAGCAGCAGGCTGTCGCTGTCGTCGCGGTCGCGGAGGATCTTCGACAATCTGTGGGTTGGAAGCTGCCCGGCGTGGTCGTCAGCAAGAGCTCGGACACGTCCGGGAGCTCGCAGAGCCCACGGTCGTCGGCCAAGCCACCGGAGTCCAAGTCGTCCAGCTCGTCATCGAGGAACCGGCGATACTCGGTGTCGTAGGACGGCGGCGGAGGGGGCTGTACAGAGGATGGAGCCTGGTCCATGGAGAATGAAGTGATGAAACTGATGCTAACTTTCAGATTTCGTGTCTGTGTGTGCTGTGATTGTTTCTTTTCTGAAGTAGTAATGTGTACCCCGACGTCCTTGAGCGATGAGCAGCTAGAAATCCTTTGTCACCTCAAATGCTCTGATGCTGAAACAACACAAGCCCCTGTATTCCGTTGCAACTATGCTTGACTCAGTGATCTGGGCAATCTTTTTGGTGGTTTTGTTTGATCTTTGATGGTAGTCAATCATCAGGCAAGTGATCAGACCAAAAATCCATGATAGCTTATGCAGAAGTTTAACAACTTTTAGGATAAGTTTGAAATACACGAATTCCACGAGAATTTGACAGGAATTTCATAAGAATTTCGTAGTAACTGTTCAATCCCGCATGGATCAGTAAAATTTCCCGCGTTCCAAATAGAGCTTATGTCCTTATTTTATTTACCCATTGTGTATGATGAGCTAGACTCGTTCCGTAGTCCCCCATAGTGTATGCATTCCTAGCTGCACACCAACTGAAGGAACAGGAAACGTGCATACCAGCACAGGAAAATCTGGAACTTATTTTTTAAGTAAATTTCATAAAACTACATATATGTTATGTGAACCATCGTAAAACTACAAGTTTTATCTCTTACTTCACAAAAAATACAGATTTTAGAAGAACTTTTGTCACAAAATACAGGTTTTAGAATTAACTGTTCCTTCTAACGGGTTTGATAGCGTAGACCCACATGTCATCCTCATGTGCCTTATTTTCCGTTTCACTCACGTATAAGGATGTCATGTGGGCCACGCCATCAGACCTGTTACAAAAAACGATCAAATTTAAAACCAGTAGTTCCATGATAAAGTTTTTCTAAAATCTATAGTTTTATGAAATAGAAGCTAAAATCTACAGTGATTTGATAGTTAGTAAAAAAAATTGATAGTTTTGTGAGATTTACTCTATTTCACTAATAGAAACAGGAAATATCTGAAGTTATCAACCATGGATCATCGACGGGTTAAGCAAAAATGGGCTGTGGGCCGAGGAAAATATTATAACACGGGCCGCCTCCTGCTGCTCCATCTCAGAATCTCTCGCTCTGAATTGTCTCGGCCGAACTCTACTGCCGGCCATTGCTCCTCCAGACTCGCTGGATTCATTCTTTGTGGACCACTCTACTCTACCAACCACAGCAAATCTAACTCTTTTCTCTTTCTTTTCCTCTCCCAAAAGATAATCGATCATCCAACCACAACAAATCTAACCATTTCTCTTTCTTTTTCCTCAAAAAGATTACCATCCACCTACAAATCCAAGTCGGCAGCAGAGTATTTGCCTACAATTTGCCGTTCCTAACAGGAACTGTCAGCTAGCTACTACTCTGACGTCTCCTGACGATGACGACAAGTCGTCTACTCCTCCTCCTTGCAGAGATGCCTGCAGCAGGTTTGGCAAGGCGTCCTTTTAACCGCTGATGTCGACGCCGACGAGGTCTCGGTCTCGGGGTTGGTAGCGAGTTGGTTGGTCGATCGATCGATCAAGCAATGCAACTGGCATTTCATTCATCGTTCTCTCTCAACCTGTTTCGCCTTTTGAGTACGACAACATGAGGCAGGAATCGTCCGCAGCAAGAAAGGATAGTATCTTCAATACCAGTAACTGTAGAGGCATCAGTTGCGCAGCTTTTCCAACAAACTATTGCGTCCAAGAATACTTTGATATTTCTGGAGTGTTAACGTACGCATGATTAGTATTTGCCATTTGCATGTTCTTCAGCCGGCTTGACAAATGTACATGGTGTTGGAATTAATTAAAGGAAGAAGTCGAAGCACTGTTGAGTTGAGAGTATGGTGTTTAGTATTATATTGCTTAGATGGAGTAGAACTAACTTATAAGGGGTGCTCCTTCATGGACTCTAGTACGAGTTGGTGACAAGGCTAGAGGCATATATGGTTAACTATGTTAGGTTATGTATACGCATGTGCGTGTATTTCGCGTGACTTGTAACTTGCGAAGACGTGCTAAGTGTACTTAATCTTTTATCACATGTACCGACTATGCCATGTTTTTGTGTGGCTAGTCCATTCGCTCGCGATGCGAGATTCTAGGGTTTCGCACGATAGAAAACCGATCTCATTCTCCTCCGGCGATCTCTGCTTCCTCTGTACTTGCTACTACCCGAGTCTTCATCTTTGATCGTCACATCGTTTTTGCGCAGCTTCATTTCTTATATCAAGCCCGCTATAAGTGTTTGGGACTGACTAGTTATTGGTCCAAGGAATCTCTCTTTATGATTAATTCTGATGAGAATGCTTTCTGCTAATAATTTTGTTGTAGATGCAAGTTTTAATATCATATTTTTATTATGTATATATGGAATTAAAATAATATTATACCCTGTTAATTTTCCAACACATGGCTCTGTGAGTAGGTCTTGGACAACAACCACAAGACTTGTATTCATGTAAGAGAAACCGAAACTTTACAGAATATACTCTATATAATAGCCACAAAGATCGGAGAGCAACCAGGGCGTCCACGTGTCGCATCCCCAGGCGAGGCCCCTCAAAAATCCGGAAATCGCGTTTAGGTCCTTTCGGGAAAATTAAAAATCACGTTTAGGTCCTTCCGGAAGTTTTTTTAAGTAAAATAGACCCGAAAATTTTTTAAATTACGTTTAGGTCTCTGCACGCGGTTTATAGCTGAATTGAAAATCACGTTTAGGTCCTTTCGTCGATTTTTTTTAGAATAGACCCGAACAAATTCGAAATGACGTTTAGGTCCCTTCACGTGGTTTTCTAAAACAAACGCGGATTCGTCGAGGTTTATAGCTCCTTTCCATGGTTCCGCAAATTCGATTTGGAAAAAACTCGTGCCAGATTTTTCCCTCGCGGCGCGGCATCGCGTGTGACCTAATCTAGTTGCTTTAAGGCTGCATAACGTGTCGCATCCCCGGGCGAGGCCCCTCAAAAATCCGGAAATCGCGTTTAGGTCCTTTCGGGAAAATTAAAAATCACATTTAGGTCCTTGCACGCGGTTTATAGCTGAATTGCAAATCGTGTTTAGGTCCTTTCGTCGATTTTTTTTAGAATAGATCCGAAAAAATTCGAAATGACGTTTAGGTCCCTTCACGTGGTTTTCTAAAACAAACGTGGATTCGTCGAGGGTTTATAGCTCCTTTCCATGGTTCTGCAAATTCGATTTGGAAAAAACTCGTGCCAGATTTTTCTCTCGCGGCGCGGCATCGCGCGCGACCTAATCTAGTTGCTTTAAGGCTGCATATAAGCAAGTTTGCATCGGAAACTGGAGCATCTTTTTTCACAAAGTCCCTTTTCACAATTGTGTTATATCGATCGTGCAATGATTACTTTGCTAGAAGGCCAAGATATTTACACAAATACACAGGAGACCTTCCTTTACATCCCTGACAGGATACTTCACCTATATGTTAAGGTCCTGTTTGGATAAGTGATAATTTTTTTAGGAGGCTTTAAGATTTAGTTCAAATTTGAACTATATTCTAAAATATTTTGATCAAATACCCCTAATCCAAACACCCTCTAAAAATGTTAAATAGCACGAAATTGCCCAAGGGATCTGAAAGTAGAAGTGTCACTGAAGCATATATTTCAAAATCTGAGGATGTGATTAATACTGTTTCTTGATCCTCCTATGAATGACCTGGAAATATCAACGCTGATTCCACACCATCAATGCATGATCAATCAATCCGGGAACAAATAAGAAGATACTGCTACCATTAATACCAGATCTGCCGATTTATGGCTATCTTGATCCCCAAATGGCCAGAAATGTACTACAAAGGATCAAAACTAATCATGCAGTAGTGGTACTTTTGCTTTGCTAATAAGTTTGGCCAAATGCACCCAAACCACATCGCAACCTCTCGATTAAAAAGTCCCCATCGTTGAATCTAGATTCTAGGGTACCTAGACCATGTCAAAGCCATGAACACATCAAAAGGAAGGAGCTGATCGAACCAAAAGTCAGCATATCCCTGCAGGCAGAGAGAGATCCCATGTTAGCTAGATACCACTCTACCAAACCCCTCCTTGGTGACAACACCAGGTCCACCAAACACCACACTCACGCATCTATAAATACCCTACCAAACACACGCAAAGCTTCTCACTGCAGGCGCTTGGATACCTAGCTATCATGCAGATGTTGCTCTCGATATATTCTGCCTACCTGATCGGTTGATCACCTAACTAACCTCTCCTCGCCTCTAAGTAACAGCTACGTAGCGAGTAACCGCGCGCACCATGGCCGTCGTCGTCGACGGCGACGCCGCGCCGGCGCCGGGGAACGGGCAGACGGTGTGCGTGACCGGCGCCGGCGGGTACGTCGGGTCGTGGATCGTCAAGCTCCTCCTGGAGAAGGGCTACACGGTGAGAGGCACCGTGAGGAACCCCGGTACGTGCCGTACGTGCGTGTGATGAATATGTCTAGGGGTCCAGCTTGCGCGCGGCGGCGGCGCAGTCGTTGCGACGTACGTGGATCGATTAATCTGATTGATTGATTGTCTGATGGACGCGTGATGACATGTGTGCGCATGTAGATGACGAGAAGAACGCGCACCTGAGGGCTCTCGCCGGCGCGCCGGAGAGGCTGGTGCTGTGCAGGGCCGACCTGCTCGACTACGGCGCGCTGCGCGAGGCCATCGCCAGCTGCCACGGCGTGTTCCATACCGCGTCGCCGGTTACCGACGATCCGGTACGTAGGGGACCGCAGTTTAATCTGATGAAACAGTACGCTCTGGTGGTGTAGTGGCACTGCTAATTTTTTTTAAGAAACGGTAGGAGCTTTATCTTGCATAAAAAAGATAGCAAATACTGCTATTTTTTAAAGAAACGGTCTATTTTTTTTAAGAAACAGTAGGAGCTTTATCATGCATAAAAAAAGATAGCAAATAGTATAGCAGAAGTTACAGAGAAAGACATTATCAGTTTTTTCAGCAAAATATTACGCTATGAAACACAGAAATATGACAAGTAACTGGCAGATAGCAGCTTTTTTAAAATAAAAATATGAAAAAAAATGTGCATAAAGAATGGACGATTATAATCCACTTGATCCAAAATCGATGCTTAATTTGGATCCGATGGATCAAGGTGGAATGCGCATTTTTTCCTGATTATTACAAGAAATTAAACTGTTGTATATTTTCTTGTATTCCAAATAGGGTCTTAAGCACCCGCCGTCACTACTACAGAATCGACCTTCACAAACGGCCTATTATAAGCGGTTAATTGCGTACCGCTTGTGCTCTCTGCACCACAAGCGGTTCATGGGCAACGAACTGAAGGGGGTCTCTAGAAGCGGTTCTAGACATGAACCCCTTCTAAAGCCCTAGCAAGGGGTTCGTGACACGAACCGCTTCTAGAGCCCTCTAGAAGCGGTTGGGGACACGAACCCCTTCTAGAGCCGACTCTAGAAGCGGTTTGTGTCCCCAACCGCTTGTAGAAGTTTCGAAATAATAAAGGAATGCACCCCTACTCTATCGAGAGCACGCGTGGGTGGGTTGGTTAGATGGGTGAGGCGTGGGTCACGAGGAGGTGAGGAGGTCATGAGTTGAATCCCGTCTTCACAATATTATTTGTCTTTTGAAGTGACTTCTACAAGCGGTTATAAAACCGCTTGTGATACCGACGGGAGTATCACTCGCGCTTGCTTACAAGCGGTTCTAAAACCGTTTCTAAAAACGGCTTCAAACCGCTTGTGATAGTCCCATCTGCAGTAGTGCGTGCAACATGTCTTACGCCTCTTTTGGAATAGAGTTTTTCATAGGAGATCTAAAGGAAACAAACAATATATTGCTTCCTTTAGAGGATTTGATATGATATTATGAAGGCATCTATATATTTGGATTGTATTAATTGGTGGAGATTAAATTTCCTGAATTTGTTTGTTTTTTCCATTAGTATTAATTCTGGCCGGAAAAGTCTAGTGTTCTACCCATGGAGAACAGACTGCTTGCACAGTTGCACTTACGCCCAGTACTCCTCACCGACCATTAGTGGCCAGTGGGAGTACTCGAATTTTGATCCGTCTACTTTTGCCCGGAGATTCGTGCTCCATGTGGCTCCGACGATCGGCTGTGAGACTCCAGCGATGCTCTGGACCTCTGGTGAGGTTAGGGCTAGGGATTCATTTAGGGTTAGACTCACCGACACCCCGGGTATAGAGAGAGGTCAGGGGAGACGGCTGACCAACGGTGGACGGAGACAGCAGCGGGGTGGCCGTGGCGCTGCCAACGCTGTGGGTAGAAGGAGGGATGAAGGTTGGAGGGGGCGACGATACAAGATCGGTTAGGTGGTGGTGGTCGGAGGTGGTCGTGCATCCCATTCCCACGGCGTGCGGGGATTTCGTTGAAGAGGAAAAAGAAAGTGAAGGCACAGCGTGGCTTGCTGGATAGGAGGAAGAAGGAGGAGAGAGGGAGGTGGGTGGTTCGCCGGCGGGCAACACCGGCGGCGGTGACGGCGATGGTTCAGCGGCGACGGCAGTGAGGAAGGTTGGCCGCTAGCTAGGATTTCGAGAGGTGAGGAGAGAGGAGAGGAGGAATATATACAATTAATTTGAGAGAGACAATATAACTTTGAGATCTAGATCCATTGACTCAATTCGAATACTTTTTAAAAGAAGTACTCGTATATTCCCTGTATACCTCTAGTTATGTTCGTGTAGCAAATAGTTGCATGGCGGCACGCATGCATGCAGTAATGCAGAACATAAATGTCGATCGTCTTCATGCGCAGGAGGAAATGGTAGAGCCGGCGGTGAGGGGCACGCGCTACGTCATCGACGCGGCGGCGGAGTCCGGCACGGTCCGCCGTGTCGTGCTGACGTCGTCGATCGGCGCGGTCGCCATGAACCCCAACCGCTCACCGGACGTTGTCGTCGACGAGTCGTGCTGGAGCGACCTCGAGTTCTGCAAGAAAACCAAGGTACGTACGTATATATATACGCACCATTAATAATTTTGGTTGCCATGGATGCATTCGCAAGCATGCATGTGTTCATGATCGTTGCTCGCGCGATCGATCGATATCGATCGTGTTGTCGATGGCGCCAGAACTGGTACTGCTACGGGAAGACGGTGGCGGAGCAGGCGGCGTGGGAGGCGGCGGCGGCGCGCGGGGTGGACCTGGTGGTGGTGAACCCGGTGCTGGTGCAGGGCCCGGCGCTGCAGCCGACGGTGAACGCGAGCCTGATGCACGTGCTCAAGTATCTCAACGGGTCAGCCAAGACGTACGCCAACGCCGTGCAGGCGTACGTGCACGTCCGCGACACCGCCGCCGCGCACGTCCTCGTCTTCGAGGCGCCCGCCGCCGCCGGCCGCTACCTCTGCGCCGACGCCGTGCTCCACAGGGAGGACGTCGTCAGGATCCTCCACAAGTTCTTCCCGGAGTACCCCGTCCCCAAAAGGTCAGTAATTACAGCTAGCTGTCTTTGTGCCGGCCATGTCAACTGAGAGGTGTCACGTGCTAATTGCATCGTTGAATTTTGATGAGTTTGGATTGCAAGCGACTTTGGTGACATCGATTGCCAGAACTGTATGTGTTGTCTGTGAAGTTACGTAGTACACAGCGGCGACAGAACTGAAAATGTTCACATGTACAGCCGTATAATTTTGTACATCGATTCGTAACATCATAAATCCAACATATATATTTAAAATTTACTAAAAATATAATACAAATAGATCTAAAGTCTTAAAAGTCTCAAATCACTAGAATCAAAATCAATTTAATTAACAAATTTGATCTATTGAAAAATAGTATTCTAGCATTTTTTTTAAAAAAAATTGAAGGCTATCTGCCCAGCACATACTGCAGAACCTATTGTGAAATTTGTTGTCGGGTTCTTGCTGATCATGCTACAGGGAACAAAGGCTGGGCATATTAGTCGCTTGTTGGAAACGGATCAGAGACTTTTAATCCAAAGTAACACCTTAATCATGATTCATGAGTATAGTTCATTACGTACGACGTGATCGATCGCTTCAAAGGAATATCAGCCAGCTTACGCGGTTAAACATTTGACTTTAACTTCCTTAAACATGAGGAAGAGACAACAGTCAAGAAAAAAACATTTTGACTTTTGCAAATACATGTGTACACGTAGATTGTACACAAGTATTATTTACAGTCGTCTTCTAGCTAGAAATAGAAGGCGGAATTTTTTTAAAATAATAACAAAAATAATATGCCAATACAAAATTTTGCAAAAATACCCACATGTTGCCAATTCAAATGGCAACAGAGAGTTAGAGACTCTGTCGTCAATAGTTATAGAGCTGTTGCTAACGATCGCTGCTCTTTATTGCTATTTGAAATGGCGATAAGTGGGTATTTTTGTAAAATTTTGCTTTGGCATACTATTTCTGGATTTTTTAAAAAATATTATTAAAAAAATAATTCACTAGAAAGCCGACCACGGAGCATACAATAGTTTGTGATTAAGACCGTTTGCTGTCATATATTCCAAAATGACATGTTCAATATTTACACTGTCAGATCTCATGATTCACGACCCATTATTAGCTTTACGCATGTGAGAAATTAAACACCTGAAGTCAAACTTGCCATTAGTCCATTAGATTACAGTATTGGACGTGGTAACAGATGGATCAGCTATTTCAGCTCTGAAGATATCAACAAACATGAGAAGCGTAGCAAAATGAGAATGATGTACTAGAAATACAATTATAATTTGTACTAGAAATGAGCGTAGTCAGAGACTGATATTCAGACGTCTTACGACCAGTTATAATTTGTACTAGAAATACAATCTAGCACGTGATGACCCCCTTTATTTTTTAAAAAAGAAACAAAAATCAGGAAGTAATGTTATGTTTAATCAGTAGGGAGAAGCAAATTTAAATGAACCTTAAAATAGAAAATCAAAAAGGAAAATGAATTTGGAAACACTTAATCGAATTGTAAGAAAATTGAGATCTAACCTAGCACTAGCAATAGCTTAGAATTACATGACACAATCTCTCACACAATTCTAATACTATTCATTTGCCATGTTGACATAGGCATTCAGAAATTTTACCCAAGCTCAATCTTACCATTCATTGTTCATTTGCTCCTATAAGAGAGAATATTTTGTGCTAATAATCATAAAAATTCAGAAAACAAATAATCATGACAAGCATTAACACAAAATCAATCTGTCATAGCACCAAATTTCAAATCTAAATTTGATCTATACATAGAGAAATAAAAAAGACAAATTCAGCTAAAAAGGAAATCAGAAAATAAAAAAGAAAAGTTACTATTCACTAAAATTTGTTTTTCTTTTTTTGTTTCTCCTAATGTAAGTCATGTTTCCGGATAAATTTTTGTAGGACACTTCCTCATACTATGAGTTACCTAACAAAAAAATTAGGGATTTATTATAGCTATTTGTGTCATAATTTAGGAGATTTTTTCTATAACTATTTGTGTCATACTTTGAGGAGGGTAACATTATAGAACCGTAAGGGTAGGTATAGCACATGATATCTTCGTTCATATAAGCACAAGCTAGCATTCATAATTAAGCTCAATTTGTTCACATTCAACGTCACCTGGGAGTCACCAAATTCAGAATTTTTCACAAACAGAACCATTCAGAAGCACAATTTTTTTAAAAACAATAACTGGCATGCACAACTCAGAAAAGAAAATGCACGATTTAACAAAGAGAGTTGTTTCCTACTATTCTTTTTTAACAGTTGTATAAATATTAAAATATAAATAAAGGATAAATAGTAATTATTTACCTCTTCACTTGCTTCAAGACACTGCACTTTAACAAATTGATACTCCTTTACAACAGAAGCACACAACCTGAAACTTCACACACAACTCATAGATCAAGGTCGCTCTGAAACGTTGCATACCTACAAAAGCCAATTCCTGAAAGTGAATCTTACAATTTCTGAAAAACTTAACACATACACACAAACAGTTTATGTTAACTTTGCTGCTCAGAGCAGAGGGATGGGGCATGCTCCAGGCAAACCCTAGCTTCAAATCTCGGGATGGATGTTGCCGCAGTGAGTCAATCTCGCTCGGTGGCGCGAGACCGGCTGCCAGTGAGAACATAGCATTCAGAGTGCAGCTACGAGCACAACAAAAACTGAAACTTACTCATATGGGCACCCATACACAGCAGCCCGACCAGCGACCACCACGGGACCTTCGTCGTTGAAACGCAGAGGCAGCCACGACGCGGAGGAGCGAGATGGCGGCTCGGCAAGCACAGCACCTTCCACTTCACGTCACGTATCACGACGACCGGCAGCCAGGTTCGCGCCCCAAGCGACGCTTCCGGCCGTGGCCACCTCTCTGCTCTTCACGGCCTCGATGCCTCGATTCTTCACCCGGTCCACATTGTGCTGGGCCCGATCTGCACCGTTGGCGGTCGGGTCGCGGTCCACGCGTCCTGAATAAGAGCATGGGGAGAAAGCCGATCCATGCGCCGCAGTCTCCGAGTTGCAGGCGAAGCTGCACAGCACTCCTCTACCACGCAAGTGGGGAGGTCGATTAGTTGGAGAGAGAGCCGCATTTGGCGCCGACGTCCCAAAACCCTTAGATGGCGGCGAGGGGAAAGAGGAGCCAGGGGGGATAGATGGCGGCCGGACTACGATGCGGAAGCGGCGCGGGCAAGGGAAGCGGCTTGAAGCTCGCGGAAAGCGGAGGAGCGGCGCGGGCAAGGGAAGAGGCTTGAAGCTAGCGGAAAGCGGAGGAGCGGCACGGGGACGGAGAAGGCGGCGGCGCTGCGAAGGGCGGCGGCGGAGGGACGTCACGCGGGTTTCGAGCAGCCAAGTCAGTCGAGAGGCTGGCTAAGGACCGTCAGCCAATTTACGGTACCATTTAATCCTTTTTGAAAAAAAAATAAAAACCAAAACAGAATTATATAGACCTTTCTATAGAAAAATCGGTGAGAGACGTGTCCGCGATTTCAGAATTTCTGAGGATGTTTTCATAAATTACCGATGACGTGGTGCTCTCCTCGACCGAGAAAGATATTCATATAAGTTTATAGGAGTATTTAAAATCCATAAACACAGTGTATGTTTTATGTTCTAGTGTAAATTAGTGTGATATTTCTTTATATATCTAATAAATATTCAGATTAAATATAATACTTGGGACAGTCTAATCCTTTTTAATATCTTATTGATATCTATTTATCAATAAAAAATACATTATATAATCCTCCACGGAAGGAGTATATAAGAATCTGTCAGAACATGGATTATAACTGAAAGCTTCCAGTATACACTTACACCAGTCAAGGCCAGAACTTCCCTTCTAGATCAGCCAAGCCCTTTTCTTGATCAACTGATTATTAATTATCGCCGTCGCTTGACCTGTCCTTCGATTGCAGCTTCTGTATCCAGGAACACAACTGCAGGTAGCTAGCTAGTAATACTACTTGTCGTTCTTGCGTTGCGTTGCAGGTGCTCCGACGAGGTGAACCCGAGGAAGCAGCCTTACAAGATATCCAACCAGCGCCTCAGGGAGCTGGGCCTCGAGTTCACGCCGGCGGCGCAGTGCCTCTACGAGACCGTCGTTAGCTTCCAGGAGAAGGGCATCCTCCCTCTCCCTGTCCCTGCTCCTCCCCAGCCATGAGAGCTAGCTTAAGCTCTTAACTACAGAAACAAACATGAGGAGCTTGTGTTCTGGTAGTACGTATTGCAGCTTTGCAGGTAATAGACGGCAGGACGGGTGAACTATATCGTATGGATATGTGTTTCTGGTGTCAGCTGTTGCTTTAACGGGACGCAACAAGTAACAATGCGAGCATTTTTATATTGGTAGTGTTGTTTCTCCAAAAGGAGTTGATATAAGATGAAAATAATGGTGGTTGTTACATGGACAAGCCAAGAAATCATTCCTTTTCTAGCATCTTATACCTTGTTTTTTACAAATTTAGCCATCCGTAAACGCATTTGTAGATTTGATTTCATCTCCGACTATAAAATATCGAAAAGTGACACGTGTCGCCTTCCACGCTTCCTTAGTGCGGTCGCCAAAACTCTCAAGACCATGGCAGCCCACCTCCCGCGCTCTCCAGTGCAGGAGGCAGCTATTCCCGCACTTGCCGGGTGTGTAGTGCTGTCTCCCGCACTCTCTGGGCGTGGTAGCGCCGGTTTCCACGCTCTCTAAATGTGGGAGTGCCTCCCGTGATGAGAAAGGTGCTAAATTTATAAATATGTTTACAAAGATGTTAAATTTGCCTCAAAAAAAAACATGGGTGGAACTAGAAGAGAAGAGCCCAAAGCTCCACAAGCCAAGCCTATCCCATCTGGCCCTCTCAATCGACCTCCAACCAGCCGCAAGCCACCCCAGGGGGCTTTTGCGTTTGGACCTAACATATTGAGTACAAAATTAAGGTCACCTGATACGACACATACTCAACAAATGGTGTGGTTCTCTATCTATCATATAAAATCTCATATGATTATACATCATTGCAAGGCCATTAGTCTTCACCCACGTTTCTGCGTCTACTTGACCCACTCTAAGATTTGTTGGCCTCACCCTCGTAAACAATGGTAAAATTGGTACCGCATATACCAAGTGAAGTCAAAGAATGGAGTGGTACTAAGAGAACTCAACTGATGATGGCCATTGGTTAAATGACAGATAAGAAGACAACTTGAGAAGAAAGTGACAATGACTTTTTAACCTCGTGTCAAGAAGCGTGGTTCGTTTTCTCATCATGATGTAAAAAAGCTGATGTCACCGCATGATTCACAGAGACAGGCGTGATAGGCCAGCTAAAAATTCATGATACAAAAGTCGCAAAATAGAAGTTGCAGTGTTTTCGGAGCAAGTAGAAGTATTTGCATACAAGGATTTGGCAGCAAGCTTGGAAGATGGTGGTTACCGCTGAAATTAAAGTTTTCTAACAACATGGTATATGACAGATATGACCTTCTGCATAACTCACATCTCAGCCTTAATGGTTTGAGTGATCTCTTCAAAGTTTCACAGGCAAACCAAAACATGTTTCTTATCCTCTTAATGTCCTTCAGGTGTCACACAAGTTCTTTGAATGTGTTTGTGTTTCAATTCATGTCGAGGAAGCTACACCAACTTTAATTTCCTTTAGTCATGCAACATGTTTTGTATTAGCTGGACCTGAACGTCTAAAATTCTGAAATCATTGAAGTTTAGTTGGTAGAGTTGTCTTGGACCTCTTGGTATTAATCAAAGTTCTGTTTGGAACAAAGTTTGTAGAATAATATTTAAACATGGACTATGTAAGTCTGTAGTTGTGCCTAAAACAGTACAACTTTGTCATGCTTTATTCGTATGCTGGTTATTGTTCTGAATCATGGTACCTTTTTTTGCGGTGAACCGAAAAACCAAACCAAATTTTTTTCGGGTATTACGGTTCAGTTTTCTACTTTCCTCTGGGAAATTTGGTTTCATGTTTCCAAAACCAAATTTTTAAATCAATTTAACCGAACGCCACCCCTAGTTCTATCTCTTGTTACCGCATTTCTCCAAAACCTGGTGAGAGAATCTGAAAATTTTCATACATGTTTACCAAAGTGAACTCATGAACTATACATCTCTTTTCACTGTATTGTGTGAGTGTATGTATGTAACTACATTTTGGGCAGCTCCATAGATCAGTGCTGCCCCCGTTTACAGTAGAAGCAATTTGCAATCTCATGTTCTCAACATCTTTGTGGTTCTATTGATTGTGATTTAGTTTCAACCACTCCAGCTTCCACGATATCCTCGTCGAACTTTGGCAAGTTATACAGAACGCTGCTTGAAGGTGTATCTGACAGGAACATATCTGTGTTGGTGTCAGACCATTCAGCAGCAGCATCGCCAGCTTCTAAGACTGGGAGAGTCAACGAAGACATGTCTGAATTTGGTTCGTTCTTGGTGGTATCCCCTTCTAGTTTCTCCCATGCAGACGCATCCTTGGGTTCATGTTCTCAAAAGTTTGGTAGGAGAACTTCAGGTTCTGGCAAGGAATATGCATCAGCAACGTCACGTTTGTCACCCTCAAACTTTGGCACAGAAGAATTGCTATGTTCTGGTTCCATCTGAAAAGCCTGGACAGAACTGCTATCTACCGAGCTACGTTCAGGTCTGACATTGCTGATTTCTGTTTCCTGCAGAGATATCACATCAAAGCCGTCATGTGCGTTGTTTAATCTCTTCTGTTCTGATGCATCGTTTGTGATGTGATCGCTTTTGCTTGACCAATCCAGATGACTGAATGCATCGTCAACCTTAGAAAAGCTTTCTTTCTCCTCGCTAGATAACTCAGCTGTGTGAATTGATGTGGTTGCATCCATCTCCGAAAATATAACCTATGATTATCAGACAAAAAGAATGCATAACTATATATAAAGGTGAAATACGCAGGTGTAGAATGCAATAAAATGTAAGAATTATATGGTTACCTCAACTCTGAAGTCTACAGGAAACTGGTGTTTTGTGTCCCACAGAATGTCAATCTGATCCCTATCAAGTAACAGCATGTTGTCTTCAATAAAAGCTGTGTTAAACATGACTCTGAACATCATCACTTCATGTTCAAAGTCTTCGTCCAGGCTGATACACTCCATGACAATGTCTCCTTGAACAGGACACCGAACATTAACCTTGATTATCTCAGAGTCTTCCTGAATTTGCAAACAAGGATAGTTTAATGCTCTTCATTTCAGCAATTTAAGCTTAAAGACGACTTACGAAAATAAGTACAGAGATCTACAAACTTCCAAGTCAAATATAAACCTGTTCTATGAACTGGAAAAAAAGGGGTTACAACAAAGTCAATAGCCAAAGAAAAAAAATAAGCAATTTGAAATTTGAACTTATTCAGATCCTTGATAGAGAACAAATTGAACTAAATTGTAAGGCTCTCTAGATGATTAGCGCATACTTTTAAGTATTTCCATATTTTGAGAATAGAGACCAGTAGCAATGTTGAATGTTGTTGAACCAATACATTGTAGACAAACATCACAAGCCTACTGTAAAAGACCAATGCAAGATTCATGATAGTTTGATAATAAAGCACTCAAAAGTATACCTGTGTGTAAAGCTGGACAAAATCACGCATCTTCGGAATCGAAAAGAGAACTTTAGCACTCTTGTCATTAGGCACAAGGGGATCTGGGCCATAAATCCGGAATATTGGCCTACATCCCCCTTGCCCATCAAAATTTGGTACCTTCCTGATGATTGCACAATTCAAATTGAGCATTCTGTCAACTGGAGGCCACAATTCTGGTGAAATGTGCCGTCTTGACACATACTTCAAGTATCTCAGCTGAGAAGGCTCTGGGTCCAGTGGTGAGAAGAGCCCAACCAGCTCACGTGGTGCCTGTCTGAAGACCATCTCCAATGCCTTCCTCTCATCATTATACCTTTGGAGGTAAACCAGTAGTGCTGCCAATGCGAAAGAAAGGACCGGTAACCCCCCTTGTTCTGAATGTATAAGCAGGAAGTTATCCTGGCCTAACGAGAGCCAGCTTTCACTAGACCTCAGGAAATGGTGAATCATCTCCATGGTGAGCAAGGGGCATCCCTCATAGTTACGTGGGTAACCCATCACACTCATGTCATAGTCTGAAAAAACACAGGCAATTTGGTTGTCCTTCTTGCCTCCCTCAAAGTTGAACACCATGAATGAGTCGATGGAGTAGCGGACAAGTAGTTGTTTTAAGATGCCTCCGATATACGGTTTTAGCTCATCTTCTTCAAAGAAATCCGAGGAGAAGCAGTGGCCAAATACTGGAAAGTAAAGGAGCAATCAGTAGTCAGCAACTCAGCATCTGAAAGGTGACACTGAGAGCAATCTCAGCTATATTTTAAACAGTATGATTATCATAAACATTCAAATCATGCCCAATGGTAGTAGGTGAGCATTCTCACAAGCAGCATATCAGGAGCATTTCAACTTTAACAATGAAACAACACTCCATATTTAAGAAAAGAAAATGCAGCAGGTATGCGTAAGCCACACAAGTGGATGTATAACACTAACAGCAAAAAGGAGTTTGGGCAATCAATTTCATGAGAAGATCAAGAAGCCATGTCAAATTGTAAGTCAACTTACTAAGCCAATAGATAGTTTTTTTCCCTGAAAATGTCTTATTGAGAAACACAAACAGTTCCCAAATTGAGACAAGCACGTTTCCAACAAAACGAGAGGATCAAATAACCGCATGGCTTTTCGTCTTTGAATACTAATTTACCACAAGCATGAGCTTCAAGCTCTAATGTTCATCATTTGTCATGCTCATCATTCGACATAGATGAACTAATCTGCACCTGATTTGAGCCCCATACAAAATTCAATTCGGCAATCGGAAGGAACATCCCATGCTCCAAAGAATAGAAAACATAAAATTGCATCCTAAAAAAATCTAAAGCACTTGAACTACCTGGTTCACGCAATAACTTGTAAAAACTGCACCCAGCAGAACCGATTCGTGCCAGAATAAAGACTTGATCGTCGCCCAAAAGCGACAGAGAGAAACAACGCAACAACCAACAAATCCGGTCAATTCCGTGTTCCTATTCTGGTCAGCTGCAAAGTTTAGCAACAGCTAAGCAATGGGCTTTGCGCGCAACCTTTCCCAAGTCAAGGCATGAACCGAACCCACCAACATAGCACACAGTCTTTGACACAGTTATCTCCATTCTCCAAAGCAATTACGCACCTCTAGCCCAACTCAAACACCAGACTTTGTTCATACGATTTCTTTTCACAAATTAACTGCAAGATCAAAAAAATGAAAGAAAAACAAGAACGAAGATCGTACTAGCCTCTTCGCACTGAAGAACCGGCCAACGCCGCTAAGCGCATCAGGAACAAGATTTTTTTCCCGGGCGACGCGTTACTTCCAAGAAACCGCCGACGAACAGGTCCAAGCCGAGAGCGAGCGAGCAGGCAGGTTTACCCAAACTGACCCCAGTAAAAATATCGTAATTACCAAGTACTGAACCGGGAAAAAAAACACGCACCGAAAATGTTGCCGGAGATCTCGACGAGCCCGTCGGGCGGTCGCCGGTAGAACAGCCGCCGGAACAGCGACATCTCGGCGGCGGCGGCACCGGCGACTACCAAGGACGCCGACTCAGAAATGGCCGGAGCAGCAGCAGGATTGCCGAACGGCGGTGCGGGCGACGAGAGGAGGGGAGGTGGAGGAGGAGGAGGAGACGTGACGAGCAGTAGACCGGTGGTGGTAGTGGTACATGGGGGCGATTTATTTTTGGAAAGAGGTTGCGTCTGTTTAACTGGTCGTCGTGGCCGCGTGCTGCTCGAGCGCGGCGAGGAGAACAACTCCTTCCGTGGAGCCCTGCCTTTTCTGTTATGGACGAGACGAAAAGCGAAAGGGAGGTTTCGAAATTTGAGGGTGTCTTTGGCTGTTTGGCAGGATCTAGCTTTTTTATATTCGTAAATCTGATAAAATTAAAAATTTTAGTTTTATCAGATTCGTAAAATTGAAATTATGAGTATATTAAAAGTGTTTAGATAGATTATCTTGTTTATATTTTAGATCAAAAATAAAAATTTAATTCACTTTATTTTAGTCTACAAGTTGAAGTTGGAATCTGGAACTCTACCAAATAGATCCGAATCTTAAGCTTCCTTCTCCATTCCAGATCTTTTCGGGAGAATTTGTAGTGGTTCGGCTGAGGCGGATAATCAAACGATGAATTTGTACTATGATTGCATAACACATTAATGGCATGTTTGGATCCATTAGCACTAATAGTTAGCTAGCTAATAGCTAATTGTTGGCTAACTATTCGACAGTTAATTATTAGAGTCTGGACCTATTTAGAATGCTAATTAATAGGTGGATTTAAAAATTTAGTTGTTACAGGAAATATCCATTGAAATTCACCCTTGCATTAATGGCCTCAATGTTTAGGTAGGTATGGACGTATGGTAAGGTCACATTAGTCATGTTCACCATCTATTAGCCAGGAATTAGCACGAGAACCAACTAATGAGATAACTATTGCCATGTTTTGCATGCATTTACAATGGAAGAGTATTTAGCACAGCCTATCTTGGATCCACTTTAGCTAATTTTAATCTTGGACTTGAATACACCGCCAAAGTTATTATACACACCCATAGACACCAAACAAAACGAACATGTCAGGCAGTTGGGCCGGCAAATAACCCCATATTCAATCTGATTTTACATGACTCTGCGGGTAGCAAAATAGCATGGACATAAGAAAAAGTCAAATCCAAGCACGAAGATTGGTCAAATAAGTTTCCTACAAAGTATTGTCAAATCAAAGCGCAAGGAGGGAAATGAGCTATCCATACTTTCTCATCTTTTATTTCTTTCATGTATCGAATGCATAAGTTTGACCATAAATCACACTAGCAAAACTACGCAAATGTAGAGCCTCTAATCGAGTGTGATCATGATCTTGAAGCATTAGAGGCTCGTTAGAATCTTGAAGCCCATCAGAATTTAGGTTACAATCTGAATTAAGTTCTAACCTTTTAAATGTGCAACACTATAGATTCACGTATACTTGGACATGATCCAAGTACTCTTACTCGACCATTAATCGGTAGCGGTCCTTAACAGAATGTGCTAACTTCTAAGTATATGTAAAGATCACATTGAACAAATCTTAACAATACTTAGTTATATGCATTTCCCTTTTGCCTCATGATATCGATCAAACTCAATGTGAGTATGTGTCATTCTTGTTTAGTTAGCTCAACCACTTTTTCTCGATTACGTGATTCAGAATCCCCAACTACGGTTAACTCTTTAACCACGAGTAGTGTGACCATGCATTTCCATAATCTAACCACTTAAGAGGCCTAGAAATATCTCTCCTATTATATAGAGGGGTAAATCCCATCTTGATCGATTATGCCTCACAACATGCTTCACGACAAACCTGAAAGCCGCCTTATAAACATCCAGTTACGGAGTAACTTTTGGCAACACCTATGTAAGTCATTACACATCTCGAGTACATATGTCAATCTCAAATATAAAGATATAGCGTACACATTGTATATGAGACCAACTAATGGCAAGTAAGATTACAACATTTTCACAGTGTCTAGATCAATCTAACTACATGTTCTCTAACATGTGTCCGTATTATTGGTTTGATATCTCTATATTCATCACCCGTAAAACATAGTCATCAACCAATATATATGCTAGTTTATTTATATGCGTCCTCATATATTTATTGACTAGGGATCACTTTAGAATAATCATCACAAAGTCATATATAGAGTTTCACAAACAGATTGCATACTTGCTAATGAATAATAATGACATTATTTAAGGAACAAGATAATAGATCATGAACATAAAAAAATATAATCATCTCTATGGCATATCTCCAACAGCATGCATGTATATGAGAGAGCTGAGGAGGCGACTTTGTCAACACAAATAATCGTGGCTTGGACATTCAAGTACTAAATTTGACCACCACACTAGCAATTGGTTTTTAAACTGAGATTAAGTCTTGATTTGCATGTCCAAGGCTAGCTTGTATTGGTGTCACTCTTGAATGATTAATCCATGCACATGTAGGTTGGAATGTGCTACATAAACTTGTATGTATTGGGAGTATGGCTAATATAGAATATACATGTATCTAAAATTATAGCGAGGAGAGGGTAGCAATATGTATAGTCCAAACAGCACAGAGAGTAGTGCAGCGTTATCTTTGAAGCGCAACAACGTAGAACACATAAGAATTGAGATGAAATAGTAGGAGCAATACACCTGGCCACATGTATGCTCTCAAATATTAATGAAGTGCTATAAAATCTGGCTAGGAATAGATTTCATAATGCCACTTAGCTGTATTCTATATAGTCATAACATATGAGAAAATATTTCCATGCCAAAATCCAATTTATGAAATAGCTAACTTCGAAAAGAAAAGGACCGCATCATCAAATTGTGCAACATGACTGTTTTGCTTGTTTGCGAGTCTGGATCAACTGGATTTAGTGAAAAGTAATACCATTATTATGTATTAAGTATGGAAGGAACGTTAGTATGTATGCTTCATATCAGTTTGTTTCAAGAAAAATATTTATATCAAACAATAGCTTTCATATTTCACCAATACAAGAAGTGTAGATAAAGCTGCACCAAATCTAGCTGACCTATTATAGGCCTAGCATATTTGGTAAGGTAGTATTCATCACAATATCAAAGAAGTCCAACAAGTTGGTTTAGTAAGCTCAAAGCAAACTCGTCCTCCAAGCTTTGGACATTCGCTTTGTCCTTCCTCTCATTGTTATTGACTGATATCTCGATGTCATCAATATTGTTCTCTGCAACAGCACATCGTAATCCGCAGAGCATTACCTGAACTGCATGATACATATATACAACCACCTGAGCCTCAACGTTGCTACAAACCAAAACATATTAGAATAAGAATTCAATTTAGAGACTTGTACCGGAAAACATCGAATTGGAGGGTGACTGTTGCTGTTGGTCCAGATTGTCTTGAGATTATTTAGAACCACAGTCAAACACCACTTATAGCCATATCATGATTCTCAATGAAATTGGAGAGACGCTTAAGGTATTGCAGCAGGCAATATCTTGTCAGAATGCTCATAACTCAGCCAGGGCGGTAGTTTCCCTAGACACAAGAGCTCAACTTTGTGAATCACATGATCCCAAACATCAATTGGCACAGAATAGAATTGATTAATGAACTTATCAACCTAAACAAATAATAAGCTATCCTGCATCAATCATCCAAACTGACAGAAAAATCCTTTATTCACTACTGCCTTACACAAATTAGCACGCATGATCTCTTTGCGTAATGCAACAAGATGAATCACTAACCAAAACTACAGCTATAGGACAAGTCAATAACCATGGTAAAGCACTCATTTGGTTGGGAATTGAACAAAACACTCACATAAGCTTGGCCCTTCTTGGTGACGCTGGGCCAATCCTTGGCTATGATGCCACTCCTGCAGTCGAACTCAAAGTCAAAGTTCACGGGTGGTTTGCAGTCGAGCGCCTAGAACCAAGCTAGGTAGGTGCTGGCCTCCACCGTCGTGATTACCCGTACGTGGTGTAGCACGTAATTTTGCCGTTGTGAAGGCGAAGCCCCAGAATCAAAAGCAACTTCTCCATAATAAAGAATCTGCACAATCAGAAACTGTTCTAAAATGAAGATACTACATATAAGAGCTATGTACATATCATAGTCTGCCCTAGAAAATAGTCATGTTTAATATATAACTCAAACAAAAAAGGTGAGCACCACTCAACCATACCTTGCGTATATTATAAAAATCTGCAGGTTCATCCAGTACCTCTACAAAATTAGCTGTGAAGGGCAGATAGTTAGCATAAGTAATGTTGACTGTCGTTGCAAATAAGAAACAACTAATTTCCAGATCACAAATGGAAATAAAATACAATCCAATAGTAGCTAATTTCCTGTGATTAAATAATAGTTTCTATTCCATATCAAACAACGCTATGATTATGTTCATAACAACATCCAATCAGCTTCACTAAATCTATGCGTGAAAGTTGATCAAGAAATATGAGTTTAGCCTACAGTCACGAATAAAAAAATAATTTATATGTGACAACATTAGACGAAGCGTGAAATAAAAAAAGGCAAGATGGAGGCAACAACTGAACAGAAGCATGCTTTTAGCAATGAAGTATTACTCAGAAAGGCTAATCATTAGTTACTCTGTATGGCTTTGGTAGTTATTTTCTTCATCGTGAAATTTAACTACACTTTTATTGTTAATCTTGTACGAAGATCATTAGTGATTTATCTTTTGTAGATTATGCCAAAATCGCATCCTTGTACTAATGAATCATCTTTGAAATTGTTGGTGATTCTATTGAGTTCCTCAAATGCAAACACTATCAGAAGGTTCTGAGTTGAGTCCCTTCTCAGCGTGTGTACCTTTTTTGGGTTGGATGGTAACAAGCTATTTCTCTTTTCGTTTCTTGGCGATTGGCTTTGCATTTTTTGATATTTTGTAAGAAATAAAAGGCCAAACCACGTATGACATAAGCTATATAGAATCTATAGTACATGTTACGAATGATCCCGAATACTTTGTGCAGATGAACTTAACATGAGCTTCTCAAGATAAACAAGAATTTCACATGGCAGAATGAAAATATCTTCTAGTTGATTTGTTTGAGGAAAAAATAAATTGAGAACAATTATGTATGAACAATAAAGCGGATAAGGTCTAAATCCACAGCATTGGAATAGGCATAAATTGATTAAGTACGGAGGTGAGGTGGGTACGTATTTCCTGTGTTGAGATTGAAGCGCATACAATTGACGCTAAACTACTAAAGATGAAGAGAAATTTTTTCTTTTAGAAAATGAGTAATACTTTTAAAGGTATGGGGAACCCGGACTTAGAAAAGATGATAATGTGAAGCAACAACCGTGAACACAGCCTGCATGGAGAAGCAAAGGGGAGTAAACGTCAAGAACAAAACAATCAAGAAAGCATTCACCAAATACATATAGAATCAACGGAGGCAGAACATTAAGCAACCTTGCTGTTTAGACACAGCACTATGAGAAATCATCAACCTGAACTCTCGGTGGCACCAAACGGCAAACGGACAGCCGACCTGCATCGAAGAGAAGACGATGGTGAAGCCAACGTGATTAACAACCAAAGAGGCAATAACGGAGTAAGAACTAAAGCAAAAACTTAATCACCTAATGAACTAGCAATCGAAATCAAAAAGGGAAAAAAGAGAGGGAAAAATGAAAAGAAGTCAGAAGGCAGCACCAAAGAGGAGCACAGGATGCGGAAACGGCGACCAAGCAGGGATGGAGTAGGCGACATCAACGGCCAAAACGACAATGGCAAGATGATGATTGGGACAACAAAAGGGAGGAGGCGAGGGCGAGGGCATGGAAGCAGTGCGGATCTAGGAAGGAGGTGAGGGGGGACGGGGAGGAGAGCTGTACCGTGGGCGGCGTTTGTGGCGCGGACCGCAAGACAAAGGCAAGTCGTGTGGGAGACGACAGAGGGTGGGACAGGAAGGGAAGGAGAGCGCCTCAGCGAAGTCTCGCCGTGGAGAGCTCTGGGATGGCGAAATCGATGAGGCGCAAAGATCTATCGGACAGGAAGAAGCGTGGCTAAACCGGTGGAATGTGAATTCGATTTTTTTGGAGGGCTTTTCTCGCAAAAAAGTGATGTGGCACACCTAGTTGCATGAGAATCCCAGGCGCTATATGATATGTAATATGTGTAGGTGGCTATTGTGACCAACATCATGCGAGCGCCTAGGGAGGTCACCATGCAGTTCTTCATGAAGCATAGGCTAAGGGTGGTGGCCATGAACATCGGCGACGCGGCAAAGGAGGCGTTGGGCATGTTGCTAAGGCTGTAGGTCAATGTTGTGTTTACTGCGGCATGGTGCAGCGGGTGTAGATTGTGGCGACGAAGTTGAGGATGCAGCATAACTAAGCATGGTGATGAAGGCGTCACATGGGACACAATGGAGATCAGCTAGATGGAGTGACATAGTCATTGGAGCACAGAGAAGGAGGTGCAATGCTAGGCTGTGGTGAAGCTCGGCTAGGCACCGATGAAGTCGATGGCGTGGCATAGGCTAAGCCTAACGACAATAGCACGATGCGCTAAGGTATTATTCTTTTCTCCATAACAAAGCATGAGCATTCAACTAGTGTCTATTATTTATGTGACTTGAGTTGATTTAGAACTCTCAATTACACGACTCTAAAGAAAGAAAGTTATAACATGCAATTATCAAATATTATAACCATGAAAAATCTACAAACTAAGGTGAATTCAGTGAGAATTAAGTGTTCGTTTTACAAATAAGGTTTGCTGGGAACATATAAATTTTACGTGAAACAAATTTATTTCAGCATAATTCGTGAAAAAAATCCTACCTTTCATAGAAATTGTAATCTCTTGAAACAAAAGGATAATTCGTGCTACAAATATTTTTCTTCACAAAATACTACTCCAAAGAATTTTAGATTTACACAATGTCATTTCTCTCCTTTTCCCCATTTTAAGTTATTTTTGAATTTTTATCCACATGAAAAGACATAACTGCCCCTAAGGTCGCACGGACATAGTCCAACCCATCTAATCAAACCTAATAGTTTCTCTTCTTCCTATCGTGCTAAGCTAAGCTAGAGTTTCTGGCTACATAGCGTTTCACGATGAGGGCGGTAGTGCTCGTTTTGAGACTAGAGATTTTAAGTGGGATGTTGACTCACACGGACACACGATTGCAAAGCTAACAAACGATTTGGTGACTAAGACTATTTAGGGAAAAGCTTATGAGGCTGTTTTTTTGGTACTTTGACAAGGTTTTGCAAGAGAACCAAAAGATTGAAAATTGTATTGACTTGGTAGAGGCCTTTTAGATATAAAGGTGACCTAGGATGTTGACTCTTGTTATTGAGTTTGGAATCAAAGCAGAATTTGAGAAAACATGGTAGCAAGAAGGAAGGAATAAGGAAAGAAAACAGTTAAATTAGCTACTAGTATTAGAAAGGGAAGAATGGCTAAATCTGTATGGTCAAGCCGAACTAGAAGTGTGGTTCACCCAAGGGCAAATAGGTAACTTCCTATGGCTTGGGAAAATATAAAATTAGGAAAATGCAAAAAAAAATATTGAACTAGTCTCGTGTGAATTCAAAACTCTTTGGAATGGTATTATCTTAAAAAAAATCTTTGGAGTGATATTTCAGTAATTGGCTCTCCTTAAAATGGTATAGTATAAATTATATAAAAAATAGTACGGTTAGTTTCTTACCACGTAGAGAGGTCGATTATGAAAACAACTGTACGATTGGTCGATTGTACGCAATTTTTTAGCAAAAACCAACGGAAGCTCTTCAAGCACGAGGACAAAGGCACTCATGGGCTCATGGCCCGTGGGCCGTACGATTAACTGAAAAGTCAACCACTCAACGTCGAAGCTTTCACACGGCTCCAGTCGCAGCAACTCCGTGTTCGTCCAGGGCCCCACCGGCCCAGTCACTCAGAACCACCAAAGCAACAACACGTGCTCCACCATCCAACGTCCTAGATCATCCCATCGACCAATCCCTCCAATCTCAACCGTCCACTAGCTAGGGGTGTAGGGTTTATAGCTCCGTCCACCCGCCTCCGCGTCTCCTCCTCTTCCGCCCCCGCGCCACGAACGGCGGCGAAATACAAAAAAAAAAGGCGAAAAAAAAACAGAGTGCCGCACCAATTACCACCTCCCTATCGATCGAAGCCGCAAGTTTTAATCCGAAGAAAATCCACCAAAAAAATCAGAGGAGTATCGATCCCTCGCCTCCCGATCTCGAGGCGCTGTTCGGCTGTCGTTCCGGCGCAAAAACCTAAGGGATGGCCGAGGTGTCCACGGCGGCGGCGGCGGTCGCGGCGTCGGAGGGGGTGCTGCACAGGAGGATAGAGTTCCACCTTGCCAGGAGGCCGCATGCGGCGGCGGCCGTGGGGGGAGGCGGGTTTCGGATGGAAACCCTGAACCCGGCTGCCGCGGGTGGGGCGGGAGCGGCGAGGAGCGAGGGCGAGGTGAGGAGGCCGGAGAAGGGGGAGGCAGGTGGGTTGGATCCGGAACTCAGTGTGGCCAGGATCTACCTCGGGAGAATTGTGAGTACGCAAAATTGCATTCTTTTTTGGGGTTTAGGTTCCTAAAGCTGTGATTTTGATGGTGTTTTGGGCGGTAGAGCTGCAACGCGTGGCGTTCTACCACTGGAGCTTTCAGTTTGGGGTTTATAACGTCAAGTAGCTGCAACTTTGGTCTCCTAGTTATTAACCGATGATAGTATTTGCTTCACGGCATTGGCATTTCTCGGGGTTTTAGTATGGTGGGCAATGAATTCGTGTTCAGTTTGTGATTTCCTCTCGGGTTATTAAATTTGAGTGCCCTGGTGACCTGCAGGGTGCTGGTCTGCAAAATCTTGGGAACACTTGCTACCTCAACTCAGTTTTGCAATGCTTGACGTACACGGAGCCCTTCGCAGCATATTTGCAGAGTGGGAGGCACAAGTCTTCATGTAAGTGCTGTTGCAACTTGCAACTGTCAACCTTCTGTTTCGACATGATGAATGAATTGGCAATGTTACATCAGGCTTGTGGACTCCCAAGCTAGCGGCAACCCAACTGATACGCCTTTTTATTTCGTATGCTAAGCTTATTCTAGTACTTGATAAAGGTATACAGCTGGCCTCTAGGCTATACCAATATCCGTGCTACAACTACTTCAGTAGCATGTTTCACTACAAAAGATAGCAGTGTCTACATTCTCAAGACTGAGGCTATTCCATTCACACCAGTGGCAAATTTTACCATATATTCAGATTGACTCAAGTTCAAATCCTTAAACATGTTCAATCCCATCCCCAAATGAGACCAATCAACCGTTCTCATCCACAGGAAAATTGGTGTAAAAGTTGGTCATTCTACTAATCTACTTTATCATAGAGTTCTGCAACTCTGGTTGACAATTCCATACTTAACAAAGACAATGAATATGAAAAGGCCTGTTTTACTGAAAGCAATTTCCTTGATCATCAGTAGACTGAACACTATATAAAAAGTATGAATTGCTACCTTTCTAGATCCCCCAATCTTATGCACTTGGATGGATTAACCCTAGCCATCCAATGGAATAGAATACTAAGTCAATTGTTACTGCAATTTATCCAATGTCGATGTTTTCTCTAGTAGATTCTGGCTGTCGATCCACTGTGTCCAGACTGTTATTCAAAGTTGTTCCTGAATTTTGTGTAAAATGCTCTACCTCTATTTTTTTAATATAATACTCTGTTAAGTGCTGTAATTCTATGTCTGGATTTAATGCCCTTCACGATAACTAAGATCACTATTTTGTGGTAAGGATGTGGCTTGTACATGCACGATTAATAATATAATATAGTAGATTTTTGTTAACAAGTGTCATCAAGGTGTTGACTGTAAACCTTGTTTCTCTATTCAGCGAGGGTATAGCTAGACAGTAGGATAACCACTTATGTGCTTTTACTTATACTGCAAGAAATTTGTCACCAAGGGCTGCTTTCTGTCAGTAACTGAAGATGGCACTCCAGTCCATTTATTAGTACCCAACCGCATCTTTTGCTGTACAGTGGAAAATTCCACTGGCACTACAACATTTACTGGTCATAAATCGACCTTTATTTTTTTCCTGTACTAACAATGATTTCACACCCTAACTACAAATATTATTTGAGCATCATGTTATTTACCTTAAACGTATGTTTTGTATGGTCTATTGTGTTAATTAAGTACAGAGCAACCGTTATCCCCCCCCCTTTCCCTCCTGCAAGGCATTTGTCTTGTAGCTGTTGCTAATTCCTTTTTCCCTCCTTTTAAGGTCGTACTGCTGGATTTTGTGCTCTTTGTGCTCTTCAGAACCATGTTAAGACTGCTCTACAGTCAACCGGAAAAATAGTGACACCATCACAATTTGTCAAGAACTTGCGCTGTATCCTTTCATTTGCTCTGACTTAATTGAGTACCTATTCTCGTTTTAACTTTTGGAAAATTCTCCCATCTATTTTTATCCAGTCATCAGAATGTGAATCTTTGACTGCAAATAGGCATTTCTCGTAGTTTCCGCAATTCAAGGCAGGAAGATGCACATGAGTTAATGGTTAACTTGCTTGAATCCATGCATAAATGCTGTTTACCTTCTGGAGTACCAAGCGAGTCTCCAAGTGCTTATGAGAAGAGCTTAGTTCACAGAATATTTGGTGGCCACCTACGCAGTCAGGTACATGTGCATTGTTCAGTTACATTGGGACTGGCCAATTCTTAGGAAACCTCATTTCTGTTGTCATCACTGCTTTGCGACATATATATGCTCCAGGTGAAATGTACACGGTGCTCACATTGTTCCAACAAATTTGATCCTTTCTTGGATCTCAGTCTTGATATTGCCAAGGCCACTACTTTGGTGAGAGCACTTCAAAATTTCACCGAGGAAGAGCTACTAGATGGGGGTGTAAAACAATATCAGTGCGAGCGCTGCAAGCAGAAAGTTGTAGCAAAGAAAAAGTTAACAATTGATAAGGCTCCAAGTGTTTTGACAATTCATCTGAAGCGCTTTAGCCCTTTCAACCCTCGTGAAAAGATTGACAAAAAAGTGGATTTTCAACCGGTTCTAGACTTGAAACCATTCATTAGTGATTCTAAAGTGAGTAATTACTTCTGAAAGTTATAACTTTACCTTGATTTTTTTTAATTGGCTTTATCATTCTTATTTGTTATGGTTATCTGTGTAGGGCACAGATTATAGATACAGCCTTTATGGCGTTTTGGTTCATGCTGGTTGGAACACTCAATCTGGTCATTATTATTGCTTTGTTCAGACTTCCAGTGGCATGTGGCACAATCTTGACGATAACCAGGTCTAGAACGGCATTGGTCTTTCCTTGAAACTTTACTAATTCATTTTTTGTTCATATTGCTAACTTTAGCTGTCAGTGTTATGTATCGTGCATGAAAATAGTACTTCTCAACTATTTGTTTTCCTTTTCAAGAAATTCTTCATATTTAAGTCCTGTAGCTCCATCAACTTTCAGAAGATCTTTGATAAGAATTTTATCTGGTTCTTTTCAAAACCTTAATTACAGTCTATCATATGATACATACACCACTTTGCATTGTCATAATGTCATGGAATCATTAAATGTCTGTTCACATCATTGAGGATTCACTGGTCACAATGACTCAATCTGTCAACACAATGTTGCATTGATGTACTTTCTCGGGTCCAACTAGAATTGTACTGCTGCCATTATATCAATTCCTTCCCCTTAGCTGCTTAATTGACTTCTCTGTTTCAGTCTTGCCTGTATCTATGCCAGTGAGCCCAGTTAAGTCATACAGGTTTTCTTGACATGTTTCCTGAAAGCTAGTCTTCCTTGCTTGTCCTAATTTGTGATGTACTATCCTGTGTAAGTATATGCTGAATATGTTTTTGTTAAGTTACTACATTAGGGTCATTTCTGTTAGAGAAGAATCCATTAGCTAGATTAGGAATATAAGAAGTATGGATTGTATTCTGTTCGTTGCTGGAAAGGAAACAAAATCTAACCTTACCTTGTCCTGAGCTAAATTGCATGTTGGATTCTACTTTATGTCCATTATTTTTATGCTGGCATCCATTCATTTTTGTCATACTGATTCCTATGGCCATAAATTTCAGGTACGCCAAGTTCGCGAGGCAGATGTATTGAAACAGAAAGCCTATATGTTGTTTTATGTACGTGACAGAGTTGGGAACACAATGGTGCGCAAAGACAATACCACTGCTATTGTGCCAGGAAAGAAAATGATACCTGAAAAGATCTCATGTCTGAATGGTGTACTCCAAACTGGTGTAATAGAAGCAAAATTGAATGGTTTGTCATCTATTTATGTGGATAAGAAGATGCAGAGCATAAGCAATGGCCACTCTGGCATTATCAGCAAGACTTCAGCAGACCATTGCTCAAAGAATGATGGCAAAACTGAAGCTGCTACGGCCTCCCCAAATGGTGGCCTGTCTTCTGCACAGAAAGGTCTTGTACCTCGAAACAATGGTGCTACCTTGTCAACTAAATCAAATCAAATTGCTACAAGTAGTCTCAAAGACACATCTTCATCAGGTCAACCTACATCTCTTATCAATGTGAGTGGTAATCAGACACTGGCTGAGATGCCATTGCAGGAACCAAAGGCTGATGGTGCATTTACCAAGTTGGGAAACAGTAATTCTGTTGCTTCACCTATGGTCAGCTGTCCTGCTAGACTGTCTCAGGCTGATAAACAAACTTCTCAATCTCAAACAACTGTATTTTCCAAGACTACTTCCAATGTAAATAACACCGACTCAGGGGTTACTGCACAAACTTTCCTAACTAAGGTATCCTTGTGATGGTCACTGTTGGTTTTTTACTTTTTATTCCATTTCTAGTACTTCATTACTTATTTTATGTCATGCAACATGATAGGATGCTATTATTTCAAATGGCATCATGCCTAGCAGTGGAGGTCCAACCTCCAGTGAGAAAATGAAGGACTTGATAGAATCTCTCAAGCAAGATGACAAGACAGTGAAGGAACTTCCTATGAACAAGGTACGCTACTGGCCTATGACCACCTTTTCTGTCCCTCGTTAGGAAAGTGTGGTCATTACCCCATATAACGATGTATACTTGTTATTAATGCTACTTCTTTGTGCATAATCTAAACCATAAACTTTCATCATTTTGCTAAATGCATGTTGATCTGTATAAAACTTTTGGACGTACCTTTGTGCAGAATGACATAGTACCAGGACTTGAACAACTGGACTTTGGAAAAGAGATCTGCTCTGATGTTTCCATGAAAGTTACAGTCAGTTCATGCAATGGCAGTATAGCTAAGGGGGTGATTTTGAAGTCAAAGAAACTTGTGAGATATCCAGTAATGAACTTGTGGCTTGGGCCCAGACAGCTATTACTAGGTTCACTAAAGTCACAAAAGAGAAGGAAACACAAGAGATCTAAAAAACGGTCCTTAGTTTGTAAAGACATGGCAAATATTGATTGTTCAGGTGACAACACCAGTGAGCAGCAGACGTCAACATCGGGCACTGTGCTCTCTGAAAATGTAGAATGTACACCCTGTGGGCAGAAGCGCGCCCATTCTAGTGCAAGTTCTGAAAATGGTACTCAGACATTCAAAAGTAGGCAGCATGCTGTTGGAGCCACTGCTGGTGACCATAACTTGGACAAGAGAAACAGCAAAAATGCTACTTTTGCTAGTGCCAACCTTACAAAGTTGGGTCCAAGCTCTTCTGCAATTCAGGCACATTCAAGAGACAATGTAGATGCAAAGTTGGAAGCCTTCCAGCCTGTCAGTATTCTTACAAGGGACTTGAAGGATGTTACTGGTAAGCAGATCTCTTCTTTGCAGATGTGCACTTAGCTACTTACAAATGTGCTACAAATATTTTGTTCTTGCTATCAATTTTAAATATGCAATTTGTTTACATTTTTTGCTTTTCAGTTCCTCACTGGGATGATGTTGCCATCCCAAGTACTGAGACAAAAGTGTCAAAACATTCAGTGTGCAGGAGCATTGGATATGTGTTAGATGACTGGTGAGTTATTTTGTAATGGGAAAATTGATGATTTGCCACTCCTAAGGCATTGGTTTAGGATTTGCCACTCATAAGATTTTTTTTGATGATTTGCCACTTATTTTGTTTGATGATTTGCCACTCCTAAGGTGAAAATAGCTGGGATTTGCCACTACTTCTGTATATTGGCATTTATCCTTTTTGGTCCCAAAAAAAGCATGTGAAAAGACAAACTTGCCCCTGCCCCCGAGCTGGTTGAGTTGGACCTCAAAGCTTGGGCCATATGGGTCGGGCTTGCCCTAAATCCCCAATTCCCCACCCTTCTTCCTCCTTCCCATCTTCCCATGTGTGCTGCTCTGTCCTGCTCCCCTTTGAGCTCAGCCTCCGCAGGATGGCATGGGCCACCATGTGCCGCAGCATGCAGTGTGAGGTGTTCTAGGGCGATCGAGTCCGCTGGCGAAGATGAGTTCCTCCTCTTCCTCTCTGAGTAAGTGAGTGATGAGATTTCAGTTGAGCATAGGAGCAATTGCTTCTGAGCATTGGAGGTTGGAGCAATGAAGCGACGCGTCAGTAAGTAATAGTCGTTCGAGAGAATAACTAATTTCATCACAAGGAAGAAAGCATCGTGGACTAATGCCTTAATTAAAGGGTAGGCCACCGAATATATCCAATCATTGGAAGACCGCTCGAGCTTTCCTGAAGTTTTGTTCAGCTAAATTCTCTACTTTTTGGTCTTCATACGTTAATTAAACTATACACCTTGAGGCAAGGCAATGAGCAATGTAACCAGCGAGGTGGCGATGACATTTGGATCAGCAGCAGCAAGGATGGATGACAAAGCTATAAGGTGGAGCTTGATGGCTGACGGGACAACAACGATGTGGCTGCTGCCACAGCGTGCAGGTGGGAGCCCTCGCACTGGGCACGTGGGGAAGAAGTACAGTAGATGCCTTGATGGTGAGGAAAAAAAAAGAGGGGCATTCTAGTCTTTTTCACATGTGATTTGGGGGGGAAGGTATCAGATACAGTGTGGGCAATCCTAGCTATTTTTAACTTAAAGAGTGGCAAGTCATCAAACAAAATCTTATCAGTGGCAAATTCTAAAACCAGTGCTTTAGGTGTGGTGAATCATCAATTTTCCCTTTTGTAATTCGTCAATAATATATGCAATTATTGTTCTGTGATGTTTTACAAATTTTTTCAAGTTTGTAGTGAATTTAAGACCAAACCATCTTGTTGAAGGTCAACAGCCAAAAAATTGAACCTCCTTGTTTTTTGCATCTGTTAACAGGGATGAGGAGTATGACCGTGGGAGGTTAAAGAAGGTCAGAAAATCAAAAGAAGACTTCGGTGGACCAAACCCCTTCCAGGAGGAGACAGACTATATATCACAGAGAAGAATGAAACAGAAAACTTACCAAGCCAAATCTTGGAATAAGCCTACCAGGTTAGATGAGTTGAGGATATGACGCACCAAGAATCGGAAAAATGTTGTTGTATCACCCATTTTTGAAGAAATCATTTGTTGTTCTTTTCACCATGTTATTTAACAGTTTGGACAAACATCAGGACCTGTATTCAATTGTAACGGATTTTGTAGTGCAATAAAGTTGTAGCATGTTGTCATTTGTCGTAACATTTTAGTTCTTTGTTTCTGGAATAATTCAATGACGAATAATACAAGGGGATGCTGCTCTCGTAGAATATTACTCTTGTAAACTGTAGTAGAATGTAATCACTGTGCCGCAACGTTGTAATTTACTGATGCTACGGATAAGCTGGGTACTACTGAATTGCTGTGATCATATTTACCGTTGATTTGGCTGGGCCAAGAGGCTGTCTGGCTGCTACTTAATGGCTAGGGCGTACAAGTCAGTTTCACAACCAGGAGGCTTGTCTTGAGGACAAGCAACGTGCAGAGACCGCGCAGTAATTGCAGTAACGGATAGTGATTCTGGTACTAACACTAACTACTCCTTTGGTCCCAGATAAGAAAGAGGAATCCTTCTTCAGAGTTGAGTTGGAGTGTGGCCTGAACGCTTGATCTCGTCTGGCGCCTTCATGGTGTGTTGTTGAGCCAACGTGGCACATGCGACCTGTTGTTCTCTTTGAGGATTTTGAACCAGAAACGAAGAAGAAAAACTCCCGGCCCGACTGTTTGGTTGAAAACATGGACTTGTGGCCATTTTCATATGAATTTTGGAGGAATAGCTCTGTTTCCCAAAAATTCAAGTGAAATTACTGCGTTGCGAATGGGCAAGAAAAACAGCACAGTTCTTCATCGAATATTGTTATATCTATATCTATAGGTACGGGGGGAAGGATCAGCCGGTGTCATGAGGCGCCGAAACACTATAGGTTCTACAGTACAAGCTACAGTGATCTATTTTTTTAAAAAAAAATCTTTAAAAAAACTTTTTTAAAAAGTAAATCGGTATATTCTGTTCTTTTTTGTGTAAGCTACAATGTTTTATTTTTTAAAAAGTTCTTTAAAAAATACTTCTTTAAGAAAATCAATAAAATCCATGCCTGTCTCGATGCTTCCTTCCGCTCACAGCAAACGCGCGAACCCAACGAAACAACTAGTATATCACTATTTTTTGCAGATGTACGAAGAGGTCTGCCACCTACTGCTACTGTAGTTTCTACCGTGTCGAAGCTACAATATTTTTATTTTTATAATAATTTTTTTAAACAAAAATTTCCAAAGTTTTCCCTCTCCCTTTTAACATTGAGCTACGGTACTTTTATTTTTCCTTTTTTCTAAGAAATTTTCCTCTCATTCTATTAAAATGGTCGCCTCGTGGTATCGTGCAGAATCCTAACCAGTAAATATCTGTTAACGCTGAGTTACAAATCTCAACCATAAAATTCTTCTCATTCAAACACTAGGCATCAAATGGGGCATCGATCTCCTGCATTAAAGATTCCCCCACAGCTCAATCTCTCTCGCAACATTACTTACTCCTCGCCGGCGCGTCCACGTATTAGTGCTGCGCTCTACTTGACCTCGCAAAATACATGTACGTACTCCTACTCGCCATACTCATTCGAATAGTGGCGTAACTGCTGCTGACCCATCAGTCAATTTCAATCCCAGATAAATGGCCCAATAATTGCAAGACTTGAGATATCAACTTCAAATCTTGAACCAGATTTATTGCTCGAGACAGCAAGAGATTTCAGGCAGATACTCTGGCCAAGAGACGCTAGCATGCGTTTTTGATGTGCTCGAGCCTACTCTTCATCCACTTTGATAATCTTGCGTGAGGTATCTTTATTGTAGTATTTTTTAAAATTTCTCTTGAATTCATACGTGAATTTGAATTACACAAGACTATGTTTATTATGTTTGTATCGATCTTGCTTCGGTTTTTACTAAAAAAAAAGCTTAGCTCTTTTAAGCCCTCCGTCTGTTTTTATCCTGTATTCGCTACTGCTAGCACGAACGAATCTAGGTGGGGTGCTGAGTATGCACCAGCACTCCTAGAAATTGTAAAAACATTAGGAGATCATCTCTTTAATTGGTCAAATTTATTAATTGAATCAATTCCTACCTTGGTGCTTTGTGATTTGTAACATCTTAGAACTATTTGCACTATCCTTTTAACAAATCTCAAATATTCATGTTGAATTTATAATGTTACAAAACCGTTATATAAAATTATAGAGTTATACGGTAAAGTATACAACATCATTAAAAGTTTTCTGCTAGTTCCTCCCCCTGATCGCTGGCGCGTAGTATATTACACACCGGCAGTACGTGCATACGTACTGCTAGTATGTGTAGAAGTATCCTGGCCGTATTAAAGCGTCCCGTGCCGTGCGCGAGTAAATGTCTCACGCGTTCCCTATGACGGTTGGGCGCGCGCCACCCCACGTCGTCGTCGTCGCGCGGCTCAGAGGCCGCGTGCTCTGCTCTGCCTGCCTCCAAACCCTCTGGACCGCGTCTCGACTGCTTGCTTTGCCGCCACCGCCGGTGCATACTCACGCTCGCAATGAGTAGTCCTACTTCGCCTGAGAATAATCGATCTTCACGAGCCACGCACGCATTGATGGATGCGAGTGCGACGACGATGAGACGGCGAACTGGCGAATCAGATGTCCATATGATTACAGTCTGGATAAAACTCGTGGGGGCTCAGAAACATTTCGAGTTCTTGGGCGCGTGATGTGTGTGGATTCCCGAGGCGCGCAAGCTAAGTAGAGCCATTACTTTAAAGTTACTGCTCCGATCCATTAGGCTATTCCCAGTGCATGGTAACATACCTATTTAATGCGTACCACATAAACATTTTTGATGATGTGGCAAGAGAGTTAAGAGGGGAGAGAAGAAAGCTGTATCTTGAGGAAGATACCACTTGGACACGAAATCATAGACATTGAAACTTGAATCATCTAAGTGACCCACAATTCATACTCTCATAAACATCTAGCATTTAATTATCTTGTGGAGACTAAGAAACAATCTATGATACTATGCGTTGGGATAGTTGTATGTTCTATAATATCATATGACATGGCAGCTTTAGATATTGTGATAAGATATAATGCACTGTGAATAGCCTTAGTTGTCGTTTTGGACTCAGTGTTGTCCATTTTTTTAAACTTTGATTGTTGATATCTTTTTAAATATTTAAATTGGGTATATGAAAACCATGCGTGTGCGTTTGTCTTAAAATAAATACTTTCATAATATTACATCATAATTTTAGTAGAAAATTAGTTGTCAAAACTATGTTTTAGGGACCGCGTCGATGTCTAAGATGATAGCTATTTGTGACCGGGAGAACAGTAGGATGGGGAAGCCGGCCGTGCATTACTGTGTGCGAGTTTTGGCTTCGGATGCGAGACCATTACGTGAGGTTGAATTTGCTGCCAAGAATTTGTTTGGGAGCGACCAATCAATGGTGAGTCGTAACGTCGATCCACGGCAACGAGGCAAGTGCACCCACGTGAATTTGGAAATTTGAACGATGGAAGCGTGCTACGTACGGATGGAACCTACGTGGCGAGATTAATTAAGCCTTGTCAATTGGTACTTGGTACCCGGTACCATTCACTGGGTATGAGTGGCTCGCTGCGAGCTAGCTTACTAGGGGTGGTAATGTGGTATACACTTGTAGACGAACTGGCGTAAATGGCTGGAATTCTACCGTTGCTGATGGTGCCCACGCCGCATCTGACACAATGCATGGGGTTAGCGTACACAAATCTAGCGCAAACCATGATTTAGTTGCGACCGTGTAAATTAATTATTCTGGTTTGAGCAATTTGAACCGATGTAAAAAAAAAAATGATCAAGCAATTTGAGGAGGTAGTTTATGGAGTATCACATCACCCTTTGAATCTTCAAGATTACATGCCATTCAAAACGAGTTGGCAGAAATGAAGAAGAGAAATTTACTACGAGTAGTTTGTGCGGGATTTTGTTTCTCTCTTTTCTTCTCCCGCACAAAATTGAATCTGAACTTGAAACTCTACACGCGATTTCTTTAAATATTTTCTACCGATGCGGTGCTAAAGCGAAGTGGTTTGCATGATTACACCTGGATCATGGTTTGCACGTCATACATGTACCAGGTACATACGAATGCAATAACGCGCACAGTCCACATGGTAACTGGTATATACGAACTACACACGATTCTCGGTTACCATTACTGTCGTTCGTATACGGCCAGTTGATCAATACGGCGTTGCTAGCTTCTGACTGAAACGTAGCAACTGGTCTAGCTTTACGGGATAATTTGAACTGAACAGTCAAATGCTTCCCTTCTGCTCTACTCACTACTATACTCTCCCGTTCATGGCTTCCATTTAATTCTTCAACGGATTCAGTTTGAATTTTACATGGTAATTAATTGCCGGTGTTAGTACGGACTAGCAGACTTACTTGTGCAACTGTGCATCTGGATATTATGATATAATTGTCTTTGATATACAACTCTACTCCTAATTATTGAAGAGCAATGCTTCAATGTTTTTTCTTCCAATACAAGTTGTACAAATCTTAAAACAAGCGAAAGAGTAAGTAATCACCATCTACCATTTATTTATGTTTTAATATTTATACAACTATCAAAAAAGAAAAGTATAGAAGCACCTCTCATTATTGGAATACAATTGTATTTGTTATATAACTATATTTATATATAATTATTCTGTATCGTTATAATCTTGCCCCACCAAAATAAGTGGTGGAGATACTTTCGATGATTGAAATACAATTATATTTATTATATATAATTAATTTGCACTGTTATAATATGGCCCCCACCAAAATAAGTGGTTTTTGATATACAACTTTATTTCTAATTATTGAAATACAATTGTATTTGCTATATAACTCTATTCGTATATAATTAATATGCATCGCTATAATCTAGCGACACCAAAATAAAATGGTGGAGATTCTTTCAATGATTGAAATACAATTATATTAGTTATATATGATTAATCTACACCGTTATAATCTGTCTCCACCAAAATAAGTGGTGGAGATACTTTTCTTTTTCTTCCAGTTAGTGTAAGAATTTCTAAAATTTAATATTATTATAAGATTTTCTTGCCTTTAAAATAAAGGAGATGAATTAAATATCACTGGTTGTTTATATCTATATATAGATAAGAACCTCGATTAATGGCACATGCTAGGGTACGTGTCTGATTGTCTCCTAATTTGAGCACAAACTACCGTGGTGTACGTGCAGCGGAAGATTTCTACAATTGTGTGCCGTGAACGTGTCTGGAAGATTTTGATTTTTGAGCCTGCGAGATTTGTATCCTCAGCCCTTCCCATCCCATGCACGCGCAGAAGCTACGACTAGAACTCAGCACCAGTCCTGAGTTTTTGGGACGCACGGCGAAATTATAGACAGAGACCCTTTTAACATAAACATCAAAATATTTTTATACTACCATGTATCAATTAAAAATATAATATTCAGTGTATTATAAAAATTATTACCGATAAATAAATTGAAGTACAAAAGTGAGATTATTTACCTCAAACATTTGTAGAGATCATCATAGGAAATATCTTCTAACATTTCTAGATGCAAAATCATTTATTATGGCCTCAATATTAATGTCATCCAATAACCTCTTCTCAATATATAAAGTTGCTAGACCATTTAACCTTTCTTGAGACATTGTAGACCTCAAATAGTTCTTCAATAATTTCAACTTTGAAAAGCTTCTTTCAGCTGATGCCATAGTTACCGGCACAGTAAATAAAATCCGATAAGTAACAGAAATATTACCCTAACAATCCACTTTTCTAACAAACTCAAAAATCTCCATAGCAGACATTGGTCTATCTGGCAAAGTCATTTGCAGTATTCTTAACTTAGAAATCAGATTATTTAACTCAAAATCAGATGAATCATTAACAGAGAAAGTTTTTGCCAACTTAGTACAATAATCTTTAAGTTCAATATGATCCAATGACTTCAAAGTTGTTGAGCTAAAAAAAAGCCCAAATATACCTTTGAATACTTGGAGTTCTTCAAATCTGTTTTTCAATGAACTGGCCATATCAACTATAATAAAAAAGTAATTAACTTCAAAATCTTTCTCATCTTGTAGAATTGCTTCACTACTGCAATCATTTTCATCAAACTATTAAAGATTGTTTCGGTTTCGATAAAAAAAACAGATTAATATACGTTTACTAAAATATTAATTCCTGAAGATCCCACTGTTGGATTGATGTGAAATTTGGACCATAGAAATTAGATTCAATTTTTAAACTAACCCAATAATAATTAGCTCAATCGGATCTACGGATCTAGAGTTATGACCTTCACAAGTTGACTATACTAATAGATGACGGGGGCCCTTGTAGTTTGGGGGCCCGTGGTGGCCGCCCCGCTCGCCCTGCCCCAGGCCGGACCTGCTAGAACTAGAGATGAAATGGAATGGAAGCAATTGATAAATGTTGTTCTGTTTCCATTTTCATATCTTTTACCAGTAACAGAAACGGAATCGGAAACCCCGGAAACGAATACAGAAATGGATAGTGACAAACAGATACGGAACAAAACAGAACGGAACGGATACGGAAACAAAAGTGAAAAATTTCACAAGAACGTAGAAACATGATCACATATATATGACCGTAAAAACAATGTAACTCATTCCACCGCCAAAACGGATACAAGAACAATGTTATGTTCACGGGTATCACTAGAAATTTTTTTCTCAAGTTTGTCAGCTGAAGGCTCACTATTTGTCTCAGATCAGACCATCATGTCCTCCTCTATATCATTATCATCGATATCCTTTTACTCCTCCAACTATAAAAGTGTAATGCTCTAAAATTTGCATATTATTGTTTATGTTCATTTATGATTTTTTTTGAGATTTTTCCTAGATTCTGAAGTTTATAAATGCTATTTTTTAGATTTATAGAATTAATTTATTCATGAAAAGAAACCAAAATTGTGCTAGAAATAATTTTTCTAGGTTCAAAATGTTCCAAGGTATTTTTGAGAATTTTTTCATAATTTGTGAACTCTATTTGATATTTTCTATAAAGATATTTATATTTTTAAAATTATTTTAATTTGAAAATAAATGTAAATTCTCCAATCTCCTTTTTGGACCAAGTAGTGCAAGTTTCTGACGGAATTTTGGATTTCGTTTATACGGAATTTCCATTTCCGTCTCCATTTCATACGAAAATTTCGGTTTTCATTTCCATACCGACATTTTCTTTTCAAAAAAAGACTTCCTTTTTATTTTTCTTTGAAACGGTCGGAAATTCCATTTCCGTTTCATCCCTAACTAGAGCATTTTGATTGGAAGCCTCGCTTTACCAAACTTTTTGTGACAATAGGTGACATGTCATAGTTTTTGTGGTCAAAAAATTCTTAGCCGCAAGTGTGACATAACTTGGCTAGTATTTATTTTTGGGGAGTGTATAGGTATCATCCGGATGTTTTTGTCTTAACTAACATCCAAACTCACCGGGCTGTTGGATCTAACATCCAAATTCACCGGGCCATTGGATCAAATCATAGGATCGGATGTGGGCCGTTGGATCTAACATCCAAATTCACCGGGCCGTTAGATCAAATCATAGGATCGGATGTAATCAATACTCCCGAATCTCAACAATGATCCAATGATTTTAGATTTAGGTGATTTCAACAAAAAAAACATCCGGTTGATGTTTATCAAATCCCTTATTTCTGATATGTGGAACAAAGAACTAAGAAACTGTGGCATATTACAAACAGCGATGAATCAAACAATAGCCTATAAAAGTCAAATTCAATTATCAAATGTGGCATATTATGGCTATAACCAAACACCACCAAGTCTTGTCGAGCTGAAGTGCTGTGCAATCAGAGATCAACACGTAGGGTGGAGTTACGCATAAAAACAATCTACCATGCTTGGACGTTAAGAACTTTTTTCAAGGTTTTTTTTTTCACATCTTGATCCTATACATTCCGAGGCTCGATACGACGGCTCCAGTCACCTGGCTCCAGCCTCGAAAAAGATCCTACCGACGTGCAGTTTTCTTTTCCAATAAGATGAAGCACTGAAGCACTGCCATGTACTACACTCGCAAAGCATGTGTGTGTCTCAGAAGAAATTCCCTGGCCAGGCAGCGCAGTGGCGGCTGAGCGCGGCAGCTGCCACGGCCTGCTCTGCTCGATCGGCAGCGACGCACGGCGGTCAGTAAGAAGCAGAATTCACAGTCGCTATTCAAAAACAAAAGGTAAAAATGGAAGCTGGGTACAGGTCACCAGTACGAGCTTCTTCCCTGCAGCATCAACATGGGTTCCTCGCCCGCGCAGTTAATTTCTTTCTGCTCCTTCAATCACCCGGGACCATCACCATTGGCTCATCAGCTCGCTCGTTGCACTCACACACACACACACGCACTCAATGCCACGCACTTCCAAAATCATCGTATTAACTAACACCAGCATTTAATCAATTTTTTTTGAAGGAGTGGAGTAGGATTTAAACTTGCCGCGTCTTTGGATCGGATCGTCGTCTCCTATAAATACGCGCGAGCGTCGTCGCCGGAGCACGAGGCATCCAAGAATTCGAATCCCTCTGTTTCCTCGCACACGCGCGCGGAGAAGCAACGATGGAGAGCTCAGTGAGGGGTAGAGTGGGAGGTGGAGGTGGTGGAGCGGGGGTGGAAGCGCTGCCACTCCCTCCGCCGCCTCGCCTCGCGGGGGTCTCTTCCTCGCCGGCGTCCATCCGGGCGCTACTGGCGAAGACCACGAGCGGCCCTGGCGTGGCCGATTGCCAGTCGCCGCGGTCGCTGCTGTCGCGCATCCTGCAGCGCGGTGACGGTGGGAACGGAGGGTTCGGGTGCCGGGTGCGGCTACCGCGGCGGTACAGCTCTAGCGGCGGTGGTGGCGGCGGGAGGGAGGAGAGCAAGGACGGCGCCGAGCAGTCGAACGTCGCCCCCAGGGTGAAGGTCGTGGAGAGGGCGGCGGAGCTGCCCGTCGAGACGCCGCGGAGTTCTCTAGGTACGTGCTGTCAAGGTGCAGCGCAATCACAGCTAGCAATATAATTCAGAGCAATGTTGATCGAATTATGGATGAATTCTTCAGGTAAGAAGAAGCCCGAGGAGGAACTCATTTCCATGAACCTTGGCCTGGGGGCGAGCCTGGTACTGCTCCTTTCCAAGAGCGCGGTGGAGCTGAACAAGATGGTGGAGCTGCGCACGCAGATGGAGGTGCTCGTGTCGGAGATCAGGAAGGAGACGACGCAGAGGAAGGAGAAGGACTCTGCTTCCTCCATCTCCCAAGAATCCAACGGCAGCACCACCACCGCCGTGATCAAGGACCCCATCGCCTGCGCGGCCGCTGAGGACGCGCTGTCCAACTGCTCCCGGAAGGCGGACTGCGCCGAGCGAGACAACCCTGTGCCCGGCCGCACCGTCGTCGTGATGAACCAGATGGAGGCGGAGCTCCAGGTCGAGCTGAGCCGCCTGCAATGCGCCGCGCACGGCGAGAAACGGATCACTCCTATGCAAGAACTCGAGGTACATAGCACAATGGGCATATTACTGTTGTGTAGTGCGTACTCCACGAACACGTGCACCTCGGAAAACGCGCTCTATGCAGGTACACTTGCTGATTGTGAACGTATTCTGCCAGCTGCCGTTGCTGCAGGTTAAGACAAAGAGCAACGTCTCCGACAGCCCGTCGAGGAGCTGCGTCGACGACGACGTGGCTGAAGGCAATGCCGAAGAGGAGGTTGATGACGACGAAGAGGGGGGCGAGTACGAGGAGCCCGAGGAGGAGGATGAGGAGGAGGGGCAAGGCCGGTACGACGTGGAGAGGAGCCCCCCGCACGGCGGCGTGTCGGCGCGGGCGCTTGAGCGGCGGCTGCACGAGCTGCTGCAGAAGCGGCAGCAGGAGCGCATCGTGGAGCTGGAGTCCGCGCTGGACAGCGCGCAGCGGCGGCTCCACGAGAAGGAGCGCGAGGTCGTGTGGTGGCGCGACGCCGCCAAGCTTGTCTCCCACCGCCGGGACGAGTCGCGCCGGCTCAGATGATACAGCCACATGGAGCATACATCGATCCATGCATGCCACGCACGTCCGCGCGTGTCGCCGCCGTCGTTCGCCCGCGCGAGCAGCAGCTCGCGCTAGTTATGGCGCGTCAGCTCGCGCGCGTGAAGTGGTGTAACTCTTGGCGCTACGCGGTTCTGGACGCTTGCAGCGTCCTGTCGTGCTCGATCATGCACTCTCGTTCGTACAGAAATCGGAAGTCTCGGTGCACGTCGCCGCATGGTGATTGATTATGTGTGTGATGCTTCGATTTGCACCGTTCAGATTTTTTTCCCCAGAAATCCAAGCGCGAGGCACGTGCGGTTGTGTACTTGTTATGTTATTCGGTTGCTGGCCATGTTGCTGCTGTTGATGTTGGGTCGATGCTGGTGGGACCTTGCATGAAACTGTTGTGGTGGTTTTGAAACTTTGCCAAAGGCCATGTAAAAAAATCATAACGGAATTCTCGCGTTCTAAATTTTATGAATCTTTTCTCTCTCTCTCTCTCTCTCTTTATTTTTCATTTGTAGAGAAGCGGACAGTTGGTTAGTGCAGTAATGAGTGATTGCAAGACTTCAACTTCGAAAAAATGTTGTTGGATCAAATCCCATCGATACCGTGCTACGGCCGATAGGGCATTCTCAGTGTATAGTTTCTGTAAGTTATATCTAAATATGCCACATCATATAGAAATATCTCTAGATACAACATTCTCAATACATAATATCTACTCCCTCTCCACTTAATTAATTTTTTCACTCCTACCTCACCTCCTCTCTCTCTCTCTCTCTCCTTCCTACCCATACTCACCTCTCCCTTTCTTAGTTTTCTCAATCGAATTGTATCTTGCATGAGAAACAACTCTGCTCTCTCTTTTCCTTAACTCACTCTCCACATCAGATTTTACTCTCCCTGGCATTCTTCAGAAACTGCTTACATCGTTGTATTGGGAGTGCCTAAGAGGCTTCAGAAAACTGGCGCGCCTTTGCTCTTCATTTTGTTTCGTTCCAAACTGAGCGAGGGAGGAAATAACGGGGACCAGGCTGTTATCTCAAAGCGGCAACGGCCTGATCCTGACCGAATTTACTTGGAGACTGCAGGTTGCAGACGGCTGCTACAGTGCGGTGCAGAGGCATTAGATGGGCAGCGAAAGGGCACAGCGGCGCCGTTAAAACACGGACAACTGCAGTGCACCAGCGCAGCAGCCGCACGCGCACACGAGGTAGAACACGAGGAAGCGCAGCTCTGTCTGAGTGCAGTCGCAGTGGCAGCGCGCGTGCGGAAACGGGCAAATTTTATGAGCAAATCCGTGCCCCATAGATCAAAATGCGGTAGCAGTTTTAGGTTCTATGGCGCTTTTTAATTTAATAAATCTAGTTCCGCGTGAATAGTTTTTGTAAAAAATATCCTCTTCCTGATCACGATCACGGAGTGGTACCTATAGCACTCACGTGCTACCGAGCCTCCTACCTCTACATGTGTTGCTACCGCATTTGTGGTGCTCAACACTTGCCTAACAAGCCAGGCCCATTAGCAACCACGGTCGATCCATTAGCAACAAACTAATATATATAATATACTAATATATATAGTATTTTTTGAGAACATAGAACATGATGAGAATGATATATATAATATAAAAATAACACTTATCTAACAGTCGCATATAATGTAAATAAGTAACGTTACAAAGAAAAAAAACGTACCGATCATTACTTCTTAAGAATTGATAGTTGATATTTACGGGTTTTCATGTTCTGAAAACGTTGCAAAATATCTTCCATGTCTATCTTGGAAAATATATCTCGCTCGATGTAGCATACCATGAGATCATTTAACCAGTCATCACTTATCTTATTACGTAAATCTGTCTTGATAATTTTCATTGCCGAGAAAGCCTTTTCAAGCGTAGTGCGTACTTACGGTTAAACTAATGCTAATTCAATAAGCCTATAGACCAATGGATAAACAACATGCTTTTTTGCTTTAACCATTATCACCACGAGACTAGCAAGATCATCACAACTTGAAAATTATTCTCTTCTCAAGTCATCAATGAATAAGTCAAGTTGTGCTTCCAAAACCACACGATTATATGATGAGAAATCATCTGAATAAATCTCTAATCTCTGAAAGCGTGCGGCGTGCTTGACGCCGGCGTCAGCGACTGCGAGTTTACGACTCTGACAGACGACGGCTCCACTTCCTAAAAACTGAAGGATCTAAGCACTGCATATTAGACCAGTGGGGGGGCCACGGGTGGGGCTCCAGCCCACCTTAGCCCCCTTTGCATACGCCACTGATTAGCAAGTCTATTACAGTGGATCCATTAGTTGCCATCAAGGTTCGTCAGGCTACTATAAATCTGACCACTTGTCGCGGTATATAGATGTGAAAGGAGACACATGTCAACGTTTTCATGGTAAAAGAATACTATTTTTATTCGTACAGAATCCGATTTTTTTTAAAAAAATGCAACGGGCCATTTACCGGCTGGCTGACCGTAGACACCAGAGGCAGATTACGATGGCTTCAACTTTCAAACGTGACGACTCAAGGATACGGAAATGCAAGCACGGGTTGCCTCCATGCCCCAGGCATGATCCTCCGTATGGACCGTATGCGTCCTCCGGCCGGGCTGACCGCGCGTGAAGCTTGACGGCGCTCTGCTCTGCTGCACGGCGGCGTAAAAAAATAAAAAAAATCTCATGGCTTGTATATCACCGTCACTTCGTCCAAGGCCGTATCTAAGTTTTTGAAACCCTGGTGCGAAACACAAAACGGGACCCTATATTAAGAAAATACAAATAACCAAAATATGATTCCATTATATAACTATATGTTTTTTTTCAATATTTAGAACTACAATAGACATTAATGTTAAAAGAGTAAAAGGTGAATCTTTCTTACCAATATCTTTTTAACTTCTAGTAAAAAGCATCATGCGTCTGGTGTTCTTTGAAATGAAATCTTCAATTATATCTTCATATTTAATCTTCTCCAGAACATCATTTTCAAGTGCAATTATTGCCAATCCATTGAGTCTTTCTTGTGTCATAGTACTGCGTATGTAGGACTTTACCAACTTCAATTTTGAAAAGCTTTGTTCTGCAGATGCAATTGTCACAAGAATAGTCAACAAAATTCTATATGCAATAAGGGCATTAGAAAAACAACCCATCCGTTTCACAAACTCCAGAATATCAAGAGGACCCATGTCTTCCTTAGGGATAAAATTTTGTAAGAACTTTAACTCCACATGTAATTTTGAGTCTGCGCGAACTGTTCTAATTTTTTTTCTTCTTGCACTTTTTCATAACCGGAATCATATTTTCTAACTTTAGAAGACATGATGAATAAATTGATCTCCCTGTTTCATGAATCACAAACACAACAAAACTAATTAAAAAAGACAATTCATGGAACCAATATAAATGGGACAATTTGCTCGTGATCGAGCCTTGATACGATGAAGCGGAGTTAGTAGAACCGGCGCACAAACATCCAAATTATATTCCAAGGGGCAAGGCAAGAAATATTCACCCTAAGATTGATCGCTGATTCGAATAATTGAACTAGTACAGAACTGCAGACCACATAAGAAGCAACTAAATCGTTAGCGCTGACCTGCTACTGCTAGCGAATAGCGATCATACCTCGGCGGACGACAGCGGCTTCGTGCGAGACGTGAGTCACAATGAGTCGCGGAATCGACAGAATACGATGCGTTGATGCGTTAGAACTCGGAAACCTTAATAGACCATAGTAGTGCAACATATGCTGGGAGCCCCAAAAATTTAGAGGCCCTGTGCAATCAATCCACTTGTGTTGGACCTTAGACGGGCCTGACTTCGTCAGCCTATCACGGCAACAGCTCTCCACTGTTACAAAGTGGCTACGTGCATCAGCTCTAAGGGCATGTACAACGGTGTTTAATGTGCCGTCTATATAGTGCCAAGTCAGCTAATTTTGCCTACGTGTACATCATTTAATGATGAAAGAGGAGCATGCCGTCGCCTCACGAGAAGACGGCAGGGGCTCGTGCTCCTAGATCTTACCGCCGGCTTGCACTGCGTTGTACGACTCGTCCCTCGGAGACGACGGCCTCTTTCGATCCGGTACGGAGACCGACTTTTGGCGCGCGTAGATAGCGGTAGAAATCCGTCCATGGCCGCACCTGCCGCGAAAAGGCTCTGCCAAAGACGCTGCATAGCCGAGCACGGAGGCGGCGAAATTGCCGCCGTTGTTGGCCGCGGCGGCAATGGCGTCGTGGTGCGAACTTCGTCGCGATCTCGGCTCGAGGGACTGCCCCGTCTGATCCACCCTCTATTTAATAAGAGGTAATCTAAAAATAATTTTTTACATACAGAAGATATATATATAAAAATAACACTATCTAAGATATAATGTAAATAAACGTAAAAAAAACGCGATCATACTTAAATTGATAGTTGATATTTGTTTATTCAAACGTAAATATCTTCGTGAAAATATATCTTCGATAATACCGAGATCATTTACCATCACTTATCTTATTATCTTGATAATTTTCATTGCGAAAGCTTTTCAACGATGCGTTAAACTAATGCTAATTCAATAAGCCTATAGACCAATGGATAAACAACATGCTTTTTTTACCATTATCACCACAGACTAAAGATCATCACAACTGAAAATTATTTCTCTCAAGTCATCAATGAATAGTCAGTGTGCTTCAACCCACGATTTATGATGAAAATCATCAATAAATCTCTAATCCGAAGGCGCGTGGCGCGACTGAGTATGGACGGCCCACTCCAAACAGATCTCACGATATTAGACGAGGGGCCGTGGCTCACACCTTACCCTTGCACCTTAATTTAAGATCCATTATGCCAAAGGTTCCAGTACTATAACACCACTGTCGGTATATAGATGTGAAAGGACACATGTCAACGTTCATGGTAAAGAATACTATTTATTCACAGAACCGATTTAAAATGCAACGGGCCATTTACCGGCGCTGACCGTAGACACCAGAGGCAGATTACGATGGCTTCAACTTTCAAACGTGACGACTCAAGGATACGGAAATGCAAGCACGGTTGCTCCATGCCCCAGGATGATCCTCCTAGGACGTATGCGTCCTCGGCGGGGACTGAATTGAGGTCGTTGCGGTAAAAAAAAAATCTATGTTTTTCACTCACTTTCAAGATATCAATTTTGAAACTAGTTAAAAAAAAAGGGACCCTTTTACAATACAAATAACAAAATATGATTCCTTAATAACTAATTTTTTCAATATTTAAACTCATAACATAATTTAAAATAGAACAGTGAATCTTTCTTCCAATATCTTTTAACTTCTTTTAAAAGCTTTGCGCGTGTCATTGAAAGAAATCTCAATTTATTTCAATTTAACTTGAAACACCATTTTCAAGTAATTATGCAACCATTGTCTTTCTTGGGATAAAATTTTGTAGGACTTTACCAACTTAATTTTGAAAGCTTTTTCTTCTGCAATTTCAAAGAATATCAACAAAATCATATGAATAAGGGCTTAGAAAACAACCCACCTTTAAAACTCTGGAATATAAGGGACCCATGTCTTCCTTAGGATAAAATTTTGTAGAACTTAACTCCAATTAATTTCAAGGCAAGGCAAGAATTTCTAATTTTCTTCTTGCAATTTTTCATAACCGAATCATATTTCTAACTTTAGAAGACATGATATAAATTGACTCCGCTTCATGAATCACAAACACAACAAAACTAATTAAAAAGACAATTATGGAACCAATATAATGGGAAATTTGCTGTGATCACCTTGTGTGAAGCGGAGTTAGTAGACACCGCACAAACATCCAAATTATATTCCAAGGGCAAGGCAAGTAATTTCCCCTAAATTGATATTCAATAATTGACTAGTACATCATTTAATGATAAAGAAGCACTCCACGAAGCCGACCTGCTCTGCTAGCTTGAATAGCGATCATACCTGGGACGCAGGCCTCTTCGATCGAGCGGAGCACATGAGCGCGAATCGGAGAATCCGTCCGCGCGATCTTAGAACTTGAACCTAATAGACCATAGTAGCAACAAGCGAGCCCAAAATTTAGAGGCCTGGCACAATCCACTTGTGTTGACTTAGACGGCGCCGATTCGCACTACACGCAATGCTTCCATCTCGTTACAAAGTGGCTCGTCTAAGGGCATGTCAGCGGGTTAATGCGCCTATGGCCAAGTCGTAATTTTGTTGGTACATCATTAATGAGAAAGAGAGATGCGAGCTTCAGGAGGGCGAGTCTGTTTCAGTCTCCGGCGTTACGTGTTGAAGCGAGGGCGGAGTCGTTCTTGTGGCCGTCAAGGCAGCGTCGTCGGATGGATGGCCATCGCCGCCGCAAGGGTTAGTTTGGATTGGTGGGAATGCTGAGGAGAGAGAGAGCGGCGAGAGGATTGGGGATTTGGGGTCGATCTGTTAAATCAGTCTCCGGCGGATTGGGTTCGTGTATGGCCGTAGCTATGACTTCAGTCGTGCGACGTGCTCCATCCATTAGTCATCGGACTTTGTTGGCTTTGCTTGAGGTGGGCCCATACCTTATCTTTAGTTCTTTGCTAAATTTATATTATATAATTATAATATTAAAGTTAAAGAAAATAGACAACTTGAAATTCATCATGTCAGTATCATGGCAAGTTACATGTTACAAAGTTCTAAACTTTGTACATGCTCTAATACTCGTATCGACACAAAATGCACGTCCCAGAAACACACGCGGATGACAAAGGAGGGCTTGCCTTATCATGCCAAGCAGGAAGTCAGGCGTTTTAGGATTCCGCCGAGTGTGAATGACTTTAGGTTGGGCTATTAGCTGATTTCTCTAATTTCTTTTGTATGTATCAGCAGTAAGCACAATCCTCATACATAGACCTGAATATCATCAATTTAAAAAAGTAGAGATCTAGTCTACCATTAAAAATATAGCAACTTATATATAGTTACAAAAAAGAAAAATTGCTTATTAATCATACTGTGTAATTATAACTTTAAATTTTTTTCAGAATTTTTCAACTTTTATAGTAAGGTAACATTACGATACATGCCTACATATAATGATGTTTTGTGTTGTTTATATAATTGTTTCCTTATGGAAAAACCGTTGTACGCTCTCTTCTCCTTCTTTCTCCTTTGTATCAGTAAAAATCCTACATAGCATACTATATAGTATACACACGGCTAATATCTATCTATTATATATTAAAATCTTATGAGAGTCGCTAAAAAAAAGAGAGAAATAGACTAAAAATTCTCATAAAAAAAGCAAAATATTTAGTTCTTAATCTAGTGAATCCTAATTACAACCGCCATTGGATCTTTCTAACAAAAAATAAAAAAAAGCTTATAAATCGTAGCACTTCCTAAAGAACGAGTTCATAACATCTCTTATTGCAGGCCGCGACGTACCCGGTTCTTCCTCGACCAAATCCAGTCGCGCTTGCTGCAAGTGGGTGGAGGCTATGATTCTTGAGCTATAGGGTGTAATTTGCTTATCTACAGCTCAAAGCTGGTGCATTTTCAACTAAAAGTTCAATTTTTCTTTTGATACACTTAGCTTTGGAACCTCTAATCCACCCTCTGAAAACCTTAAACATTTATTGTGAAAAGTTCTTATTTTCTTTTTATATATTAAAGCCAGAGAGTTAAAAAAGATAAACAAGCTAGAAATTCTTAAAAAGCAAAACATCTAGTACATAACGTAAACCCTAATTATAACCAATAAGATATTTCGATAAAAATAGGAATATGCTAAAAATTCTCCAAAAGTAAAACATCCGCCTTTAATATGGTGAACTCGACTAAATTGAACTTATAGTAGCCATTAGATCTTATTATTTAAAAATCCATCTAGTGGAACCGAGTTATAACGACTTAGATTCAAAAAAATTGACAATGAGAAATGAAAAAATTCTGAATAATGAATAAAAGAAAATTAGCCATTTGGTTTTCATACGAACTCCAAATTAAAACCCATACATAGCTAAACTTTGGAATAAAAATTACATTAAAATCGATGGTTGTATTTGTATGAATTCTAACCTAAAACTACTATCTAAATTTCAATAAAAAATAATATAATTTAGAATTAAAATAAAGGAATTAGCAACGGTTTTTCATTCCAAACGAATAACATTTAGATGAAATTAGCAATTGATTTATATATGAATTCTAAATTAAAATTGAAATTAAATAAAGAATATCAACAAAATGGTAGAAATTCAGAATGTAAAAATAGGAAAATGGAAATTTGATTTTCATACAAACTCGAATTAAAACCCTTTTATAGCTAAAATTAAAATTAGTAGTTGGATCGATACAAATCCTAACCTAAACTAAAATTAAAAACTAAAAAAGATAAAAAGAAAGAGACCATGTCAAGTACAATAAAAATAGCATATATTCAAAATTAAATGAAAATAAACTTTAGATTAAGAAAGAGTCCAGTGAAGTACAATAAAAATAACATATGTTCAAAATAAAATTAGCAATGGATTTATTGTAAATTCTAAACTAAAATTGAAAAATAAAGTTAATAAGAAGTAAGTCAAAAAATATGCAAATTCAGAATAAAAAAAATTAGCTATTGCTTTTAAATTTCATACTAAATGAAAATTAAAAAATAGTTTTATTTGGAATTAAAATTTTATAAACATGCTAATTGAGAAAATAAAATAAGGAAAGGAATTTGATTGTATATATACAAATTAGGAACCAAAATATATTATATAATAAAAGTCTATGATAGGAGGTTTAAAGTTGCTAAGTAAAAAAGAATATGCTAAATTCTCACCAAAATGAATACATACTGATCCTTTATTTGGTGGGCTTACGGATGGAGGAATTGAGATGATGATTTATTAGGTGTTTACTCGCTATATCGGTATAAGTTATATGATGCACATTATTAGTAAGTAATATAGACAAACATGTCAATAATGAAAAGACCACGATGATGCTGGTATATATGTTAAATGTAATGTTTATTGTTTTGCTATGCAATTATCCGAGAAAAAAAGTTTGGATAACGCATGTGTGGCTTGGTTGTCACTTGTCACAACGATCTCCACAGGCGAAGAACTCCGCTGGTTTCGCTGCATAAGCTTCCGGAATATTGGTGCTCCTCATGGCGCGTGACCTAACGACAAACGACGACCAATGCCAATAAGACTATTCCAACCGTTTCAAATTTCATTCTCCCACCCTTGAAGAATCCTTCCATATTCCATTCCTTTCCAAAACACCAACAAGATTCCCTTCCCATTCTCTTCCCACATTAAAAATACTTATTTTATCCTTATAAACCGGTCTTTAGTTCTTTGCTATTCATCTCCTGTCTGTAGTCTATGTCTTATGTTTGATAGTATTTGTATCAAAGAGGCAATAAAATGGTACATAGAGATCTAATTTATACTTGATCATGAATGTATACATGCATTAAACAGTTTGCAGATAGCAAAATAGACAACCCACTGTATAAGCTGTCTGCATTGCTGTCTGTATGTGACATGGCAAGTTAAATAGACAGTAGCTATCTAAACTATTGTACATGCCCTAATACTCGCGTATCGACACAAAATGACACGTCCCAGAAACACACGCGGATGACAAAAGGAGGGCTTGCCTTTATGCCAACTTGCCAAGCAGGGAAGTCAGGCGTTTTTAGGATTCCGCCGAGTGTGAATGACAGGTTGGTTATTAGGATTTCGCCGGGCGTGTCGATGACATGCGAGAGTACATAATAGATTGTCTCTAAAAATTGTCTTTATAGTATGCCGTAATCTTTTAATTATGACACAAAAAGTATTTATTATAGATAATAATACATATAAGGCAACATATCCTGTGCACATAGACTTTCCATGTATAACACCGTGCACACCAACTAACAAAAGTCATGACAAATTCTGAAAAAAATTGTAGATGTACTTCATAGATCACTCTACCTATTTATAAAATTATAGGTTCAAATTCATTATATATATCAAGAGTTACAAAAAAAGAGAAAATTCTGACAAGTTTTCTTGAAACTTCATACATAGGTAGAGTAATCTATGAAGTACATTTACAATTTTTTTCAGAATTTTTCATGACTTTTGTTAGTTGGTGTGCACGGGAAGCCCTGTGTACACAGGATACATTGCCTACATATAATGATGTTTTGTGTTGTTTATATAATTGTTTCCTTATGGAAAAACTGTTGTATGCTCTCTTCTCCTTCTTTCTTCTTTGTATCAATAAAAATCCTACATAGCATACTATACGCACGGCTAATATCTATCTATTATATATTAAAAGCTTACGAGAGTTAAGCAAAAAAAAGAAATAGACTAGAAATTCTCACAAAAAAGCAAAATATTTAGTTATTAATCAGGTGGACCTTAATTACAACCGCTATTAGATCTTTTTAAAAAAATAGAAATATACTAGAAATTCTCGAAACAAAAAACTAAACACATATGGCCTTTAATCAGTTACTGAAAACATCTTCAGCCGTTCGATTCTCGTAATGATTGGATCCAACATCCTCTACTTCCCTCCAGTGCGTTAATGTGAAATCGGTGAACCGGTACAAATGGCAGTCGACTTTTGCCTGACACTGCTCTTCTCTGAATAATTCCTTCCCTAAGGACTGAAGAATGGCCGGCTTGAGGATCATTTGAGCCGAGTCGTCGGCTCGGCTCAAATTTTTTTTCGCGATCTAGTTCTTTTGTAAATTATAGATAGATCTTTCGTGATTTTTTGTGAGAGGAAGTTTTTTTCCTCTAAATTTACGTTCGGGCACCTCGTGCGCCGGTTTATGAAAAGAACCTCCCGTTAAATTCAAATCACGAACAAGTCCTTTTCTAATTTTTAAGGATAGCGGACAGATCAAAAAACGTAACATTCAGGTCCTTGCTCTTACGCCTAGGTCCTTTCTCCGCTTTTTCTCGGGAAAAAATGTTTTGTCACTAGAAATATGTGTGCACTCTATCTCTAGACTTTTTTTCCCACCTCGATTTTCCATCTCGATTTCTAATATTTTTTAAAGCATGTATTATTACTACCTAACGCGTCGGTCTCGATATTTTTAAAACATGTATTATTATCTCCGTGAACGCGTGAGAGTGTTAAACTTTCGACAAAAGAAGGTTGTCATCTCTAATAATTTTTCGCCTTTTCCTCTAGACTTTTTCCCAACGCGGTTTTCTAGCTCACCTCAATATTTTCCAAATAATTAAATCGAAGAGATATTTCTATAGCTCTATCTCTCTATTTTTCCCTGCTTCGCTCATTATTTCGATGATTTAAAAAATAAAACGCATTGAAAAAAAGAAATCTCCTACGGTAACGCTACAGCGGCGTGTTACGCCACGAGTCTCTAATATTTTTTAAAACATATCCTTTCTCTGTTTTCCCAAAAAAAAAAAAATTTCGCCGTAAATATTTGTGCAACTTTATCTCTAGACTTTTTCCCAAATTTCGATTTCCCATCTCGATCTCTAATATTTTTTAAAACATGTATTATTACTCATTAACGCGTCGATCTCTAATATTTTTTAAAACATGTATTATTACTCGCTTAACGCCAGAGTGTTAAGCTCGACAAAAGAAGGTTGTCATCTCTAATAATTTTTCACCTTTTCCTCTAGGCTTTTTCCCTTGCGGTTTTTTAAATCGACCTCCAATATTTTCCAAATAATTAAATCAAAAAGATATTTCTACAACTATATCTCTATTTTTTCCCCATTTCGACGATTTAAAAATAAAACGCCACCGAGAAAAAAAATAAATTTTTTCTACGGAAAAACGACACGCGCGGCGTGTTACGCCGTGAGTTTTTAATATTTTTAAAAACATGTATTATTACTCGGCGAACACGTAGAGTATTAAACTCGACAAAAAGAAGGTTGACATCTCTAATAATTTTTCACCTTTTTCCTCTAGACTTTTTCCCTCCATGGCGTTTTTCGGCTTGGTCTCCAATATTTTCCAAATAATTCGTCAAGGAGATATTTCTACAACTCTATCTTCTATTTTTCGCGTTTCGCTCATTATTTCGACAATTTAAAAATTAAACGCCATGAAAAAAATATTTTTTCTTCGAAAAAACGACACGCTGCGGGCGTGTTATGTCGCGTAAAATTTTCTAGTACTCTGAACATCTGAAAGTTCCAGAGCTCCATTTCAATTTACTTGGATCCTAACACGACGGCGGCAGCTCGCCACCAGTCCAGGAATGCCATGGTTCAACCAGCCCGGGCTTCTTCTGCCTTCCCCTCGACCAAATCCAGTCGCGCTTTGCTGCAAGTGGAGGTGGAGGCTATGATTCTTTGAGCTATAGGGTGTAAATTTTCGCTTATCTACAGCTCAAAGCTGGTGCATTTTCAACTAAAAGTTCGATCTTTCTTTTTGTGATACACTTAGCTTTGGAACCTCTAATCCCACCCTCTGAGAAAACCTTAAACATTTATTGTGAAAAGTTCTTATTTTCTTCTATTATATATTAAAAGCCAGTGAGAGTTGCTAAAAAAAAGATAAACAAGCTAGAAATTCTTAAAAAGCAAAACATCTAGTACATAATCTGGTAAACCCTAATTATAACCGACATAAGATATTTCTGACAAAAATAGGAATATGCTAAAAATTCTCCAAAAAAGTAAAACATCTGGTCTTTAATATGGTGAACCCTGACTAAATTGAACTATAGTAGCCATTAGATGTTATTATTTAAAAATCCATCTAGTGGAACCGAGTTATAACGACTTAGATTAAAACAAATTGTCAATGAGAAATGAAAAAATCCTGAATAATGAATAAAAGAAAATTAGCCATTTGGTTTTCATATGAACTCCAAATTAAAACCCATGCATAGCTAAACTTTGGAATAAAAATTACATTAAAATCGATGGTTGTATTTGTATATGAATTCTAACCTAAAACTACTATCTAAATTTCAATAAAAAATAATATAATTTAGAATTAAAATAAAAAGGAATTAGCAACGTGTTTTTCATTCCGAAATCGTAATAACATTTAGATGAAATTAGCAATTGGATTTATATATGAATTCTAACTTAAAATTGAAATTAAATAAAGAATATCAACAAAAATGGTAGAAATTCAGAATGTAAAAAAAGGAAAATGGAAATTTGATTTTCATACAAACTCTGAATTAAAACCCTTTTATAGCTAAAATTCAAAATTAGTAGTTGGATCTGTATACAAATCCTAACCTAAAACTAAAATTAAAAACTGAAAAAAGATAAAAAGAAAGAGACCATGTCAAGTACAATAAAAATAGCATATATTCAAAATTAAATGAAAATAAACTTTAGATTAAAGAAAGAGTCCATGTGAAGTACAATAAAAAAATAACATATGTTCAAATAAAAATTAGCAAATTGGATTTATGTGTAAATTCTAAACTAAAATTGAAAAATAAAATTAATAAGAAGTAAGTAAAAAAATATGCAAATTCAGAATAAAAATAAAAATTAGCTATTGCTTTTAAATTTCATACTAAATGAAAATTAAAAAATAGTTTTATTTGGAATTAAAATTTTATAAACATGCTAATTCGTGAGAAAATAAAATAAGGAAAGGAATTTGATTGTATATATACAAATTAGGAACCAAAATATATTATGGGGTGTTTGGGATAATACCACCCACCAAAATCTGTGGAGTTGGTAGAGTAGGGTATTTCTAGCTCCAGAAATTTATGGAGCTAAAGCTGTAAGTACATTAAGAGTGTTTAGGTAGATCATCTTGTTTACATTTTAGACTAAAGATATAAACTTGATTCACTTTATTTTAGCCTATAAGTTTCAGATCTGAGTTGGAGTTCTCCCAAACAGGGCCTATATAATAAAAGTCTATGATAGGAGGTTTAAAGTTGCTAAGTAAAAAAAAAAGAATATGCTAAAAATTCTCACCAAAATGAATAAATTCTGATCCTTTATTTGGTGGGCTTTTACGGGATGGAGGAATTGAGATGATGATTTATTGACCGGTGTTTACTCGGCTATATCGGTATAAGTTATATGATGCACATTATTAGTAAGTAATATAGACAAACATCTCAATAATGAAAAGACCACGATGATACTGGTATATATGTTAAGCTAGCTTGGCTTTACGCACGGACCCTTCGTCTGGAGCCCGGGTCAGTCCGCCGCCGCCTCGTCTCCGTCCTCCCAAGCGCGCGGTACGGCTCGGTACGTTCCTGCCTCCTGCCTCACCTACCCTTTCGGCGGTTTGGGATCTGTAGTGTCAGCTGCTTCCCCTCTCCTCTTGTTTCGCTTTCGTTCGATTACCGACCGAACTGCTCTTGCGCCTTCCGATGGATAAGGGAGCTGGTCTCTTTCTGAGGATCGATTGACCGATCGCGTGGGCGGCCTTTCTAGGACGCGTGGTGCAAACGCGGCTCCGAGTCCTAAGTAGATTAAGCGTGGATGCAATGGGTTTCTATATGTTTCGTGTGTGTGATGTGGTGTTTGTACCAGTGTACCTGGTTGCATTTCTTGGAATTTAGAGGAAGTAAGCTGCTGAGGTGTGGGAGCAAAGATTAGGGTATATACAATGGAACGTATCAAATGTCTGTAAGACTATGACACTAAGGGTCTGTTTGGAAGCATAGTATTTTTATAGTTTCTAGGCAATACTATGGTATATGAGAATACTATGGTATTTTATATCCTGAGGTGTTTGGTTGTCTCTCAAAAAACTCTGTTTTAAAAACCATGGTATTACTAATACCATAGTATTTTTGGAGTATTGAAAACTCCAGTCCAGACCAAAGTTTTCTCACCGAGCGCCCGCGAAATCTGGCTCCGTTGCAGCTCCGTACCGCGCGTCTTTTTCCTTCTCCCGCCGCCGGTGCTGTTTTCCCCAATCCCTATCGCAAGAAGTGGAGCAGTGCTGTTTTCCCCCATTCCCCCAATCCATCGCAAGAAGTGGAGGACTGGCCCCGTCGCCGCCGATGTCGCCGCCACCGGCCACCGCCGATTCCATGCCCCGCGAGAAAGGTACGCCGTTGCCCCTCCCTACGTCGCCGCATTCATCCTCCCCCACCGTCCCGTGCAGCGAGGCGAGCCCATGCCGTCCCCGTGTGCACCCTTCTGGCGATGACCCTGCAGATGAGGAGCACCTTGCGTGTGGCCGGGTCATCGTCGTAGGCCTCGATGGACTCGAACGCCCGGCTGCTGGTGGAAGTGGTGAAGACGCCGGTGCCCAGGGCGCACGAGAGCGTGGCTTGAGTTCGTAGGCTGATAGAACTGGGACTGCGTTGAGTTCGTGGCTTGAGTACCGAGCATGGCTTGAGTCCGCTCATCAGAATCTCCAGAATAGCGAGTCGAATCAGATGGCTTTCCCTTTATTTCCATGTTCTTGGCGTCAGTAGTGCTCAGTAGGTGCTCTAGCTTGGGCTTCATTGAAACGGAGGATTTTCTAGGATTGTATTACTACGAAAAATTTCCCTATGTGTTTTTTTAGAACGTAGGATTGACATTGATAACTCCTATAGGAATTTTCATTTTCTTCACCTTTTGGAGGATTCAAAATATTTGCTCAAACCTTATATTTTGAGAAGTTCAATGCAGCATTGGACTGAGCGTATCAAATATGTCATCGTGGATCCGGTTAATTTTCTTGCTTCAGCATTGGACTGAGCATTTCTGAATTAGCAATTGCAACTGAATCGTGCAGGCGACGTCATTAGCATTGGACTGAGCGTTTCTGAACTTCTGGAAGTAATTAATACTTGTTTTTTTTTCTATATGTATATTAAGCAACGTTTTGTGCCTGTAATGGCTGTTGTTTGGGTTCTTTTGAGTGACAGTATGCGATCATACATTCTAGTTCAGAATCTTATGTCTGGTCCAGCTAGCTATACTCTTTGAGATGTATAATTGTGGACGATAATATCATGTATACTCTTTGAGATGTATGATTGTGATCAATCAGTTCTTTTGGTTTTCTTGTGCTATTATATTTGATTGACATGCTTTTGCTGTTTCTAAACTTGGATTTCATCTTTTCCTAGTAATCAACAAAAAGTGGAACAGCGGTGTTGAGATGAAGGTTGAGATGAAGCAGTTATTAATGGATGATCTTGAGATGAAGCTTGAGCTCATGTGAAACAGTGGCGTTGGTCATTTGAACTGCCGTGTGGCATTTTTTTTCTCTCTCTCTGAACTCAGTTTACCGCAACTTGTGAAATCAAAATTGACATCTTCCCAGTTTTTTGGGATATTTTAATGTATCCTCTTTCCCAGTGCTTTGCAGCACGGGCATGATATAGTGTGAGTCGGCTAAAAACAAGCTAGTCAAATGGTTTTTCTGTGTGTCATAGTCAATACTTTGATAAGTATACCAACCAAAAAACTATGAAACCAAACAGTTGGTAGTTTCAAGAAATACCATAGTTTTAATGGAGTTAGGTAAAACCATGGTATTTATGTCAAAGCAATTGCAAACCATGGTATTTCAAAACCATGGTTTTAAAAAACTCTGGTTCCAAACAGGCCCTAAGATTTTAGGTAATGTAGAGGAGAGAGAAAACTGTTGCCTATTATTTAACAGACAATCTTATAGACAGTTTTCTATTTTGTGTGCTGTTGTATAGACAGTCTCTTAATTAGATAAGAGACCATTACAGATAACTATATAGACGATTCATTATATGAGTTATTTTTAGTGCTGACTATAAATGACATAAAGATATATATTATAGGCAGTTACCGTCTATCCAACTGTACATGCTCCGTGTAGTGCCACATTATTCAACTGATACTAACAGTGCGGACTGAAATGGCCAAACGTGGGAGATCCTAAAGCATGTGGGTGGCTTGGACCTCTTGTCATGCGCATTCTTTTTGCTTCTGTAGATAATACCAATTCACTTGTTTTCAACTATCTGAAGGTTATGCTAATTCATTTGAGTTTGTCTAAACAAAAAAATCATTTGTGATAATTTGGTTGAATTGGCATTGGAAGGTCTACTGATAACTGACAGATGCTAATCCAACTCTAACCTGCCACTGTACTTGTGTTAGTTAACCATGTTAACATCTGCTACTGGGAGTCCGGGACACATGAGTTTGCGTTTCATTGTTTATTTTCTTCTGTTCTTCATGAATCTAAATGTAGCAGCATGGTAGTTCAATTGGACATGGCAATTGTCTTTCAGATGATGTATGGAGATCGATTCTGATTAACATTTATGCATAGGCTGTTCCAGGATGGCTAGTGAAGACTCAAAAGATATGCTGAAGAATGTGGACTGGAAGACAGTGGGTGGGTCGGTGACTACTGAATCAAGTCAACCAGTTGTTAAAAAGCGTCTTCCGAAGAAAATCAGACAGGTCCCCGAGTGTTATTTTCTGCCTCGGCGATCTTTGCCTTCTGCATTGGCAATCTATGGTGCTGTGTGTGCTGCTGGAGTGGGTGCAGGGATGTTGCTTGAGGTTTGGATAAACAAAAAGATCAAAGGTATTCCTGCATTTCATGGCAGGAGGAAGTATTCACTATATTTTCTTACAGTACTACTGTATCTGGAAACTTAAGATGTTGGATTGTACTATGGAAAGCATACAACGCATATTTTGCTTCCATTGCTTGTGTATTTGCACATCTTCTTACTCTTGTTAATTGCTGCATGCAGAGGATAGTGACATTATCTGGGAGATGGGTAAATGATGTGCAGCGCACTTTGATTTGGTAGAACCTACTTCGCCATAACAGATATTGCTAGCTGCCTTGCTGTGAAGATTTCTACCCACTCTTGCTTCCCTTCTGCTGCTTAAGATGTGTCTCAGAAATAATCTTACCTCTGTTGTTTCAGACTATCTTTTGACTTCCTGGGTCCTGACAAAAGCAAACTCTGTTTTCCAATGTGAGTTGACACAGCTTTGCCTCTGCATTTCTGGTTTCACTGGGCATGCTAGCATTAGGCATTATTAGTACTGCACTGGTAAGAAATAATTGAATATGTGTCTAATGGTAGAGTGGCATCGAATCATGGTTGGTGATTAATGTATCTCTGGTTCTGTTTTGTGGTGATAAATTATGAGAACTCCGCGTTTGTGTATATCAACTTGTTGGCAGAAACCATGTCTTCCCTTATCGTCTAGTCAGCAGAAAGCCTGTTGATTTATAAAGGCAAAATAATATGAAAGAAATTTCAAGTGGTGCTTCCCTGATGGAGTGGTCAGTAAACATGTCTTCCCTTACTATCTGATTGGTCTATGCTTCCTACAGACTACAATACATATAAGGGTGTGTATAGGGAGAATCTGAGTATTTTCTTGCTAAATAACACATAAATTTTGAGCTTTCAAATCTAGATCCAATGAATGAAATTAATTTGCCTCCTCTCCTCCTATTTGAGTACTATTTTATGAAGTTCACTCAATTTTTTAGGTATTGGATAATGAACATTATTCTTTTGTGCATGATCTTTTTACATTAATTATATATTAGTTTTACTCAAATTAAGTTATGTAAAAAATGATGTGACAATTTATATAAAAAAAAGAGGAACAAAACAAACTATATGGAACACAACAAACAAAAACATGGATGACAGTCAAAATGATAAAACACAATTTGGATTACAAAACAATATCTAATAGATAAAAAAATTGAGTGCTCACAAAACAAAAAGCAATTAAGTGTCATTTAGCAATTCCCTAGATATAAACATGTTGGAGGCATATATGCTCGTAATTTGCATTCCTAAGAAGGCATCTAAAATTCCCTGGTGTATATTGCAGTCTTCTAGAGATTTGCATTCCAATTTAGTTTTTTTCCCCAAAAAAGCAGGAGAGAATTTGCATTTTCTTTTTCTTACATAAATATTATTAACATACATGTCTCTATACAGTAAACCACGAGTCTAGTCCTACTTCTCGTTCCTTGACCTCTTTAAAAAAGTGATCTGGTCTTGTGATTTTGTGGAACTTTCTTTCCCCAAACCCAAAGTGCTTATTTGTTATCTATAATGTCTAATCTTTTGTTTCTGTTGATACGCTATTTCAACTTTTCTCAAACAAAGCCAAAGTATAGCCTTTGCATCAGCTCCCTGTAAGCCGCACTCACAAAAATATGAATGTTCTCACGGATTAGAACTTCTCTCGTCCAAAAGGTACTGAACAGCACTTTCCAAACTTTTTTTTTTCAAAAGGATGGCAGGGCTCTGCCGTTCATTAAGGTAGGAGATAAAATACAAGGGTATGAAAACAACCGAGATTAGCCATCCAGCATGGCCAGGAATAGGTAAAAAACGTCATACAAGATCTACCCCTTCAAACTACGGGAAAGTGTAGAAATCTACAAGGATCCACTGTCATGGCTGCCCATTCTAGACCTGAGGCTCATGTTAAGATGGAATGGAAAGTCTGTTTCTTCAAATAAAAATAACTATATATAGTCATGTTTGGATCCATTAGCACTAACAGTTAGCTGCTAAAATTAGCTAAAATAGATCCAAACAACCCAGTTAATAGCCTAGCTAATAGTTAGCCAACAACCCAGCTAATAGTTATCTCATTAGTTAGCTCTCCCCTGCTAATTTCAGCTAATAGATGGTCAAAAGACCAATTTGCCCCCGGCCCCTGCACCGCGGGCCCCTTTCCCTCATAGCTAATTAATGCAAGGGCACAATAGACATTTACACCCACAACCAAATTTCCAACCACCTAGTAGATCAAAACAGCCCCAGCTAATAGCTAGCTAGCTAACTACTAGAGCTAATGGATCCAAATAGGCCCTATACATTATGAAAATATGTTTTATGATTGATCCGTTAATACTAATTTTATGCCGTCAATCTTGATAATTCTTTATATATTAATGATTAAACAAAAATATTTGGCCGGTACATATTTTAAAATGACTTATATTTGAAATCAGACATTGGAACTCCGGAGGCAGAGCGCAGAAGTGCTTAAACTAATTCAGGGACCATTAATGTTACAAACACACTACTCCTGCTCAATTTGATTAGTGCAGTTAATGCAGAAGTGCTTAAACTTATTCAGGGACCAATAGTGCTTAAACTAATTCTGCCTTAACTAAGCATTTGATTAGTGCAGTTAATGCAGGGCTTGACCTAAACCTGCCACTACCACTCATCATCCAAGCCCTTGGATCTACAGCTCTACAAGAAGAATGTGTCGCAGTTTATTCTGGCTGCTGACTTCGCGCCACCCCCACTCCCCGTGCACTATCAGTAGCCCCGTCGTTTTTTTTTAAGTCACATCAACGCTCCAACCGATCCTCGCTAATCGACACGCTAATACCAGTAGTTTATTGCGTATGATCAATCCACTCTCCATAATGCCATCCGAGATACTCTACTCTGCTACCCAAATCCGCTCTCCATCTCGCGGCACCAGTGAAAGTATCACGCCTAACTAACCTCTCAATGCTAACACGTAAACTCCACTCGATCTAAAGTTGTTCTATCCACAATCCGTGTGATAACTAACTGCGATTGCTGAATTTGATAGATCTTAGGTCAAAATATTGCTGCTAACTCCTGAGCATTTGGCAGCTTCGAACCCATCATCCCATGATTGAATAAACGATATACTTTCCTCGCATTGATCGAGCAGCTCACGGCGGAGAAGGGGGTTAGCATCTGATATAGACGAGACACTAGTTAGTAACAATTAATAGCGTGTTAAATAACGCTGGAAGTTATATGCCGCCGATTAGCCTTGCAGTTACAGGTGTATAAGCTATATACAAAGCACTTCCCGTTTGATTTGTAAAAGCTGAGAGATGATAAAGCTAATACTCAGGTGCGGATCCAGGAAAATTAGTTACTGGGGTCATCGCCGACATGAGGCGACCGGCGGAGAGGTGAGTGCACTAGGCCTGGAGTCTAGACTAATTTGCTGCCGAGGTCACTAACAGTATTTAGCGGAAGGTATAAGAGGCTAATATGAGAGCGTCGGTGTCACCGGACCCGCCCCACCATAGTAGATCCGCCCCTGCTAATACTAATCCGGCGCTTTTACAAGTTGCGGGGTCTTCTCAGAGCGGCCGGGCCTTCATCACTACATCGATCGAATAATCTAAAGAGTATTTTGCTAAGAAAAGGCGTAGGATCGATCCTTTTTATATATTTCCAGTAAGCTGCTGTTAATAAATAGTGATATCACTTGTTAAGCAGATAGAACCTTGGATTGAAGCCGCACTTGTGCTGTTATTTTAGTTGCAAGAACGAGACATGACCCGTAGTGGGGGCGTGTGAGCGTGAGAATAATGAATAATCCTCTGGTTAAGGTACGGTTTTTTTATGGTTCACTTTTCAGTACTCGTCACCGTACGAGTTCGGACAGTAAATCTGTAGGTACCTACCTTTGATGGCATGCATCGACCGCTGAGGATATAAGGGAAAAAATTTACAAAAAATCACACACCGTACGAATGTGTTATATACGTGATGAGTGCTACAAAATGGTTTCATCCTCTCTATTTATAAGGAGTCTTATTTATAGACTGAAGAGAAGAGCGATAGAAGTTAAATTTTTGCCTTCAAATCTTAGCGTGCATTAAGGGTTAGGGTTGATTCTATCCATTGTGTCAAACAAGTCCCACTACATTTGAAATTCACAACATCGTCGACCTTCCTTCTACATTGAAGTTGATGGGATCTCGATGGATAGCTACCCTTAGTACCCTAGACCTTATTTGGGATAGATTCCATAGTGTGCCACGCTTCACCAAGGTTAGTCCTCGTATCTCATTTGAAGTGGATTCCCCGATGTGTCATGCCTCACTGAGGTTGGTCCTCAGACCTCGTCCAATAGATCCCCCCATGTGTCATACCTTCCCGTGGGGTTGGTCTTAGGACCTCGTGCAGGATAGATTCTCCGATGTGCCGCGCTTTGCCGAAATTGTTATGGCACACTTTCAGTGTGTTTTGCTTAGGCAAAGTTATTGTTGGCTCGATGTAGTGCGGGGATCCTCTCTCAACAGTACTCCTTGGCTTTTTTTGTCTTAAAGTAGTCTCTGAATATTTAATTTTTCACTACTGGTATAATCGCAGCTACCCGTCGTTGGATGGTTAATCCATTTCGCTGTTTGATTCGTTTCACCTCCCAATCCACACGTGCGCACGGAGCAGGGCACGTGTGGGTTCTAAACGCCTATGCTCCTGGTAAGTATGTTGTCGCACGTGTGCGATACAAGCAGGACTGTAGCCTGAACTGAAGAGGTTGAACTGCAAGAAGCCTCGATCACCGTTCAACGTTGATCCGACCGTTGCCTGACGTAGCCAATTTTGTTTCACAGTGTACACGGACAGATTAGTGCCACTTTGGCTCTGTTTTTTTTTTTAAAAAACTTTTCCTCTAGCTTAAAAAAAATACTCCCTTTTGATTTTTATAAGGTGGCCATGTATTTTAAGATGCTAAGTTTGTAAACTTTAATAAATAATTAATCTAAAAAAATATATATTCTATAACACAAAAGTGATATCATGAGATTCGTATTTGAAAGCATTTTTCAATGATTATGGTTTTATAGCTATGAACAAAGTATTGCAAAAGAAATTAAGTCAAAGTTTAACTTTGAAGACTGCACCAATTCAAACTACGCCTTATAAAAATAAATAGAGGAGTAAAAAGTCTAAACTTAAATAAATGAGTAGCCGACGAGGATAAAAGGTTCTGCTTTGCTCTAGGCCTATAATAATTAAAGGCCATACTTTATTTTTGGGTTTACAACTTTATAAAGCCCATAAAGAAGGATAAATCCCATGACCAGTTACTTGGTCATGGCTTTGACCATATTGTTGATGTGTCTTCCATTGGCTCACGCTGAACCATTCCAACCAGTGATTCAACCGCTTTGACTGGATGAAATTAGTCGGGGGTAGGTGGTTACCTCTACACATGTGCACTGTGCGGACAATTTTTCTCTTGATTGGTATAAATAACTACCTAAAAGTTATTCTCCCACGAAGAGACACTTTTTTGACGAGAAGATACCTTTTGGCCAGAAGAAACCTTTTAAAGTATAATTGCCGCCTCTTTGTTATATATAAATAGGAAAGCCATTTGTACCGTCAAGAGGAGAGATGATTAGAATCAATCAAGTAATAAAAAAGCATCGCATAAACTCTAAATCATTTGTACTCTATCAAGACACTTGGCTAATAAAAGCAATCTCTAATATCTCTTTTCATAATCTTTATCTCTAGAGGCTCGCAACCATTTTATTCATAAGCTTGATCTAAGAGACCTTAGGTATTGAATATCGGCAGTAGTTTTTTAACTTTTTTAAAAGGTTTTAAGTCTTTCCATAACTAAATGCATAGATATCTACCGTGCAGAGATAGAGTGCTAAGCATACAGTTCATATGGCGGAGAAAAAAGAGGAAAATACACAAATATCTATTGTAAATCAAAGTCGTTTACATCTATTAGTAGATCATGATAAAATAGCTAAGTTTAGCATGAACTAAGTTAATATTTTTCTAAGTTAAGTAATTACCCTCTATCATTTTTTCATATTTATATAACATTTATAAAAAAAATGTATAGATGCACCCTTCAAAAGTGGCGTGCAAGACGCGATTATAAAACCGCGCACGCTGCAACTTCCCCCTGCTCCCTAGCTACTCCCTCGTCCTGCCTTCTCGAACGCCTTTACTCACCGCTCCCACCTGGCAAGCAAATATCCCTACCAAGCCGAGCAGCGAGCAGCTTCACGGTTAGCTCCATGCAGCCGAGCAGCCGCGAGATGGCCGGCGGCGATGGCGGAGGCGCCGGATCCCAGGACGACTTCTTCGACCAGATGCTCTCCACGCTGCCCACCGCATGGGCCGACCTGGGCGCCGCCGGCAAGTCGCCCTGGGAGCTCGCGGAGGGCGCCGAGGACCCCGCCGCCTTCGACGAGTCGGCGCTGCTCGCGTCCCGCCTCCGGCAGCACCACATCGGCGGCGGCGGCGGGGAGAAGCCGGTGATGCTGCAACTCAGCGACCTGCACCGGCAGGACCTCGCCGCTGCTGGCGGCGAGGAGAACAGGGGCGGGGAGTTCTCGCCGCTGCCGCTGTTCACGGACCGGGCCTCGGCGCCGGCGCAGGAGAAGATGGAGGGCGGCTTCAAGTCCCCAAATGCCACCGTACATACGATTCCTCGTTTTGGAAGAGTTCATTTGCTTTCTCGCGTCTTTCGTTGATCTTTTTTTGGGCCCTTTCTTGAAATGGATTCGGTTTTGTGCGCGCGTAGGGAGGTGATCACGCGCTGTTCAACGGGTTTGGGGTGCATGCTCCGGCCGCCGTGCAGCCGCTGTTTGGACAGGTAAGCTCACGAGAGTCCAACAGCCTGCAGTCTTCTTCCTGCGTGTGTGTTCTACCACTAATGCATTACGCATACGCCTTGATTAACGTTTCTTAATTCTGCTGTGATTCACACGGCTAAAAGATCGTGTCGTGTGTTTGCCATTCCGTTTCTCGGTGAGAGCAAGAAATGGCTGGCTAATGGAGTAAAGCTCGCAGCAAAAACTGACCGGAAAGATTGTTTTTCGTCCTTGGCAGGGAGGATCAATGTCGGGTCAGAGCTTCGGAGCGCCTGCGGCGAGGGCTGGCACGGCACCAGCTTCCTCGGGTGGCGGCGGCTGCGGCGCTGCACCGCCGCGGCAGCAGCGGGTGAGGGCGAGGAGAGGGCAGGCCACGGACCCCCACAGCATTGCCGAACGTGTATGCCACTCCCCAACCACCACCACCACCTTTCCCTTCTCTGAATTTTAAAATTTCAGAATGTTTCTTCAATACAAAAAATGCAGAGTTCCAGCAACCGTGTCCTCTGCATTTCCACATATTTTGGAATTTCCACGTGGTCGGGTCAATCAGCAATCGGTGCCCATGAATCATCGTAGCATTCTCTGACGAAAATGACGGCCCGTACACACTGCTTCATGGTTCCACAAACTCACACAGCTTTTTCTGAACTTTCCTGTGCATGTTTGCGCGTGTCACTCCCAGCTTCGGAGGGAGAGGATAGCGGAGCGGATGAAATCGCTGCAGGAGCTGGTCCCGAACGCCAACAAGGTCAGTAGAATCGACAAGTCCTCCGTCTCCTCTTCTTCCCTCCCACGCGTCGTCCCTACTTTAACGCTAGCTTCGTGTTCCTTTTTCCTTCGTTTCGCTAGCTTTGTGTTCCTTTTTCCTTCATTTCGCTCTCTGAGAGCAACTCCAACCCAAACCCTTATATTTTCTCCCTAAATCACTCATTTAGAGGTAGTATAAAAATTAAAAGTACTCTATATCAAATTTGTCTCCAACCCATACTCCCTATTACTCACCCCTATTATTTATCTAAACATTACCATTACTTTGCACCCATGAATGCATTTGGCAGAGCTCCTGCCTTTTTCTTCAAAAAAAAACTTTGCACCCATGAATTATTATTTTAAAATGAATAAAAAAATACCAAAGAAAATAATAGAGGCAACGAGAAGCCCCCTAGATGTAGGGGTGAGAGAGTACCTCCTTAAAATAGAAGTTTATAATAAGGGTTGGGTTGGAGCTTATATTTTTCTAAATCTCCTTATAATTTAGGATAGGGGGTTTAGGGGGTGAGTTAGGGTTGCTCTGAGAGAGAGAAAAAAAAGTTGCTCGCTAGCCAGGAATATTGAGTTTTTCGTTGTTTAAGCCCCTTGTCTTTTTTATTTTAAACTTTGGCTCTATCCAAATAAAGTTATAAATCTAGTTTTCTTCTTGCCCGCGGAAGTATCGAAAGATGACGCGTATCGTATGCTACAGTATGGGATGACAATAGGTCACCTACCGCAGTGTGGGATCACAGCAGATCAATCCGCTATGGTAGGTACCACTGCAGTTCGGAATATGTTAGATTACAATTTCATTAGAATAAGAGTGAAGCTTTATAAAAAAAATTGAACCAAGAAGAGGCAGGAAAAAAATTGCTTCAGAAAAGACGCATGACGAAACGAAATGCCTGCCTGTTTATGTGACCGGAGGCAAGTGGTGGTAGTAGACTAGTCGTGCAGAAAAAGGGCACGCCGGTTGGTGAGGGCCGGGAGGAATTTGCTCCTGTCTGGCTCATGGGATTGTGATGTGATATGGCGTTACGAGTACAGGTGAAGCGATGCCCACACGTGTCGAGCCCCTGTTGCTGTGCCGCGGCGACATGTAGGGTGGTGATTAACTGCTAAGTTGTTCACAGATAGTAAGTGATAATAGAAGGCAAAAAAAAAAAAAAGAAGAGAGAGAGATTAGACGGGCTCCACGTTGAATGACACACTTACGCTGCCTGATCAGATGACGCGCCAACTTACCAAGTTTTGGTATGTTTTGTAATGGTTTAATATATGAGAAAAACTAACCAACGGTATACCGTTCCAACGGTATAGGATGAAACTTACTCGTGAAACATGAAACTTTGGTTGAAACTTATCTGTGAAACTCGAAAACCTGATGAAACTTACCCGTGAAACATCATGAAACTTACCCATGAAACCTAGCAATGAAACTTACCGTGAAACTAATGAAACATGCTATACAGGATGGATAGGATGGTCTGGATGAGATGGCAGGGGAAGGTGTTTGGTTGAATGATCGAATGGAATGATACAAGATTTTGTTTGGTTGCTTGGATGGAATGGTATGGTACGGATGATATGAATGTTTGGTTGCTTGAATAGGTATAAGATGATGTTTGGTTGGAGGAATGAAGTTGGTGAGGAATAAAGTTGGCTCGAGGGAAATCAGATGTATTTTGGTCACAGTAGTTGCTCTTCAAATATTAGCATGGTAGAATACATATGGAAAACTTGTAATGGGACTAAGATTGTGATTCATCCAGCATACTCATGCTTCAGACTCAATGGTAAAAACAGGCAGAAGGCTCGAGATTATTCTGACAGAAATGGTGAACATGAGGAGCCTGAGGATGGTGAACTTTGAGAATGTGGTGAGATTAGTCTTTCCTTGTACTACCAAGATTGTCAGTACTTACTGTCCCTTGTCATGTTCTCCATTTATGTTTTTTCTTTGTTTTGCCGAAGTAGTGCCCTCTGCTTAACAGTTTACTAGTGTCAAAATTACTGAAATCTGCGCTACATATTCTGTAGTTCTACTCATTATTGCTTACTATTCTGCAGTAGCATAAAATGATTTCCCATTGTTTAAGTAAACTACATCAAGTGCATCTTTTTTGTTGGCAGGTATACCGATTATTCTCCAGAAAAGATATGGCAAATTAATCATGGGGATTGTTGGTCGGAGTGGATATTAACTTTCATTTTTAGATATTCAAAATGTAGTGGTGTATTTTGTACTACTATAAAACTACTTTTGTAGCCTTCTTAAGGCTGTTTTTTCACTCCCATTTTTGCCTTTCTTCTTCCTTTCTTCTTTTCTAGGTGTATTCTAGCCTTTCCATGCACAGAGCCTTCAAGCTTGCTAGAATTCAATGCCTCTGCAGATATTGCTCACATTCTAGAATTCAACACTTCTTGAGTTCTTAATCAGTTACCTGAGGCAAGTGTTACAAATTACAATTGTTTTTCCTTGAGAATTTTGATCAGGACTTCTAAGCACAAGCCTTGCATAGATTAGAAACAATTGCAACAAATTGCAACAACGTTCATGGCACAACTATTCCTCCATCAATCAACAATGTTGCCATTGCAATTGCTACTACAACTACCAATTTGATTTCTCAATTCTTCCAAATGTATGATCACTACCAAGGCAGACAGACAGAAACCAACAATCATAGCATGTGAATAATGTATATCGGCAAGAACAACTGAAGTTACTGCACAGATGAGAAAGTACCCACATGGAGAGCCCGAACGAGGAGGGGCTTAATATATACTCCCTCTATTCAAAAATATAAGGGCTATAGTTTGAATGATCTTGTTGAAAATATAAGGCTTATATGTAAATTTAATGAAATTTTTTTTCTATTATACCCTTATTTATTCTCTCTAAACTATATACATTTATTTATGACCATCGCACACAAAATATTATCTCTTATCTATCAAGACAATTGAGTGGCGGATATTTAAGTCATTTTTACTCATACCTTTCTCAATACCACTCTAACCTTAATCCTCATACAAAGTCAAAATACCATTTATATTTATGAACAAAGAGAGCACCTAGGTATTTACCGAAAATGATAAAAGTCTCCACTAGGTAATAGCGGAGACATGGGCGTTGCGTTGTGTAAAGGCCATCTCCTTTCCTCTTGTCTGAACTGAAGAAACGGCCTTGTGCCGCCGATGGCTTGGGTGACGGAGTAAATGAGCACGTGGGCGCATTTGATGCCTTGTTTTGCCCAATTTGTCATGGTTTTGCTAGCAATCAGCAGAGATGAATAGATGATCGATGCCGTGTGCCGGGCATTGGAATCGTGATTCATGAACACCAGATCAATACCTTCTACTTTTGTTGTTTTGCCCTTGCTGTAAGATACAGTGAACGCGCCTGAAATGACAACGTGGAGTTCTTGCTTGCAGACGGACAAGGCGTCGATGCTGGACGAGATCATCGACTACGTCAAGTTTCTGCAGCTCCAAGTCAAGGTGACACAACTTCTGAACAGACCTTGCAAATGTTGCTGATAATTAAAGTCTGTACTGACTACTTGAGCATTAATTGCAGGTTCTCAGCATGAGCCGGCTGGGCGGAGCGGCCGGAATGGCACCTCTGGTTGCGAGCATGTCCTCAGAGGTAATCATCAGTCACTACCAGACCAGATGTTTCAGCAAGAAAATAGGAGTCGGGTGGGATGAGGGTCAATCGATCAGTAATCAGTTGCTTGTAGTTTCCAATTCTGAAATAGATCATCATGCAGGGGATTAGCAACGGGAAGAGCAACAGCAGCGGTGGGAACGGCAATGCCGCCAAGGGCAGCGGCAGCGGCAACGCCGCCGAGAGCGCCGGCGGCAGCCTGCGGTTGACGGAGCAGCAGGTGGCAAAGATGATGGAGGAGGACATGGGCACCGCCATGCAGTACCTGCAGGGGAAGGGCCTCTGCCTCATGCCCATCTCCCTCGCCTCCGCCATCTCCTCGGCCACCTTGTCGGCGTCGCTCCTCTCCCGACCCGCCGTTCACCACGCCGGAGGGCAGCTGCATGATGGAACCGGCCCGACATCACCGGCGTTGGCTAACGGTGGTGCCGGCGGCGACGATCCCCAGTCTGTCAAGGATGGTGGTGCCGGCGGGAAGCAATGAAGCTTACCGACTGGCGTGTCGAGGAAGGGTGTATCATGTTAGGAGCAAACTTTTCATGTATCGTCGTATACTCCTCTTCCATTTCTCTCTTGTGGACATCTCCAACAGTGCTTTAAATTCACTCCTAAAATCTGATTTTGGGCTTGATTGAAAAAAAGCATACTCCAACAGTTCCTCATTCTAGCTCCCAAAATTTTCACACGCCCAAAACAACACCCCAGCGGCCTCATTTTTCCGCGCCGCATCTGCGCTCCCAATCAACGTTTCGCGCCCCTCGATCAGCGGGCATGGACGTGCTCGTCTCGGCGGCACTCGAGGAGGTGTGCGCCCGCCTCTCTCCTGGCCTCCCCGTCCCTAACCTCTGGCCGGCGCTCCGTGGCGTGCTCGAGGCGACAGGTCTCCCGCTCGGCCCGGCAGTCAAGCGTGCCCTCTGGGCCCGCCTCCTCGCCGCTCACATCGGCCTCGTGGTGGGGATGGGGATGGGGATGGGATGGGCGCCTGTCGCCAGAAGCGACTCCGACGGAGAAGGACGTGGAGGAGGCCGGCGGCGGGCGTGAGGTTGGTGACAAGCGTAGGCTGTCGGGGATCGGCTAATGGCGAATCCGAAATTTCGAATAGAGCAGAAAGAGAAGAATCGATAGCAAGAAATGAACGGATGGAGATTACTACCCTACGATATTCTAGGCAAAACTCTACTTGAAGAATAAGTTGTTGGAATGCTTCTTGCTTCCTTTTTCTCCGAGTTAGGCTTATATGCCGCCACAATTACACTTGGTAATTTCAGTTTTTACTTTATGTAAACGAAGAACGACAACAAAAATTTTAACCCTTTAGAAACTCATCGATTCATTGAGCGTCATTGGATGTTGTTTAGAGCCTCCAGAAATTAGATCTGGCCCTCTGCTTTCTCGCAGTGAAGTCGTTTCCTTCGTTTCCTTTGCCAATATCACTTCAAGCTAAGGCTTACTCGAACTTTGTTCTTTTTTCCTTCGCAATATAGTGTGTGCTGACAAGAGTCCTCGTGGACAACTCCTTGGGATGTATGATCGTCGGTTCGCCAAATCGAAGCTGAGTGCCGTCCAGAAGGCGACGCTAGAGCGTGTCGGGGCAAGCAGGTGCGCTCCGGTGTACCATTTGAGCAAAGGATTATTCAAAGGTTGCGTGCAGTATTACTCAAATGAGCCTCAGCGACCATGTCCTACGTCGACGGCGTCCGTCATCTGGCGGCATAGACGTCGAACAAAACAGATTGCGTGAGGAGAAGAATGGCCCACCGGACCAATTCAAAGGTTTTTTTGGGAGAAAATATGGGAACTGTTGGAGAACAAGATATTTTGTAGGCTCAAAAACTTTTAGAAAGGTCCCAATCTAAGAATATTGGGAGTCTAAATATTAGGAACTGTTGGAGATGCTCTCATTTGTTAAAAAGAAATGCTGTCAATTATATGTCCTTAACGCAGCGCCTTCCATCGCAAACTGTTGAAGAGAGATCTGAAATATGAGGTCTGGCGATTTCTCTGGCGTTTCCACCCTTCTCCTCCATAGATCCCTCTAATCTCCATGGATTCTTCCGCATATCTTTCTGCAAGGTCGGATTTCTCTCCTGGAATTCAGTTCAAGTTCAAGGAAATTGTTCAGCTCCGTTTTCGTTCTATGGTGCACTCGCTATCTCTCTCTTGTGGTTTTTATCTTGCTCTTTCGTTCGGTCGTGCCTCCTTCCGAATCACAGGAAAATCCGCTGCTATTGCTCTACAATCAGTATTGAGTGGTGTTTAAATGTGGTCCATTTGTGAGAAAATACTTTCAAGTTTTCAGTTTGTTCAAAGTATGTTGGCTTTCTCATCTATTCTCTGCGGTCCTATGGGTGCAAGGACTCCAAATTTTATTTCCATCTCTGGGGTAATGGAGATCCAAATTGGACAAGAGAATTTGTCCGCTGGAATTCTGAATGTGATTCGGAGTGGACGATAGTTCAGAATAGAAAGAGTTCTCAATTTCCAAAGCCAGATAATTCTCAGCGCAGACAACCTATCAGACTGAACTCCATTGGTACTGTTCATCATCCGGCAAGACCCCCATATGCAGACATAGTGCATGGGAAGCGAATGAGAAATTCAGATTATCCAAAGGAATATCATAATCAACCTCTAGCTCATCACAATTATTATAGTTTTGAGCGCAAACAAATTTTTTCTTAGACCCAAAATGATAAGTGGACTAATCTGGCCTCTCAGACAGTAAAACATTTTGTGCTCCCAAGATTTTCGTTGAGGTCTTTTATTTCTAAACTTGATTGCCCTTCTGATATTTCTGCTACCCCTGAACGCCAATCATCTCCGGGAGATAAGTCCTATTCGGTTGTCTCTTCTTTGAATGAGATTTCTTGGAATAACAAACGGTCCTAAAATATTACTTGTTCTAGGTAGGGTTTGAATTTTGAGTCGATGCTGGTTTTGGTTGTCCCAACGGTATCTAAAACAACAAAAAAACCGTTCAAAAATCGTAAAAAACCAAATGGTATGGAATTCAAACCAATTTGAAAACTGATCAAACCGGCGAGCAAAAACCGCTCGGTTTTTTATGAAAACCAAGAGATTTAACCAACTGGAAAAAATGGGGAAAATGTAAAAAAATAAAAAAATTGCGAATCCTATGCAGGGTCTTGAATTCCTCAAAGCAAGATTCACCAATGCAGAAATTGATAACCTGGTCAAGGTCATGCCTAGTGATAAAGCCTCGAGGCTAGATGGTTTTAATGGCCACTTCATAAAAGGTTGCTGGCACATTATTAAACATGATTTCTACTATCTTTGCATAGAATTCTATGACAACAAAATTCATCTTCAAAGCGTAAATAATTCCCATATTACTCTAGTTTCAAAAAAATCATCTCCGGAAGGGGTCAATGATTATCGACCTATTTTCCTGCTCAATTCCTCTCTCAAGCTATTGATAAAATTACTAGTAGACCGTTTACAAAAAATATTTCTTTAGCTAATACACAAAAACCAATATGGATTCATCAGAAATAGAACAATACAAGATTGCCTAGCGTGGACTTTTGAGTACATACACCAATGCCAGTAGTCTAAGAAAGAAATCCTCATCCTAAAGTTGGACTTTGAAAAGTCTTTTAATACTGTGAAACATTCTGTCATTATAGTGATGCAAATAATGGGTTTCCCAGAAAGAAGGATCAATTGAATAAAAGTTTTGCTCCACTCATTGTAAGTTCAACCTTCATTAGTTATGGTTTTGGTGTTAATGACAAATCTAATCTTGTGTTAATGACAAATCCAATATTAAGTTTATCCCCTAATGCGATATTGTTCTAAATGACAAATCTTATATCGAGACTAACATGTTTGTTTAGAATATCTTTTGATTAGTCTCATCGCATTGAAAAATGAAAAACCCAAGGTATGTTTGCATATTCATCTTAATATCAGTTGCATACTTTGGAGTCAAGTTAAAATATGAATGTCCCCGTTATATTAACCACAAAACGTGCATCATGTTCCCAATCCATATATTACATGGATGCACACACTTAGGGGGAGTTCGTGGTTTAACTTGATAGTTTCATTGTATTGATCTATTCGTTATTGACACATAAAAGGATCAAGACAAAGAAACTAAATCATTGAGTATATATTTGAATTGCCTAGTTATAAGTATACTCATGGTAAGATAGGATATACTCCAATATGATTAAAGTGAATATGTGCATATTATCTCCAAGTCAATCATATTTATGCACATATACATGTGGGGTGTATTCTATAGTTGATGATTTAGAAGTAATGATCATTTCCATACAATTTACATATAATGGATCATTACTTTTCATCAACGTGAGTATATGAAAACTTGTGTAGTTGATATATACTCATATCAATTTAAATGATAATTTAAATTGAGTTCATTTGTCTTGCTAATCATTAAGGAACATTTCATCATGTGTTGATGGTGCTCCGTGATTAATTGAGGACAAATGAATAGTTCTTAAGTATAATTACGCATGTGTTGCATTATTATACTTAAGACACATTTACAATCATTTCAATTGATTTAGGTTGTGCTCAATTGATCTAGAGGCATCCATTATGTGTTAATGGAGTGCAAGAGATAATTGAGACAACCGTGCATCTTGGACTAACTATTTTATGAGTTGTGATTGAGTTAGGTCCAAAGATGGATGAGATGATAAAGAAGTGGAGTTGAGTGATGATCCCGGGGGAGTATCAAAGTGATGATCATAAAGACCCCAAAGGGGATTGCTTGTGTGCGGCGGCGAAGGTATAATTAGATAGGCTAAGGACTTTGTAGTCATTGAGTCTAAGGTTTTTATCGCCGTGCTATTAAGAGGGGTCGTTCCCTTTGTTTGAGCTTCATCATGTGTTGGTGATCTCATTCGCGCTCACTCGAGCTCAATCCATTTGGATTTGGTTTTTGCATATGGGTTAACCATTTGGCATGTGTTGCGAATGGGTTAAACTTATGTTTGGTTGTATTTGGTTTTCGCATTATGCTTTGATTTGCATGTGTTGCAAATAGGATAAGCTAGTGCGTTGGCTTTTGCGTGAAGTTCACTTTTGCATGTGTTGCATTAGTTGACGCTTCATGTTTTGGTTCGCAAAACAATCTTTCTAAAAACCGTGTTATTGCTTGGAGCTAAGTTTTGCATGTGTTGCAAAAGAAGAGAGCTCAAGCATGATTTGATGTTTGTGTGTTTGTATGGAGCTAGAGGCTTGCATGTGTTGCGAGTAAAGAGCTCATACGTGTGATTTGGTTTTGGTGTGAAGTTTGGTTTTGGTGTTGCATTGAACTAGAGAATTGCATGTGTTGCAATTAGAAGAGTTCATGCATCTTGATTTGATGTTGCTTGGAGCTAGACTTTTGCATGTGTTGCAAAGAGTAGTGCTCAAGCATGAAATGTGTTTATTGTGTTATTTGCAAGTTCGTTGTGCGAATAAACTGAGGTTTATGAGTCCGAATTCGAGAGCATGTGAGTGGGGCTTGCAACGGGTGTTGGCAAGTTGACCGGGTCTTGTGTTGACCTTCACATGGCTAGGGGATTAATCTCATAAACTCGAGTTTGATTTGCTTAATACGTTTTGCAAATAGATCTTGAGTTGATTGCGAGATGTGTTTTCGCAATTTGGTTTGAATTCTTTGAGCATGAGCTAAGTTGGTGCAAATGTGTTTTGCACGTGTGTATGATCATGTGTTGATCATCTACATTGCTCAAAGAATAAGTTTGGTTTTTGGAGAAATGTTTTTGGAGTTAAAATCAGGTTTTTCTCCAGCATGGCCGGTTGCACCGGAGTTGAGAGCGGTACTACCGGAGGTGCGGTAGTACCGGGCCTAAAGGTGTGATAGTACTGCAAGTCTTGATACTACCGGATGTTTACTCATGGTTGCTTTTTGGCAGAGTATTTGGTTTTCGAGTTCGGCAGTCTTATACTCTCGAGGGCTGGTATTATCAAGAAGGCGGTACTACCACCTCGAGGGCGGTAGTCGCTTCAGATCTAAGAACGGCTAGTTTTATAGCCGTTGCTTACAAGTGAGCCAGAGTAATCCGCATGTGGAAATGAGTACCGCTGCGTTTTGCACTTTTTGGATTCTTGCCCCCAACGGCTAGTTTTCTTTGGTGGGGTATAAATACACCCCTTGGGGGGTTTGGGCAGAGGTTGTTGCTGTGTTTGAGTATTTGGGAGAGGTGTTGCATGTGTTGCATACTCTCATTTGAGTTTTGAGCTAAAGAGTGAGACTAATTGCATGTGTTGCAAATTAGGAAGTGGTTTGAGAGGCTCTTGTGCATGTGTTGCACTTGAGTGAGGCCTTGTGCATGTGTTGCACTTGGTGATCACCGAGGAGCGATTTGTTGTGCCGGTGAGGTTCAAGCGAAGGAGCGGCTTGTTACTCTTGGAGGTTGCCGACTCCTAGGCAGGCGTGGGCGTCGTGCGCGGAGCTCTCGAGGTGTGAGAAGGCCCGAAGTTTGTGAAGGTTGGGTTGAGCTCTACGCATAGCGTGAAAACCACGACTAGTGGAAAGAGGCGGGTGCTCGAGCAGGAGCTGGTCCAAGTGTGGGCTAGCCTCAACGTGGACTAGGGGAGACCGGCAAGTCTCCGAACACCACGGAAAAACATCGGTTGTCCCTTGTCTCTTACTTTCGAGTATTTACCTTTTGCATATTATTGATTGTTTGAATGTATTAGAATTGCTTAGTATTAATTGATTGTTCAATTTAGCAATTCTAGTGTAGAGACATAATTTAGTTAAGTGCACTAGTGTGCCTAGTTGATTTAGGCCTTAATTGTCAAAACCTATTTATCGCTTCCACATATATCTTTGATTAGGTTTTGACATAGGGGTTGATTAGAGTGAATTGATTAGTGAGCGATCGAATTTTGTAAATCGCCTATTCACCCCCCCTCTAGGCGCATCCTCGACCCTACAAGTGGTATCCGAGCCACGGTCGCTCTCATTTTAGGCTTAACCGTCTAGAGAGTAAAAAGGATGGCGCCTAGCGGTCTAGTGCACTCACACGATTCACAAATGCTTAATGGTTCTAATTATGCTTCATGGAAAATATTTATGATCGATTATTTTAAATCCATGAGCCCACAAATTTGGTGGATCGTAGATGTCGGCATTTCTTCTCCAATTAATGATATTGCTCCAACTAAAGGAGAGGAGAAATGTCTACATCTCGACGCTCAAGCAACTAACGTTTTATTTAGTGTTGTGGCGAGAAATATTTAATCTCATATGCAACCTCTCGGCGCTCATGATATGTGGATCAAACTTCAAGATAAATTTGAATCATCCACAACAATTGAGGATTGCAATGAGGAGGAAGTGTCGGTTGACAATTCAACATCAACATCAAATGATGAACCAAGATCTCCATCAACCTCAACCTCCGCCTCGCTTAATGACAGCGAATCTTCACTTATATCAAAAATTCGTTGCTTCATGGCAAAAGGTAAAGATGAGGTATGTGATGACGAAGAGCCCTCTTATGATGATTTAATGGATATGTTAGAGGAGCTCAATAATTATCTTGGGAAGGAGAAAACTAAATATAAAACTTTAAAGCTTGAACATGAATCACTTCAAAGTGATTATAATATGCTTAAAGAAAATCTTGAAACCCTCCTTCTCAAAGAAATTTATAAGTCTAAGGTGGATATAGGAATTTCATGTAATTCAATTGATGAAATGTCTTGCTTAAATGTCAATTCAATACTTCATCAAAATTGATATGTCCACCTCTTGTGAGGATTTAATTAATATACCCTGTTGCTCTAATGATATCGCTTCAAGTTCTTCTATGTGTTTAGATACTAATCTTGTAGAAGAAAACAATGAGCTCAAGGCCCAAGTCATTAAGTTGGAAAATGACTTGAAGAGGTGCGTTAAAGGAAAAGCCCTCCTCGACGAAATCTTGAGTAAGCCAAGGGCGCCTCAAGACAAGCGAGGACTCGGCTACAACTCCAAGAGGGAGAATAGCAAGACGAGGCACAATGCGCGACACACGAAAACCATCAAGTGCTTTGCATGCAACAAGAAGGGACACCTCGCCTCCGTGTGCTCTAATCAAGTGGATAACAAGGCCACAACACCAACCATGAGGCAAACCGGCAAGGAGCAAGTCAAATCGGTCAAGAGAGGGCCAAATAGCGTGACATGCTTAAATTGTCGGGAAAAGGGACATTTCGGTAAGGATTGTCCCAAAGGTATCACTCCTAAGCCTACTCTTGTAAATGATAAATATTTGCTTAGGAAGGACAAGAATGGCAATGTGTTTGCCAAGCTTGTCAAGTCCCCTATGCCGGCTCAAAATGATATTCATATGCATAGGAAGAGTAAATCTAGTAATGGGTTTGCTAAGTTTGTTAGGACTCCTAAGCCAACTCAATTTAATTCACATATGTTGCTTCGGAGAAATAACAATAGCAAAACATTTGCTAGAAATACTAGATCCTCTAAGCCATTTCATAATTCTAATTATCATATGCTTAGAAAGGATCAAACTAGAAATAGTTTTGCAAAGTATCAATGCCCTCCTAAGTCCTCTCACTTAAATCCAAATATTTTGCTTAGGAGGAATAATTATCGTAAAACTATTCCTAGATATGTTAGTCAATTTAAAATGCTAAAATTAGGACCATTTGGGTTCCTAAATCCATTGTGACTAACATTGTCGGACCCAACAAGGATTGGTATTAAAACCGCCTAAAAAGAATTTTAGGCAATAAAGAGATGGATTGGACGCTTGCACATCAAGAGAAGAAGGATTACATTCGTCTACAAGTGGTGTCAAGCATGAAGACAATCATGTCCATCATAAGCCAATGCCATCTCGGTAACAAGTATTTAAATTGATCCTTATGCTTTATAGCCTTGTGTAGGTTATATTGAAATGATTAATGAATATCAATTTAGATTACTTGTTATGGCCACTTGCTTTCGCCTCTTATCTATTCTCTTATTGCAAATCTTGAGCAAGTTAGGTAGTGGCACATTTAGGGGGAGTGTTAATTCATATTCATGTGTATCACATCCCTACGTGTGCCCATATTAATATAAGTGCATATATATATATTTTCAAAATCAACCATTTAGCCAAAAGTCAAAATTTTGTATACTATTACTAACTTGTGAAAAACTAGTTGAAAAATGTATACAAATGCTTTCAAAGGGTTTTCCAATGATTTTGGCTTTACAAAAACTAATTTCAAAAGAAAATGAGTTTTAACTCCAAAAGCTAGTTACTAGTATCTTGTTTTGGATTTAAATTTATAATTTTCGTAGAAATAAATGCAAAAGGTTTTCGAAAATAATTCCAAAACAAAAATCCTAGAGTTGGTCATTCTTAACAACCTTCTTATTCAAAAGATTTTCAAAAGACCAACCTAGCAAAAGATATTTGATTTTGAAACTCGCCGAAAAACTATACTTGACCCATAACGGTCATATTATTGCACTGAGTGAGTCTCTCCATTTGGATCAATTCTTATGTAGAATTGCAATTCAAAATGGTATTTTAGACTCATACACAAAATTCAAATATCCATATCTTACCCCATGCTTAATTTGAATCTTTGTGTTAATTGGATTTGACTTTGCTTCTTAATTGGACTATTTAGATCAAAAGTCAAAAATCATGTTTAAAAAGCCCAAATTTGCGAAAAGCTTTGAAAAGGTATTCTATTAAGTAATTCAAATGTTTTACAAGCTTTCAAAATGAAAACTCTATATTGAAAACTAATTTGGCTCAAAAACAATTTGATTTGATCCAAAAGAGCCTATTCTAGCAATATGCAAAAATGTTGGCATTCAAGTTAGATTTTATATCAAATCTTGGCTATAAACATTCTTGATACACAAATCTAAGCCATGAAAGTCAAAATTGCATGAAATCCAAATTGAATTGCATTTTGAGGCTTTTCGTGAAAATCAATTTCCTTTTATGCCTAAAAGCGCAAATTGCCATATCTTTCAAAATAAAATTGATTTTGAGAAATTTTTTTTTGCAAAACCTTCTAATTAGTCCAAACTTCTTCCCTGCAAAATTTCATAATTTTTTTTTACTTCGTTTGAATCGTTTTTGCCAAAATTTGCAAAAATCGGGTTTTTCACTGACAGTGCGGTTGCAATGCAGACATGCTTGAGTTACCAAGCCTTTGGTCGATTGGTCCTACTCGAGCTTGTTGGACTGAGCCATGGCTTGTCAGCTCTGAAATTTTTGGGTTTTTCGAGCTGGGTTTTGGGATATCTTTTGATTGGAACCTCCTTTTTCAAAAATTCTTTTTGGAATTGATTCTTACTATCCCAAAGTTCATTTGTGCAAAATTTCAAAAGCTCTGGAATTTATTTGAAAGAGTTTCCAAGTGGTATCAGTTTAAGAGCATTAAATTGACCCAAAGAGTGATTTTCACTTGATCTTTTCAAAAGACAAAACTTGTGCAATTCAAATGCAAATAACTCCATGTTTCATTCATTTAACATCTTAGGGAGTTTATTTATATCAAGTTTTGGGCATTTAAATGCTTCCAAGTGATATCATGTCTTTGTGTTTGCTCTGATACTGAATCTTTGTGCTTTCATTGATCTATCTTAAGTTTTCCTTCTTTTGATACTCGTGAGTATATTGCTCTGAGAATATTGCTCTGATACCCATCAATGCTATCGATAATTCTTTCAAGTGATATCAATTCTTTGTGAGTTGATCCTAAGTGGTATCAATCGAGCTTTTATTCATTTCATAGGCTTACAAAGTGGTATCATTGAGTTTCTCTCTTCTCCAAGTGGTATCATGGTTCTTATTGATCATTTCTTCTAATGATATCCTTAACTATGTGGATTCCTTTTTGAAGTGGTATCATTGGATTTCAATTATTTCCTACAAGTGGTATTTTATTACCTCTGTGTAGCATTATTGCGATACCCACATTCTTGATTAAGATTTTTCCTCTCAAGCTAAAATTGTAAGTTCAACCACCTAAGACTTCTCTGTGTGAGAATCTTTATGAGTTGAAATACATTAAAGAGGAAATCTCTTGTTGAGCATTGTTCTTCATGAAAATTTAAAAATGCTCATTTCTCTTGGATTTTCAAGCAAAGCACTCGAGATTAATTTTTACAAGTGGTATCTAATTCCTCAAGTGGTATTTATTCTTCTTGGGTTCCTCGTTTTCCCCGGTTAGGCAATTATTGGATTCTTCAAAAGAATCATGTTGAAAAATTGCAAAGCCTAATAAAATGAGGAGTGAGTTATTTGAATATGTTTCAAATAAACCGTGTGATACCCTTACTTCGTTTTTCTTGCTTATCTTTACAAGTGGTATTTGTTTTACAAGTGGTATCCACAAATCCAAATATGGTCTCTTTTTGAGTTTTCCTTATTTTTAGACCATATTTCAAATAAAAACTTGTTTTACTTCTTGAATGACTTTTCAAGTTTTTATTTGGTTTGAAATCTTAATTCATTGCCAAGGTCATAAGTATTCATTTAAATTCTTGTATGACCTTCATTAGATAAGACCCTTAAAAGAAATTGATAAATGCCAAAAGGGGGAGAATAATGATAAATGTTTAAATGCCAAAAAGAGGAAGAATGTATTTCAAGTTAATCTTTTAGTTTTTCCATTTTTGGTGCTTAATGCCAAAAGGGGGAGAATTAGGAAGCTTAATGTCATTTGTTTTAAAAATAAGATTGATATGATTAAGGGGGAGAATTAATATGCATATGTGTTAAATTCTCTCAACATGTTAATTTTAATCCAAATGTGCTCATTAAGCTTGGATTTGTCATTAATCACCAAAAAGGGGGAGATTGTAAGTTCAACCTTCATTAGTTATGGTTTTGGTGTTAATGACAAATCTAATCTTGTGTTAATGACAAATCCAATATTAAGTTTATCCCCTAATGCGATATTGTTCTAAATGACAAATCTTATATCGAGACTAACATGTTTGTTTAGAATATCTTTTGATTAGTCTCATCGCATTGAAAAATGAAAAACCCAAGGTATGTTTGCATATTCATCTTAATATCGATTTGCATACTTTGGAGTCAAGTTAAAATATGAATGTCCCGTTATATTAACCACAAAAGCGTGCATCATGTTCCCAATCCATATATTACATGGATGCACACACTTAGGGGAGTTCGTGGTTTAACTTGATAGTTTCATTGTATTGATCTATTCGTTATTGACACATAAAAGGATCAAGACAAAGAAACTAAATCATTGAGTATATATTTGAATTGCCTAGTTATAAGTATACTCATGGTAAGATAGGATATACTCCAATATGATTAAAGTGAATATGTGCATATTATCTCCAAGTCAATCATATTTATGCACATATACATGTGGGGTGTATTCTATAGTTGATGATTTAGAAGTAATGATCATTTCCATACAATTTACATATAATGGATCATTACTTTTCATCAACGTGAGTATATGAAAACTTGTGTAGTTGATATATACTCATATCAATTTAAATGATAATTTAAATTGAGTTCATTTGTCTTGCTAATCATTAAGGAACATTTCATCATGTGTTGATGGTGCTCCGTGATTAATTGAGGACAAATGAATAGTTCTTAAGTATAATTACGCATGTGTTGCATTATTATACTTAAGACACATTTACAATCATTTCAATTGATTTAGGTTGTGCTCAATTGATCTAGAGGCATCCATTATGTGTTAATGGAGTGCAAGAGATAATTGAGATAACCGTGCATCTTGGACTAACTATTTTATGAGTTGTGATTGAGTTAGGTCCAAAGATGGATGAGATGATAAAGAAGTGGAGTTGAGTGATGATCCCGGGGGAGTATCAAAGTGATGATCATAAAGACCCCAAAGGGGATTGCTTGTGTGCGGCGGCGAAGGTATAATTAGATAGGCTAAGGACTTTGTAGTCATTGAGTCTAAGGTTTTTATCGCCGTGCTATTAAGAGGGGTCGTTCCCTTTGTTTGAGCTTCATCATGTGTTGGTGATCTCATTCCGCGTTCACTCGAGCTCAATCCATTTGGATTTGGTTTTTGCATATGGGTTAACCATTTGGCATGTGTTGCGAATGGGTTAAACTTATGTTTGGTTGTATTTGGTTTTCGCATTATGCTTTGATTTGCATGTGTTGCAAATAGGATAAGCTAGTGCGTTGGCTTTTCGTGAAGTTCACTTTTGCATGTGTTGCATTAGTTGGCGCTTCATGTTTTGGTTCGCAAAACAATCTTTCTAAAACTGTGTTATTGCTTGGAGCTAAGTTTTGCATGTGTTGCAAAAGAAGAGAGCTCAAGCATGATTTGATGTTTGTGTGTTTGTATGGAGCTAGAGGCTTGCATGTGTTGCGAGTAAAGAGCTCATACGTGTGATTTAGTTTTGGTGTGAAGTTTGGTTTTGGTGTTGCATTGAACTAGAGAATTGCATGTGTTGCAATTAGAAGAGTTCATGCATCTTGATTTGATGTTGCTTGGAGCTAGACTTTTGCATGTGTTGCAAGAGTAGTGCTCAAGCATGAAATGTGTTTATTGTGTTATTTGCAAGTTCGTTGTGCGAATAAACCGAGGTTTATGAGTCCGAATTCGAGAGCATGTGAGTGGGGCTTGCAGCGGTGTTGGCAAGTTGACCGGTCTTGTGTTGACCTTCACATGGCTAGGGATTAATCTCATAAACTCGAGTTTGATTTGCTTAATCGTTTTGCAAATAGATCTTGAGTTGATTGCGAGATGTGTTTTGCAATTTGGTTTGAATTCTTTGAGCATGAGCTAAGTTGGTGCAAATGTGTTTTGCACGTGTGTATGATCATGTGTTGATCATCTACATTGCTCAAAGAATAAGTTTGGTTTTTGGAGAAATGTTTTGGAGTTAAAATCGGTTTTTCTCCAAAGATGCCGGTTACTTAATCGGAGTTGAGAGCGGTACTACGGAGGTGCGGTAATACCGGCCCAAATGTGATAGTACTGCAAGTGCGGTACTTCTGGGATGTTTACTCGCGGTTGCTTTTTGGCGAGCTGGTTTCTGAGTTTTGCGCCGTGCTTGATACTCAAGACCGAGGGCGGTACTACATCAAAGGCGGTCTCTACTGCCTCGAGGCGGTAGTACTGCGATAAGATAGCAGCTAGTTTTATAGCCGTTGCTATAGTGGAGCGGTAGTATCGCATGTGGGGGCGGTAGTACCGCGTTTTCGCAGCTTTTCTGGATTCTTGCCCCCAACGGCTAGTTTTCTTTGGTGGGGTATAAATACACCCCTTGGGGGGTTTGGGCAGGAGGTTGTTGCTGTGTTTGAGTATTTGGGAGAGGTGTTGCATGTGTTGCATACTCTCATTTGAGTTTTGAGCTAAAGAGTGAGACTAATTGCATGTGTTGCAAATTAGGAAGTGGTTTGAGAGGCTCTTGTGCATGTGTTGCACTTGAGTGAGGCCTTGTGCATGTGTTGCACTTGGTGATCACCGAGGAGCGCATTTGTTGTGCCCGGTGAGGTTCAAGCGAAGGAGCGGCTTGTTACTCTTGGAGGTTGCCGACTCCTAGACGGCGTGAGGCGTCGTCTTGCGGAGCTCTCGAGGTGAGAAGCCCGGCAAGTTTGTGAAGGTTCGGGTTGAGCCTCGCCAAGCGTGAAAAACCACGACTAGTGGAAAGAGGCGGTGCTCGGCGGGAGCCGGTCCAAGTGTGGGCTAGCCTCAACGTGGACTAGGGGAGACCGGCAAGTCTCCGAACACCACGGAAAAATATCGGTTGTCCCTTGTCTCTTACTTTCGAGTATTTACCTTTTGCATATTATTGATTGCTTGAATGTATTAGAATTGCTTAGTATTAATTGATTGTTCAATTTAGCAATTCTAGTGTAGAGACATAATTTAGTTAAGTGCACTAGTGTGCCTAGTTGATTTAGGCCTTAATTGTCAAAACCTATTTATCGCTTCCGCATATATCTTTGATTAGGTTTTGACATAGGGGTTGATTAGAGTGAATTGATTAGTGAGCGATCGAATTTTGTAAATCGCCTATTCACCCCCCCTCTAGGCGCATCCTCGACCCTACACTCATTCACATCTAAAGTACTTCTAAATGGAGTCCCATGCAAACAATTCCAATGTAAGCAAGGAGTTCGACAAGGTGATCCACTATCACCCCTCCCTTTTGTTTTGGCGACTGATCTTTTACAAACAATAGTGAACAATTATTTCTATATCTCTACGGGTTTGAAGGTAAATTATAATAAATCATTTTTGGTACTAATCAATGTTCATGAAATGAAATTATCAGTTTTAGCTCAAACCTTTGGCTGCCAAATTGAACTATGCCTTTTACTTATTTGGGTTTACCTCTGGGACTACAAGACCAAATATAAGTGATTTCTCACCATTAATAGACAGAATTGAGAGAAGATTATCAAGTTGTGCATCCTACTTATCTTATGGTGGCCGATTGCAAATGGTTAATTCAATTCTATCATCACTTCCCACATACTATATGTGCTCGTTGAGAATTCCAGTATCAATGATCAATAATATTGATAAAGCAAAAAACATTGCCTATGGCGTGGCTTTGATCTCAATAAAAAAGGGTGGTAATCTAGCAGCATAGGAATTGGTATGCCGACCAAAGAACAAAGGAGGTCTAGGTGTAATTAACCTTCAAATTTAAAATGAGGCTCTCTTATTGAAAAACCTCCACAAATTCTATAACAAATGTGATCTTCCATGGGTAAATCTAGTTTGGTTAATATATTATAGGGATAAAATCCCTCACTGCTCAAGAACTCAAGGATCTTTCTAGTGGAGAGATATTATGAAATATATCAATTCTTATAGAGGTATTGCTATGGTTACAGTGGAAACAGGGGCATCAACATTATTTTGGATAGACATCTGGAACCACAATATTTATTACCTGAGATTTCCAATCTTATATCCCTTTGCCAAAAAGAAAGAGAGCTCAGTATAACAATTTCTAAATAACCTAGACATAAGACTTAACTTCAATTTGGCACTCTCTAATGATGCCTTTCAAGAGTATAATACTCTAATTGATGACATCCAAAGATTCTTACGAATGAATAATAGCCCGGATGCTTGGACATACATTTGGAATAACACATACAAGCCACATGAGTTCTATCGATATTCATTTCATGCAATGGTAGTATCAAAACCTTTTAAGTGAATTTGGCAAACTAAATGTATGATAAAGCTCAAAGTATTCACTTGGTTATTGTTTATAGACATATTAAACACTAAAGGTATGCTTCATAGAAAACATTTTCATGTGAATGGTGATCTTTATTGTGTTCTATGCCAAGATCAACATGTGGAGACAGCGGGCCATCTCTTCTTCAATTGCTCCTACAGCGGGCCATCTTTTCTTCAATTGCTCCTTCAGTGTCACATGTTGGAATGTTATTGGAATGCTATGGAATAATAAACATGATATTGTCTTAAAGGTTGAACGTTCCAAGAACAACTTTGATTCTATCTTTTACATAGAAATTATTACAATTGCAGTTTGGAAAATACGAAAGCAAAGAAATGATAGGATATTTTGAAATATTGTCCCGAGTATATCAAACTAGAAAAGACTGTTTAAGAATGAGCTTACACTGCATGTGCATCATGTGAAATAACAACATAAGCAACGGTTATTCGATTGGCTAGAGACTCTTTCTTGATTTCTATCTCAGACTAAGATTGAGATTGTAATTTTTCCTTTGTCATTTAGTCTTTGTACATAAACTCTTATAATTCTATTTATGTATATACCGTAGGGATCTTCCCTACTGCCATCATCTATTTATGTATATACCGTAGAGATCTTCCCTACTGCCATCATTCTAAAAATTATATGTTCTTCCATTAATTGGGCTTCTTTTTTTAGTGAGAGACTAAAAGAAAGACACAAACTCTACTCACGCCACACACACACACACGCACTTACATTACAGACGCTAGGAATTTTGCAAAGCCACAAGGTCTTACAGAGACTGACTTGCGCTTTTTCACTGAATGTACACTTGTATATTCTGATTAAATATGATACACTGCGTTGATCCTCGCTCAAGCGTACCACCAGACCATTGGACTGTCCTTATTAGGGCCTGTTTGGTACGGCTCCAGCTCCACCAGATCCGTGGATCTGGTGGAGCTGGGTTTTCCTAGCTCCACAGATCTGTGAAGCTGAAACTGTGAGTACATTAAGAATGTTTAGATGTATCATTTTGTTTATATTTTAGGCCAAAAATATAAACTTAATTTACTTTATTTTAGCCTACAAGTTTCAGATCTCAGGAGAAGCTGGGATCTGGAGCTCCACCAAACGGGCCCTTAATTGCACTTCTTTGGCCTTCACTTCTGTTGTCAAGTATGAGGGGTTTCTTGCATCTTTTTTATAGGGATAATTCGTACCATTCCAAATGATAATTCATACCATTCATACCATACCATTCCAAATGTTGGCACTTCAGGAATTGCTACTCGTTGCTTCAATGATATACCAATCTTTAGAGTGGTATAGTATGAATTATCCCTTTTTTATATTGATGCGACCAACACACTATCACGCACCAAAATAAAGAGAAATCGGAGTGCTATGGTATACGAGTTATATATACTTACATTATACACTATACAATGCTGAAGAGATTCTGGTTTGTGATCCTTCCTGTTACTGTGATGCAGCATTAATGATTGTGATGCTGCTTGCTGCAACTTGCAAGTGAAAGGATGGGGGGAGGGCAGGATGTGCTGGCTACTCAGGTTGCACGTCCTGACGATGGGTTCGCTCTCTCAGGTAAACAAATGCATTGGAACAAGGGGCATGTTTAGTTGATCCGACGATCAGAGCGAAGGATTCGGGTGTGAGGTGCGCCCACGTTAGTGAAGCGAACGAGCTGCATCCCTTTGTTTATGCTCGAAAAGATGTATACTTCTAGAGTGCCAACTCTGAGGCAGGGGCGTTAGAAAAAGAGAGAAGGAATCGTATTCTGAGACCGTAGAGTGCCAACTCTGATGAACAGGCAGGGGCGAGTGGCTGTTGCTGCGCTGCTGTTTTGCTGCACGGGGATAGGGATCGGCGCAGGTGCAGAATATATTCAGGCGAGAACAAGCTGAAGAGACCAGGGTTCACACTACCGACGTGACCTTGAAAATCGCCCCAGCCTGATCGAAAATCGTCAAAATTCAAGGGTTTAGAAATCAATTTTTTTTTTTTTAAAAAAAAAAAACTGATTAGTTTTTACTGGAAATCGACCAACTAGTTGAACTTTTTTGCGGCCGATTTTTAACTGGTTTATGTCGCATAAATTTTTTGATTTATTTTTAAAATTGAACTGATATACCAACTAGTTTTAAATACCGAGCTGAATCGAAACGGTGGATTATAATCGAGATATTGTTAACCCTGTATAAGAGACTGGACATGGATCTGCCACTTTTGCACGTCCCGAGATAACACCTCCCAAGATCAGATACGAAGAGTCAGACAGCAGCACGTTCTATCCATGGCGGGAGCTGCTCCAAGCGAGCACAGATCCGTCAGCATGTCGTGGCATGGCACCTGAGCGTTGAGTTCTGCTCCGAACCACGGCGTCAAACCAACCAAACAAGGCCGGCAGAAGCCACGCCACCGGTTACCCCAAGGCCATGGAAACTAAGGATTCAAATTTCATTTTAGATAAAATTACACGGTGACCGAAATCTAAAATTTCATCGAAATCTTGTTATTTCGGATGAAATCTGGTCAAAATTCAAAAAGCAAAATTCAAATCGGGCCCAAAATCTGAAATTTTAGCAAATTTCAACCGATCGAAAAATAGTTCAAACGATGTTGAAAAATTTTAAATTTTTTTTGAAGGTTCCTGACACATCAGAGATGTTCTCATAAAATTGTTAGATGATTATCAAGTCTGTAGAATTTTTAAAAATTCAAACATTGCTACTGTCCTGATAAAACGTTGACCGACAAGTTTGAATCGAATGAAAAATGGTACAAACCACGTTAGAAAATTTTGAATTTTTGTGTGCATGGTTCTGATGCATCACTAATATTTCCATAAAATTTTCAGATAATGATCAAACTTCAAGAATTTTTAAAAATTTGGACAGTGCTATTGTTCTGATAAAAACCTTACCGCCAAATTTTAACAAATTGAAAAATGGTTCAAACCACATTGGAAAATTTTGAAAATTTTTGTGGATGGTTCTGATGTATCACTAATGTTTTTGTAAAAGTTTCATATGATTATAAAACTTCAAAAAGTTTCAAAAATTCTGGTAGTGCTACATCCTGATAAAAGTCTGATGATCAAAACATAGATTTGTTTTATTGATAAAATAAGTTTAACATTTTTAAAAATTTTACAGAAGGGTGATAAGAAAATTATAAAGATCTCAAAAATTTTGAATCATGATCACACTCCAGTGAATTTATAAAATCCTTACAAGGAACAATAGCATTTATATTTTTTCTCTTTTTGATATTTGAAATATAATAACAAATAAAGTTCAGTGTTTGCATAGATTTGATTGACCAAAGAAAAGCAGTTGATTTTTTAAAAAATTTTATAGAATGGGACTGAGGCAATTCTTAATCTATCATAAAAATTTTAGATTATGATCACACTTGAGAAAATTTATAAAAATCTAACAAGGTTACTATCCCAATTATGTTCATTCTTTTTGATTTTTAAAGATAAAAAATAAAGATAAATTATTTTGAAAATTTTTATGTATGATATTACACTACTAAAGATAGTACCGTAAATTTTTTAGATCATTATCAAGCTTATAAAATTTTATAAAAATCTGAAAGTGTTTCTGCCTAAATTTTAAGATATCTCAAAAATTCAGTTTTTCAACAAATTTTTATGAAGATGACTTTCTTAAGGGTTATTGGACTAAATCCGGTCCTAAAACATCAAAATCCGTTTTCAAATCCGAAAATTTGGCTAGTTTAGATGAAACTTTGCCCAAAAAAGTGAAATTACTGTAGTAATTTATTTTTTCAATTTTTTTAAATTCGGCCAGTACTTTGAATTTCGTGGTAGTCCAAAATTCAAAATTTTGGCAAAGTTTTGCCAATTTCTGGCGAAAATTTGAACCTGGCGGAAACTGCCCAATCTTTTTTTTTCTTTTTCTTTTTGAGAGGGACGAAGGTAAGGAAGCTAGCCCGATTTTTCTCAGGAGCGGACAACGCGAGCAGCGGATTCCCAAGTCCCAACTCAACGCGGCCTGTACAGAATCAAGACATCACAGCCTCACAGGGCCCGACCCGTCAAGACAGACGTCACTTGTTACGCCCCGGGCCCGGACAACCAGCCCAGCCAATTCCGCGGCCGCGCACACCGTCGCCACTCGCCACCCCGCAACGTCGGTTCAGATCATATTGTCTGGTTGACTCCGCATCGGTCTTTCCCCGTAGGCCGTGGCTAACCCGCACCGAACCACCTCGATCGATTCCCCGTCGTCTTCGTGAGCTCGCTTCCCCCTGCCCTGCTCCCGAATCCCGCCAGCGTCGAAACCCTAACCCTAGCTGCCCCCATGGCCGGATCCGCTCCATCCGCCACCGCCACCACCACGAGGTCCCTCCTCCTCCGCCTCGACGACCTCGCCCTCCCGCCGCGGTACCTTACTGTCCCGTCCCACCTGCCCGTCTCCGAGCTCCTCCGATCGCTCCCCCTCCCGTCGTCGTCCTTCTACCTCACCTCCGACGGCCGCTCGCTCCCGCTCTCCTCCCCCATCGCCTCACTCTCGCCGTCCGCCTCCGTCCAGCTCCGCCTCCGCGCGCTCCGCGGCGGGGGCGGCGATGGAGGGGCCACCGGCGCCGAGTCCCGCGACTGCTACCTCTCCATGTACCTCGCCAAGAAGCCCGACAAGGCCGACCCCAACGAGGCCCGCCTCTCCCGCTTCACCTGCTGCGCGCTGTCCGGGGAGCCCCTTGCCGCGCCCGCCGTTGCCGACCGTTTGGGCAACCTCTTCAACAAGGAGGCCCTCGTCGAGGCGCTCCTCCACAAGCGCCTCCCAAAGGCGCTATCGCACATCCGCGGCCTCAAAGACATGATCCCCATCCACCTGCACCCCAAGCCCGACGCGGACGCCGCCGGCGAGGAGGTCCGGTTCCAGTGCCCGGTCACCGGGCTCGACTTCAACGGGAAGTACCAGTTCCTCGCTCTCCGCGGGTGCGGCCACGTGCTCAGTGTGAAGGCGCTCAAGGAGGTGAAGACGTCCGCGTGTTTGGTCTGCCACAAGGAGTTTGGCGAAGCGGACAAAATGCCGATCAACGGAACTGAGGAGGAGGTGGTGGTGCTGAGGCGGAGGATGGAGGAGGAGAGGGGGAAGGTGAAGGAGAAGAAGGTGGGGAATGGGTTGAGTGGGAGTAAGCATGCTGCCGCCGCAGTGGCTGGGGTTGAGAAGCTGGAGAATGGGAAGAAGGGGGAGGCTGCCCCAGCGAAGCGCTTCAAGGCAGCAGACCATGCACCAGTGTATGCGAACAAGGAAGTGTACGCGTCGATTTTCACGTCATCCAAGAAGTCAGATTTCAAGGAGACATACTCATGCAGGTCACTCCCACTGGGAAGGAATTGAATTGATGTCATGTCATGCTAGAAGAGATGGAAATGGCATGGGGTGAACCTCTTGTACTGATTTGCTTCATAGTATCATGGTTCGCCGACAAGTTTCGGGGTTGTTATTTTAGTTGGTGGTGTTGTTTATGCTTGATTGCTGATGTGGAGCTTTGTATTTTCACTCTCTGAGATGCAACAGATTCTTATGAATGATGTTGAAGTATGTTATAGTTGAAACGATTAACAAGTATTATTGGCTCCAAAATCTTATGTAGCAGGCTACCAGCTTGTTGGGATAATAAAGTTGTTATTTATATTCACAACTAAGGGTCTCAAGAAATAAATTAAATGTTTTTTTTTCTTTCTAATCTTCATTGTTGTAACTTCTAGCGTACAGTTCATCAGACAGTATATGTGATCTTCACATTGTGCTTGTTTTGATGTTTATGTATCGTCACTAAGGGTGTGTTTGGTATAGCTCCTCTCCTTTAGAAGTCACCTATCATCTATTTGCTGGCCTCTTCTTCTTGCAAGGCTCGACGACGTTACACAACCGAATCCTTCTCATGTGTCGCAATTTTGCATTCAGAGGCTGTTGCTGGCGCTACCAAGCTTTTCCATATCCGTTGTCACTGCCATGGTTCCTCAACAAGGTGAGCACTTCTCATTTTCCTTATCATTAAATATTAATTGCCCACTTCTTATCTGGGATGGAATTGATTGGCATTCAAATATCTTCTCTAGATACTAATCCTATCACCCAAAAATCTCACAAAATATCAGTGAAATATGATTAAGAGATGTTTCCTAGTTTGTCACATTTGGTTTTCTGTTGAATTTTATTTGATGTGTCGGTGAATTTACTTATCCCTAGTTTTCTTAAGCAATAAGTTTATAGTAATTTGCTACTACAACTAGTTTGCTTCCATAAGACATGTTCAAAAGGATTCAAATCTTGTTGTGTATCTGTGCCTTCATCTGCCCCTCCTCTCCGAATGTGAGAACCACATCTTTTACTATAGGTTCCATCTATGCTTAGCATTAAATTTACTAGATGAGTGACCGCGGCGTGCTATGCCGCGATCGCCACCCCCCATGCGAGCAAATCGAGAAAACGCGTGAAACGGTTGAAAGGATATAAACGTTATTACGCTCTTTTTTGCATTTATTTGGAATTCTTTCACGAAGGAACTGCAATTTTGCTGAATCGAAAAGTCCTTTTCGTAAAAAACGGTTTAAAGGATCTAAACGTAATTACGTGCCTTTTGTATTTATTTGGGGTCCGCGATTTTGTTGAATGAAAATATCCTTCCCATAAAAAATGCTAAAAGGGCATAAACATAATTACATATTTTTTTAGAGCCTTTTACGAAGGGAGGATGCGTGGCCTAGCTCCTTAACAAAAAAAAAACTTGCAAGGTTTAGTATGTATCATATCACATCTATTATAAGCGAAGGAATTGCCGATGTTCAGCCCATCCACGCGTCATTGCGCTACAATTGCGGAAAAGCCCCTCGGTTTCTTCGAAATTACGGATAGGTCTTTCGCGATTTTTTGTGAGACGAAAATATTTTTTTTCTTCGCGTTTGGGTCCCTGCCACGGTATTTTACGGAAAAGCCTCCCGTTAAGTTCAAATCGCGAACAAGCCCTTTTCTAATTTTTCAGGATAGCGATCAGGTCCAAAAAAATAACAAACAAGTCCCTGCTTCTTACGTTCAGGTCCTTTCTCCGTTTTTCCCGGAAAAAATGTTTTCGTCATTAAAAAAACCCGAAAAAAATGTTTTCGTCACAAAAAAAACACAGATTCATCGAAGATTTATAGCAACTTATGGATTTGCTAACGGGTCATAACCGCGGTTTTTTTTTAAAAATGTAGATTCGTCCGAAGATTTATAGCGACCCATAGATTCGCCGGCGTGTCCTAACGACCTATTTTTTTTAACAGACGCAGCAAAAAAACCCGGAAAAAATGTTTTCGTCACCCAAAAAACCCGGAAAAAATGTTTTCGTCACAAAAAAACACAGATTCATCGAAGTTTTTTCGCCCTTTTTCCTCTAGGCTTTTTTTCACCGGTAGGTGGTTTTGCGAACATGTATTATTACTCAGTGAACGCGTAGAGTATTAGGCTCGACAAAAGAAGGTTGTCATCTCTAATAATTCTTTGCCCTTTTCCCACTAGACTATTTTTGACCAGTGAGTGGTTTTGCGAAAATAAAAAAATATTATTTTCCAAGCGCATACTATCAAAATTCAACCGGCGCAACGTAGCGCGCTTATCTACCTAGTTATTATTATTTGCTTCGAGATATGCTCCTTCAACCAAACCTGGCAACAAATAATTACATGCTTTTTGACAGGACAATAAATTTTTATATCTCCACATCGGGCATAAGATTCCCAATTAGTCAATTTAACACCACGAAACATACCATTTTACGACAAAGATCTTAATTTCCAAACAAGTCCACAATTCACCGATTCTAGCTAGGCGAGCCAGGATTCTGCTCCTACAACAACGGCGAGGCAATTTGGGCATAGTAGGGTGGTCAGATCGCAAAAGCTGCATAGTCTCTGGGGTTCCTGGGCAGTGGCCGTTAGGACTGCCTCTCTCCCCCCACCTCGCCGCTCTCGCGCCTCCTCTCTCCGCTCGCAGCTACAGCGTACACACCAAGCGCCTCCCCGCTGCTACCTTCCATCTTCGCCGGCTTCCCCTTGCTCGCCACCTCAACCCCCCGCGGCGGTATAAGTAGCCCCCCAATTGCTCCTCACCCCTCCCAAAACCACCAAACCCTAGCCCACTCGGAGGCGGCGGAGCAAGAGGTGGATTCGCGAGGTGGGTAGCATTTGCGGAGGCAGTGAGGGAGAGCGCTGCCTGCTTCCTGGGGTTTTGATCCGAGCCGCGTAGGGTTGTTGTGGTGGCGGGATGAGCAGCCTCGTCGAGCGGCTGCGCGTGCGGTCGGAGAAGCGGCCGCTCTACACGCTCGATGAGTCCGACGACGACCTCCCGCCGCACGGCGGAAGCGGGAAGGGGAGGGATCGGCACAGCGACGCCCCTGCCGAGCGGATCGAGCGCGAGGACGCGGTATGGCTGATCAGGGCCCGCTTCTCTGTTCTGTTTGTTGCAAAATCTTCTGATTTCTGAAGCTGCCAGTTAGTGGTTTTGGGGGAATTGATGCTGTTATGGTAGCACTAGTGGTTGGAGATTAGAGGGCTAGGTTGTGAAATAGCTCATCTGTTGAAAGTGGAAGGAATTGGTTTGGGAAAGGGATATTGGGGTAGCCTGAGTGAATGGTGCCACAGAAAGTTGAGGGGTGATTTGGTTAGATGACTTCGTCGATTGATACCCTTTAGATACTGAATTGTGAATTTAGGCTTGGTTTATTTGCTGTTGTGCAGCTAGATACTACTAGTTTGGGGAATTTGTACGAAGAAGTTTGGTCGCCAGAAGCTCAATATTGAAATCTGTGCATCCTGAAGAGGACGTGATGCCTTAGTATGATCTGTGTGCTTTTGGTTGCCATGGTGCTATCTGAGTTCAAACTTTTGGAAGTTAAAAGGTGACACCACTACACCAGTGTTCCTTAACTGTAGTCTATGTACCGCATTCTTCCATAATGTGGAGATGAGTTAATAGCTTGACATTTTTGGTATAAAATAGGCGGGTTTGGTGTCCTGTAAGGCGTAGATTCAGGCTTCAGTAAAGATTGTTCGTGAGTCAGCTAATATAAGACAGTTGTTTGGATCATTTGTGTAGATTAAAGTTTTATTTGTTATCGTCTTATTGCTGACTTCCCTTAGATCCAGAATGATAAGTTAACTGGGATTTTATTAATTTGAATTTTCAAATAGCTTGTCCAACAACCAAACCATGTCCATGTATTTACAGGCGTCATTAAATAGTTGGTGTAGGAAGCTTGAATCCTTTTAGGAAGGTAAAATTACCAAATCAGCTGGCTTGCACACTGTATTGCATCTCAGAAAGAATCTATAAGCTCATTAAGCCAGAATGAGAAGATTCAACTGCAAAAAGAACTGGTGCGGTGTGAGAAGATGCCCATCTAAGATGTCTCTAGTCTCTACTTTCTCGACCCAACAGGCATATGAAAGAGAGTGTCGGAAAGAAAAATAAAGAATAGGACCCTTGGATGTGTAGGACTCGGTTATAAACTGATGAACACGAAATCAAACCGAACTAATAATACTTGCCTAGTTGCATGTTGTAGAACCTATCCAAATGAAGATATCTGTCCTTAACTTTCATTGGCAATCTATTTGAAGTAGTAGAATTGTGATGTCAATCGAGTGGAATGGCACCAATTGCCTTATTATGCTTTTATTGGATATGCTACATCTAGGCTTGCTGCATCAAATTTAGCTTGAGATTTGGTTGCCTTTTTACTACCCTGTCTGGGATGTGAAATTTGAGCAAAATTACTCTCCTTGAGGATCTCATTGTGTTACTATCATGGTTGGATCTGTTTTAGAGGACCAAGATAGCTCAAAATAAAGTTTTTTTGGTTCAAAGATTTTGCCATAATTAGTACAGGTAGGTATTTGCTTGAAGAAAATTCATGATCTGAATCAATCTACTTTGTGTTGAAACTTGAAAACAAAAGAGAGAGCATTGGACATTTTCTTTTTTAGTTTGTCCTCATTTGCTGATCTGTATGTTGAATTGCCTTCTATTAGTTTCAATTGTTTGTGGTGTAGCTTCCTGAATTCTTGATTGCCGCACTTCATGTGATTCTGTGTTTGTTAATATCATCACTTTTCAGTTTATGGGGTCCTGTATTTATTTGTAATTCTGTCCTGACTCATTTGTGTCTGCAGAAAGAAGATGCTTGCCAGAAATGCGGGAACAATGATAATCTAGTATCTTGTTCAACATGTACATATGCTTTTCACAAGAAATGTTTGGTTCCTTGCCTAAGTATCACATCTGATAAATGGAGCTGCCCTGAATGTGTATGTCTTTGCTCTCTTGAAGCACCTATCTTTCACCTATGTTTGACACTGTTGGTATACCGAAGCACCTTGTTTACTATTGCCAGGTAAGCCCGTTGACGGAGATGGAGAAGATATTAGATTGCGAAATTCAAAATGCTGCTTCTGAAGAGACTACTTTGGAGTCTGGATCAAAGAAGAAATCTACCAAGCAATATCTTATAAAGTGGAAAGGATTATCATACATTCACTGCTCTTGGTAATTATCTGCGCAATGCAAAATTGTTCTGCTTTCTGCTTTTCCTCTATTAATTATCTACTCCCTCTGATACCAGGGTTTCAGAAAATGAATATTTAGAAGCTGCAAAGATACACCCTCGGTTGAAAACTAGATTGAATAATTTCCATAGGCAATTGGATTCGATGGATAAGTCTGATGATGACTGTGCTGCGATTAGACCTGAATGGACAACTGTTGACAGGATCCTTGCTAGCAGGTATGGAGGTTAATTTGACAATGAACAAAACTACATAAATGAGCTTAATAATTTTTACGTGGTGATAACAACAGGGATGTGATTTTCTGTCTGATATCTAGTTATTCTTCTTGTTATTGTGATTTTATAACCTGGTGCACCAGCCTTTCTTTGGTGAATGCATGTAATTTTCAGTTAGGTAACTAGTTATTCATGCTGTTACTGTGAATGCATACTCCATTTATTGTATTTATCCCAAGAGTCAGCCAGTACTCAGTTATGAAGTTGTTATTAGATGCTGTGAAATTTATTGCATTATCTATCATGTTATTGTCCACAATCGAATGATGGTACTCATATGGAAAATAATAGCATCCTTCAGCTTTACTGTCATAGTGCTATTTCAGGGTGGTCTTGCTCATCTAAATGCTACTTATTATCTTCCTCACTTATATCCATTAATTTCTATTTAGCAAAGGTTGATTGATATCTTGATTTTATTTGACATTATTTTCATATTTTGTTAACAGAAAAAGCTGTACTGGTGAACGGGAGTACTATGTGAAATGGAAGGAACTTTCATACGATGAATGTACTTGGGAAAATGAGTCTGACATCTCGGTGTTCCAACCTCAGATTGAACGCTTCAATGAGATTCAATCCAGGCGTAAGAAGTCTGCTGACAAGAGCAAGAGTGTCAATCGTGAGATTCATCCATTCAAGGAGAGCCCCAAGTTCCTTTCTGGTGGTATGCTGCTATTAAACATGAATTATTCCTGGATATTAATATTTTTGGTTTAGTTGACTGTAATATATCTCATGGGATATGTCTCCATGTTTGCTCTTTGAATGTTTTCTTCTGGTTATTGAAGGTACACTACATCCATATCAGCTTGAAGGGTTAAACTTCTTACGTTATTCATGGTTTAATAATAGACGTGTCATCCTTGGTGATGAGATGGGTCTTGGTAAGGGATTTTTTATTATAAGAATGAGAATCTTGGATCACATGTTTTATTGGGATGTTGAACAAATGATAACCAAAAAATGCAGGCAAAACGATACAGAGTATTGCCTTTTTGGCCTCTCTGTTTGAAAACAAGCTTGGTCCTTATCTGGTCGTTGCTCCCCTCTCAACCTTACGAAATTGGGAGCGTGAATTTGCAACTTGGGCACCTCAAATGAATGTTGTACGTGAATTGAACTAATTCAAAATCCATTATGTATATAATTCCAGTGAGAGCTAAGTCTTCACTACTTACTTTTTTTCCTTATGGTTTTCAGGTAATGTATTTTGGATCTGCAGCTTCTCGTGAAATTATTAGGAAGTATGAATTTTACTACCCCAAAGAGAAACCTAAGAAGCTTAAGAAAAAGAAACCATCTCCATCTAATGAAGAAAAGAAGCATTCAAGAATAAAATTTGATGTCCTTTTGACATCTTATGAGATGATTAACATGGATTCTGCTGTTCTTAAAAATATAGAATGGGAATGCATGGTACTTCTATTTTTGACACCTCCCTTTTCATCTTCATTTTCTTGAGGATATTTTTTTTGCTCTTAAGTTTTCACCAACTTGTCCCCAATTGTCAATGTTGCATCACAGATTGTGGATGAGGGGCATCGGTTGAAGAATAAAGATTCTAAGTTGTTCGGTCAACTTAAAGATTATCGTACTAGACATCGTGTTCTCTTAACGGGGACCCCAGTTCAGGTTACTGCTCTATATTTATTGGCTAAATCCATCGCTGTTGTATTTACTCAGCTATATGGAAAATTGTTTCATGTTAAAGTTGCTTCTGATTAGAAGTAGTCTCTGTTTGAAGTATCCCTACTATTTTTTGAGGTTTCAGCTTTGTTTTGGACCTTTAGGTTCTAATTGTTGAATATATGTGGTCAGTAATTTTTACTTGCTTATTCCAGAGTACGGATTTTTTCAGGAATGTTTATAACCGTATCTTCCGTAGTAGGACAGCTAAGGAGCTTACTAGCCTAATAAGATATTTATTGGATAAACGATTACATGCTTATGTAAATAAGAAAAATGTCCTTTTCCGAACATTTCCAATTCGTGATGCTATACCTGCATGCATCACGCATATGCAAATGTAAGAATTAAGCACCAAAACTCTGCATGTTGAAAAGAACTAGAGGAGCCTTGGCCCCATGCTGGCATATGCACATAATATTATGGTATCATTCATTTCAAATATAACAACACCTTAACTTGCATACACACATAATATTATGGTATCATTCATTCTAAATATAAATAACACATCAACTTCCATCCATTAGTCATTCAATTTATTTGCTCATGCCATTTTTCCACTTGATCTTTTTTTATGTATGCTGTTCCTTCTGTTATACTGTTTTCGTTGATTTTGGTCAGTTTGTCCCATGCATTTAAAGTTGATTTCCTGTCATTTTTCTTGTTTCCAGAATAACCTGGATGAGCTTTTCATGCTTATGCACTTCCTTGAGGGTGAAAGTGTAAGGTTTACTGCTTCTCGCATGCTAACATTATATTTTATTTAGTTCATGACACTGTAGACATTAGGCCTTCCTTCTGTGGCCTGTATTAAAAGGTTTTGATTGTACTGTGGTCCTTGATAGACAATTTCCTATCTTTTAGCGTATGCTGATAGACCAATCTTTCAATCTCCCGTTGCATTAAATGCTTTGTTCTATACTTCTTTCGCCTAATTTTGTGACGCTTGTGTTTGTAGTTTGGGAGTATAGTTGATCTCCAAGAGGAGTTTAAGGATATAAACCAAGACAAGCAAGTTGAGAAGCTCCATGGAATGCTGAAGCCACATCTTCTTCGGAGTATGAATCTATTTCACCTTTTCTTTCTGCCAGGCATATGGTTCTGCTTATATCAATTAAATGATTTGTAAAGGATCTTGGACATATCCTTAGTGACCTTGTTTGAGCCTTTCTGGTGGTTCATGATCGACATAGCCGAACTGCTAGTGATGTCTGGAGTCACAATGTTGGTTTGCTTTGGCGTAGAAGGTTCTGAATGATGTTATCTAAATTTTGGATAAGCTTTGCACATATTTAGATGTCATATGCATATTCCACATGTACATAATGTTATTTGCATATTCATGTTATATGCATGATGATCTGGCAAAAATGATAATAATGAGTAATGGATCATTGTTAATGACAAATAAAAGAACTATAGAAGTAGGCAGATCATAAAGTTTTGATTGATTACATACATCTATTGGTGTATAAAATGCATATTGATGCACCATGGTTCTTCTTCTGCTCCCTTTATGTTAATATGGAGCATATACAAATGTAAGTTGTGGTGCAGTATATTCTGAGTAGGATTGTGTAATGTTCTTCAGAATAAGGAGAGGAATTGGAGTAAGGGACAAGAAAGAGAACCAGAGAAATGAGGAAGGAAATTCAGTATTCTCTCATCCGATGCCACAACAGACTCTCAACACAGTATTTATACCATACTTCCTAGACCCTTACATGTGGGCCTCCCAAACGCACGCACCAAAACAGAACAACCTTAACCACGCTTTACACAGGATCGCTCTCTGCCCACCAGCCTGCAGGCCTTCGAAGTCAGTCTTGCCGCACGCCCTCCTGTTCATCATCCGGCACCAGTTCATCACCCGGCACATGACATTTCTCCCCCCTTTAAATCCGGCTTGTCCCAAGCCGGAGCCACTGGGACTGCAGCCGTATTGCTGATTCATTCTCCCAAATTGCCCACGGAGGCGATATTCCTGACCATTCAACCAAAACCTCTGGAATCACATGGTCTCCTCGGCGCACCAGGCGACGCTTCAGAATTGACGCAGGAATAGGGTCACTTGCCGTCTGCAGACAGTCAATCAGATAAATTGTGTGCAATGTCGCAGAGGGAGGCACATGTTTCTTGAGCTGAGATACACAGATTACAGGATGAATCTTGTTATCTTCTGGTAAGTCCAACTTGTACACCACCTTTCCGATTTTCTGGATGATCCGGTAGAGCCCAAAGAACCGAAAACTGAGTTTCCGGTTGCCACGATGCGCCACTGACGCTTGCACATATGGTTGCAACTTCAGGTACACTTCATTCCCCACTTCAAAAGATCTCTCCGAGCGATGTTTATCTGCCTGTGTCTTCCTCCGTAAACAAGCACACTCCAGATACAATCGCAGTAACTTGGTCATTTCTTTCCGCTGAGTCAGCCATTCTTGCACATCAGCGACAGCACTCACACTCGAGTTGGATATTCCAAAATGGCGAGGCGGATGGCCATAATGCACTTCAAAGGGTGTTGTTCCTATGGCTGACTGAAAAAATGTATTGTACCAATACTCAGCTAGAGACAGCCAATTGGACCACTTCTTGGAATTTGCATGAATAAGGCAACGGAGGAAGGTCTCCAAACACTTAGTGACAGCACCAGTTCTGCCGGCATCCGCAACATCTTGAACAGGACTGTATGCATTGCTAGTATAGTATGCTGTCACGTATCCCATAACCCAACCAGCCCATAGATCAATTGCAACACATAAGAATAATCCCCAGTTAGTCACTTTCTTATGAGCACCAAAAGTGAGAATCGTGAATGTATGTGGGAGTGCCAACCAAGTAACCAGCACAATACCGACAGTCATTAGTGCTGTAGAAATGAGGCGCTGCTTCTTTAGTGCTGGTTCAATTTCTTTCTCAGCCTTTATCTCCAATAAGTCAGCTGCAAAGCATGTAGTAATCGAGCAAACCCTGATGCCCATGGATTGAGTTCCATTTGAGTTATGTTATCTGACATAATTTTAACTTTGTTGCTTATGTGGTACAAATAGGATTCAAGAAAGATGTTATGAAAGAACTACCTCCCAAAAAGGAGCTGATTTTACGAGTTGAGCTGACGAGCAAACAGAAGGAGTACTACAAGGCAATTCTCACCAAGAATTACGAAGTGTTATCTCGTCGTAGTGGTGGACAAGTAATAGTTTTGTTTTAGTTTTCATGCTGTGGTTTGTGTCGGCCTGTTCTGGATTGACAATTCTTTATTGTCTGATTCCAGGTTTCCCTTATAAATGTTGTAATGGAGCTGCGCAAACTTTGTTGCCATGGATTCATGACTGATGAACCTGATAGCGAACCTGCCAGCCAAGAAGAAGGTTTAAGGTGCTCCAATTGTTTGTTTGTTGGAAGTCTGCTATTTTTCTCTGTTTATGTTTCTTTAATTTCTCTTTGCTGTTTGGCTGGCCTGAGTAGTTTGATACTAATTTCCATTAGTTTTGCACTCTTCTGGGTTCACTTCTTGCCTTCTTGGGCTTTGCTGTTGATCTTTTACAAAATGCACTTACTGGTGTGTAACCGGAAACTGCCAGTGCTTGCATATTACTTGGTGTCACTAACATTCTAAACTCACTATGACCTTTTGATGCAGTTTTTTGTACTTTCAAATATATACAGATAGAGAGATATTGTAGTTCTCCACTCTCTCTTATCTTTTCATTGGACACCTTAAAAAGATATTATATTGGAGTATTCCAATATTTTGTACTATAATCTTTTCATTACACATCCTTAAAAAAATATGCCAGTGAAAAATGTAAGCAAGTTTATCGCCAATTGTTTAGGTTCTGGTTTGGCTGCTATAAACATCTTATGTTTTTACACAGAGTAAAACCTCTGGATCTATCTGTTGGAATGCTTATATGATGCTCTTTATTTCCTAAGATTCCTTTTAAATTATTCCTACTAGATTAACTGATTGAGTTTAGTCACCTTACATGGCTGAGTAAATCTACTAATTGGAATTTTGCATTCTATATTTCTTTCATTTAGTATTACCATTGCTCTGGTTTCCTTGATTTTGTAGGAGGCTTTTAGATTCTTCTGGAAAGATGCAGCTGCTGGACAAGATGATGGTGAAACTGAAAGAGCAGGGTCATAGAGTTCTTATTTATTCACAATTCCAGCATATGTTGGACTTACTGGAGGATTATTTAAGTTACAGGGTATTAAACTAACTTCCCATGGTAACTTTTGTTAATTATGCGAAGTTTGCGAACTAATGTATCTCGTGCACCATATTTTGAATGTCACATGTTTTAGAAATGGAGCTATGAGCGTATTGATGGCAAAATAGGTGGCGCTGAAAGGCAGATACGAATAGATCGCTTCAATGCTAAGAATTCTACTAGGTTTTGCTTTCTTCTTTCCACCCGAGCTGGTGGTCTGGGTATAAATTTGGCAACTGCTGATACTGTTATAATCTATGACAGGTGAAACAATCTCTTATGTTTAGACAAAACAGAGTCAATATTTTGAATTTTCTTTAACCTAATTCTTCCATTTACATGCAGTGATTGGAACCCACATGCGGATTTACAAGCTATGGCAAGAGCTCATCGCTTAGGACAGACTAGCAAGGTATTTTACCTTAACCTGTTATGTTCTATTGAAATGTTGATTTTTTTTAATAATTTTTGTGCCAGTTCTTAACTATTATCTATGTTTTCCTCTGCAGGTTATGATATATAGGCTTGTTAGTCGAGGTACAATTGAGGAGCGAATGATGCAACTTACGAAGAAAAAGATGATATTGGAGCATTTAGTTGTTGGTCGACTCACAAAGGCTAATAATGTCAATCAGGTAACTGTGGGGATTGCCATTTACGAATGACTTGCGGATATAGTTTCCCTTGATATATCAATATCATTTTATGCTAACAATTAGCTTCCGTTGGTCCTTTAGCATGAGTATGGTAGTTTGTTTGGCCACGCTATGGTGTTTGCTTTTTTGATTAAAATCTGGTTTTAAGCTGTGGAATTTCCAATTATTTTTGTTTCAAAACCCTTGCAGATGCATTTAATTTTAACTCGCATGATATGTTATCTGGGGTGGGTGATCATGGTGGACTTCTAGTTTTTTTTTCTGCAGTGTTAATTGATTGATCCTAGTCTAGTAGTTACCAATTTTGTTATTTTGCTCCGCTTGTGAATCCTTCTTATAGCTAATTTTGAATGGTAAGAAAGAAGCATAAATCTGTGTCCTTTTTTAGGAGGAGTTAGATGATATTATACGGTATGGGTCAAAGGAGCTTTTTGATGATGAGAATGATGAAGTTGGAAAATCTCGCCAAATCCATTATGATGATGCTGCAATAGACAGGTACACACTTTCTGTATTTCACCTTGGGAGAATATTTAGTGGAAGGTGTCTTTTGTTATGAATAGCACTTGTATTAATCATAAGGTTAACAAGCTAGAATATATACATGTACATAAAGGTACAAAAGGAAAGCCTGTACAAAGCAATATCTATACAAGGCAAATTAGGATACTAGCAATCTCTATACAAGGCAATACATGACACTGTCTAACACCCGTCCCTCAAAACTCATGGTGGATCAACAACACTAAGTTTGAAGAGATAAAAACTGTGTTGAGCTCGAGTTTGTCTTTGTGAAAAAATCTACCAACTGAAGTTTTGAAGGCACATACTGAAGAGCCACGACCTGATTCTGTACTTGTGACCACGTGTAAGCAGCATCAACACCAATATGCTTGGTGAGCTCATGCTTCACCGCGTCTCGAGCAATACTAATAGCACTTGTACTGTCAGATAAAAGAGGAGTTGATGCAGAAACAGAAATACAAAAATCCTCAAGTAACCATCGTAGTAAGTAACCTCTACTACCAAAAGAGCCATAGTACGCAACTCAGCCTCAGCACTTGAACGAGAAACTGTTGTTTGCTTCTTAGTCTTCCAAACAATAAGAGAATCGCTAAGAAAAACATAGTAAGCAAAAAGAGACCGACGATCAGAGTGATCACTATCCTATGTAGCATTAGAGTATGCCTGGAGCTGTAAGGAGCTGGAGCGTAGAAAGAAAAGACGGCGAGAGATAGTTCCACGAAGATATCGCAGAACACGAAGAAGATGACTATAGTGGAGCTGAGCGGAGTAGAAACGAACTGACTCAAGATATGTACTAGATACGAAATGCCAGGACGAGTGACACCAAGGTAAACAAGACTCCTAACAAGATGGTGATAGCGAGTAGGATCCTCAAAAGGTTCACCATCGGTAGATTGAAGGTGAACTCTGAGCTCCATGGGAGTCTCGGCTGTACGCTGATAGTGAGAGAAGCACGATCAAGAAGATCTTGAATATACTTCTCTTGGGATAAGAAGAAGCCTTCAAGTGTATAAGAAACTTCAATCCCAAGGAAGTAACGAAGATGACTTATATTAGACATGAGAAACTGCTCACTGAGATGGGCCTTCACAAAAGCAATATTATTGAGAATCATCTCTAGTAATGATCATGTTATCAACGTATAGAAGAAGAGTTTGACCACGAGGCGAAGTATGAACAAAGAGAGTAGAATCATGAGTACTAGCAAAAAAGCCAGCTGTAGTGACCACAGAAGAAAAAGCTCAAACCAGGCATGAACGGCTTGCTTCAACCCATAAAGGGAGCGGTGAAGCCGATAAACCATGCCCTCATGAACAGAATATCCCGGTGGTGGTTGCATATAGACCTCACGTAGCTCACCATTAAGAAAGGCATTTTTGACATCAAAATTGAGAGATGGACTACTCATGAACAGAGGCTACAACAAGAAGAATGCGAACAATGGTCATGTGAGCCACAATAGCAGGAGTCTCTCATAATCACGACCATGCTCCTGCTGAAAACTACGTGCCACGAGATGAGCTTTGTAATGCTCAAGAGAACCAGCAAAGTGAGTCTTAACCTTATAAACCCACTTGCACATGATGGACGGGCAAGTAGTGGCGAAGGCAGCTCCTGGGTAGGGCATGTGCTTGCCCGGTCTCACCGGCGTCGCTCAGTGGACCTCAGATCACTACTAATAGCGAGGAAGCCGTCGGTCGCAGACTTCTCCTGGGCAAACCGACATAACTGTTAGAGATATATATTCTTTCCCTATTGTACGGCTGAATATCAGCCTTCTAATTCTCTGTTGATAGCTTACCTTATCTGTTGTAGCTAAACATGGTTAGTTGTAATCTGTTGTAACTTACTATACTTATCCCTAGAGGATGATTATAAAGTTATGCGCCAGCCATCTTAGGCTGTGTCGCTTTTCCCCTTTCTATTCTCTTCTACATGGTATCAGTCGCCTAGGTTTTTCCTTCGGCGCTTCTTCGCCTGGTGCCGCCTCCCCTTCCGCTGCCTCCCATGTCGACTTCCTCTGAGTCCTCCGCTGCGGTGATCTCTTCCCTCTAGGTCTTTGTCGCCTCTCCTCTTCTCGGGCTTCTCTCTGGGTCGGCTTGATCTCACCGCCAGCAACTTCACAAAATGGGACATCTTCCTCCGCGCTTTACTCGGGCGCCATGGACTTCTCCACCACATCGACAGCACCACCACTCCTCTTCCCAACGACGCCACCTGGGTCTCCGACGACTACGCCGTCCTCTCCGTCATGTACGGCTCCATCTCCCCTGACGTGCTTGACATCATTCTTGACAAGCAGCAGAACGCTCGCGCCCTCTGGCTTGCCGCCGACACTCTGTTTTGCGGCAACAAGGAGAGTCGCGCCATCGTTCTCCTCAACGAATTTCACGGTCTTCAACAAGGCGACCTCTCCGTCACCGCTTACTGCAAGGAGCAAAAGCGGCTGGCCGATGCTCTTCGCGACGCTGACACACCCATCGACGATCGTCTGCTGGTGCTGAACGTTCTTCGCGGCCTCAACAAGTCCATGTCTCATGCGGCCACTGTCGTCGCCATGTTCCTTCTTTGATTCGCAATCTGCTCTCCGTTCGCCAATTTACTCGTGACAATGCCTGTTCCATTGAGTTTGACCCTTTCGGTTTTTCTATAAAGGACCTGCATTCGAAGGCAACTCTCCATCGCAGCAATAGCCGTGGAGATCTCTACATCCTTCCTGCCGTCCCAGCCAGCACCGCCGCCAATTCTGCTTTGCTTGCTGTCTCTCCAGAGGTGTGGCATCGCCGTCTCGGTCATCCTGGACATGACTCCACCAATCAAATTCGCCGTCTTAGTGACGCCAAAATAAAACTGTGTCGTTCGCTACGTCATGCATGTCAACTTGGCAAAAGCGTTCGTTTACCTTTTGATTCTTCTCGTAGTTTGTCTAGCAAACCATTCCAATTAATCCATTGTGATTTGTGGACATCTCCCATTGAGAGCCTGTCCGGCTGTCAATATTACCTGGTTTTAGTAGATGATTTTTCTCATTTTTATTGGACTTTTCCGCTCCACCATAAATCTGATGTTCTGGAGAAACTGCACACCTTTTTTGCCTATGTTCAGACTCAATTTGATGTTCCTATTCGTGCTCTTCAAACTGATAATGGAAAAGAATTTGTCAACTCTGCCGCTCTTGCCTTTTTGGACAGCAAGGGTGTCCTTCTTCGCTGTTCTTGTCCCTACACATCCCCTCAAAACGGCAAGGCTGAGCGCGCTCTCCGCACCATTAACGACGTTGTGCGCACCCTCCTTCTTCAGGCCCAACTTCCTCCTCGTTTTTTGGCAGAAGCTTTAGCCACCGCCACTTACTTGCTTAACCGGCGTCCCAGTACGTCTCTGTCTCATAAGACTCCATTCCAAGCCCTACATAACATAGCTCCGTCATATGACCATCTTCGTGTTTTCGGCTGTCTTTGTTTTCCCAACACCACAGCTACTACCGCACATAAACTTCAGCCACGATCCCTTCCTTGTGTGTTTCTTGGGTACCCTCCCAACCACAAAGGCTACCGGTGCTATGATCCCAAGGGCCGTCGCATCATTATCTCCCGCCACGTCGTCTTCGACGAGTCGACATTTCCCTTTGTCTCTCTCACCTCGTCTCCGAGTACTTCGGCGCGAGATCTTGTGTTTTTACAGGACGATGCTGATCTTCCCTGGCACACTCTGCCACCAAAACCGCCGGTCCGCGCGGTTTACCCTCGGCGTCCACCTGCTGCAGCACCACAGCCGACCACTGCCCCTCCACCAGCACAACCTTCTACTCAACTGGCTCGCCCGGGCATCGGTCCTCACCCCATGAGGACGCGGGCAAAGGATGGGATTCTGGCTCCGGTTCATCGCTCGGCTTTCTTTGACTTGCGACTTTGTTGTTGATGCCACCATGCATTTGCCTCCCCATTCAAGTCTTATTTAACTGCCTTGAAGGATCCTCAGTGGCGGCAGGCCATGGCCATGGAGTTTTAAGCACTTGTTGATAACGGCACGTGGGTCCTCACTCCTCGACCTCCAGGTGCTAACATCTTCTCCGGCAAATGGGTTTTCAGGCACAAGTTTCACTCTGATGGTACTCTTGCTCGCCATAAAGCCCGTTGGGTTGTCCGTGGATATTCTCAGCAGCCTGGTATCGATTATGATGAGACCTTCAGTCCTGTTGTCAAGCCTGCAACTATTCGCATCATTCTCAGTATTGCTGTTTGTCGGGGCTGGTCTATTCGGCAATTAGATGTGAAGAATGCTTTCCTCCACGGCGATCTTCATGAGACCGTCTACTGTGAGCAGCCATCCGGATTTGTTGATCCCAGTCATCCTCACCATGTGTGCAAGCTCATCAAGTCCCTCTATGGACTTAAACAGGCTCCGCGGGCTTGGTACCAACGCTTTTCTACCTACCTCACCAGTTTGGGCTTCACCGCAGCAGCCTCAGACACCTCACTGTTCATTTTGCACTCTGGTGGTCAGCTTGCCTATATTTTGCTCTATGTCGACGATATTATTATCACTGCTTCCACTGATGCTCTCCTACAGCGGCTGACTACTTCCCTCAACTCTGAGTTTGCGATGACTGACCTCGGTGATCTCCACTACTTTCTTGGCATCTCCGTCTCCCGTTCAGCCACCGGTTTATTTTTATCTCAGCGGCAGTATGCTCTGGACCTTCTTCGTCGTGCCGGCATGAGTGACTGTCATTCCACCATCACTCCTGTTGATACTCAGTCCAAGCTCCCCGCCTCTGAGGGTGCTCCGGTTTCCGACCCTTCGGACTATCGCGATATCAGGGGCTCTTGATACCTCACCCCGACTTCGGCGGACATTCAATACCTGCGTGAGCAGTTCGCTTACATATGCATGATCCCAGAGAGCCTCATCTTGCCCTTGTGAAGCGTATTCTGCGATACATTAAGGGCACCATCGACGATGGTTTGCATCTCCATGCATCCCCCTCTTCTGACTTGATTGCTTATTCGGATGCTGATTGGGCCGGCTGTCCTGATTCTCGGCGTTCCACCTCCGGTTTCTGTGTTTACCTCGGCGATAATCTCGTTTCTTGGTCCTCCAAAACTGACCCATTTGTCTCCTCCGATCTTTGAAGCCGAGTATCATATTGTGGCTCATGTTGTTCTTTGAATCTTCTTTGGATCCGCCAACTCCTTCAAGAACTTCATCTTCCTCTTCACAAGGCCACCGTCGTCTATTGTGACAACGTCAGCACTGTCTACATGTCGACTAATCCTGTTCAGCACAAGCGCACCAAACACATTGAGATTGATATCCATTTTGTGCGTGAGAAGGTCTCCCTCGGTCAAGTTCGTGTTCTCCATGTTCCTTCTACATTACAATTTGCAGACATTATGACCAAGGGCCTCCCATCCAAGCTGTTCCTGGATTTCAAGTCCAGTCTTGGCGTTCGCCCATCTCCCGCTGCGACTGCGGGGGGGTGTTAGAGATATATATTCTTTCCCTATTGTACGGCTGAATATCAGCCTTCTAATTCTCTGTTGATAGCTTACCTTATCTGTTGTAGCTAAACATGGTTAGTTGTAATATGTTGTAACTTACTATACTTATCCCTAGAGGATGATTATAAAGTTATGCGCCAGCCATCTTAGGCTGTGTGGCTTTTCCCCTTTCTATTCTCTTCTACAATAACAAGTGGTGTACCGTCGCACGCTAATGGGCCAACCGAAGCTAGCCAAAGTGCCAAAGTCCGCAAACCCGCTATACTAGATCCAAAATCCCCATCCCCAAATCCCGAAATCGCAAATCCCCCAAATCCCTAAATCCCCGGTCTTGCTCTCGCGATCCCGTCGGTCTCTCCCCCAAATCACTAACCCGGGTGGCAAATTGGTAATCCTGTGGTGGTTCACAGTGGAGGTGCCTGGACAAGCTCATCGAGGAGGTGGAGTAGGTTGTAGGCACGCCGCGCGGCCGCGCGGGGGTGCAGGCTGCAGGAGTAGGTGGCGCTTGGGATTGAGAGCCTTGGCGTCACCAGCTTGGCCACGTGGAGGAGCACTCGGCACCAGATCAGGTTGAGGAAGGAGTTGTGCGTCTATGCAGGAAGGAGCTGCTTTGCGTTGCGCCTATGCTGAGGAAGGAGCGCTTGTTCTTGTTGGGGAGGTAATTAGCTAGTCACTAGTTAATGTGTAGTGGGTGATAATTGTTTAATAGACTAGCTAATGGGTAGTGAGTGGGTCACCGGAGGAGATAATGGACTAGCTAATGATTGGTACTGTTCATGGTATGAAAACTATTGTTACGATACTTACAATGTTTCAGATGCTAATGTATGTACATGGTATGTGCTTTGTAATTTTCGTATGAGGTGTGCAGCATCGGGCTGAAAGCTAGAAAAAAGAATAGACCTATCCTTGGCATACTCAAAAACCATTCGATCATTAGCAGGCTTTTTAGAAGAATGCACTACAATATCTTGATTTCATATTGATATTTTAGTGTATTGTCTGTTATGCCATGTTGATAAGAGTTAAACGTTGATAGTGTCATAATGAGGTACTTGTCACATCTTTTTTTGTTTTTATCCATGAATGTTCACATGTGTATTGGACTACGCTTTTAGTAAAAAAAGTTGTTGCAGTTTTCAATTTTGCTTGTGTGATAAGTATATGGACTTGTTCGCATTTATGGCCGTAGTTACGCTTGTCCAGGCTCCCAAAATTTCCTAGCTCTGCCACTGCGGACCAGGTAGCTCTCCGGTGAGAAATTTCCAAAGACACCGACCACGCATGTGAGCGCATATGGAGAATCTAGTCTTGATAATTGAAACCATCGAAGGTAAGCGGGTAGCGAGGACAGAGACGGTGCCCAAGGAAGAACCTGAAGACGATAACATTTTTTTTTACCGACGAGAGATCCGAGCTGACAAAGCTAGAGCCGAAAGCCAAGCTGATGGAGCCGAGCTAGAGCTGAAATATAGATTAACTCTGGTTTTGGGATTGTATTGAAATCTGATCTTATGGTTTCCTTCCGAGCAGCGGGTGGCGTCGTGGGCGGGATGAGCGGTAGGCGGCATCGCATGTTGCGGCCGGCGCGGAGTGGAGACCGGTGGGGAAGGCCAGCAGAGCGGAGGAAACCGGCAAAGCAGAGGCTAGAGGTTTCCTTCTGAGCGGCAAAGGTGTGTCGTGAGTCTTAGGAAGGAGTCTGCCAGGCGTCGCGGTGAGAAAGCGAGCCAAGCGGTTGTTAAAAGAACTGCCAACAAGGATGGCGCAAGTGCACCGATACGATGTTATGATAGTACTTGTATTAATCATGAGGCCAATAGGCCACAAAATATATACATGTACATGAGGATACAAAAGGAAAGCCTATACAAGGCAATATCTATACAAGGCAAACTAGGATACTAGCCATCTCTATAAAAGGCAATACAAGATACTGTCTAACACCTTTATTGTGTGATGTTTTCTGAAGTACTCCCAAAAATTTGGGAAAAAAATATACCGGAGATATTGTTCAATATGTTTGAAAATCTGGCCAAAATTCATACTCACAATATTGTAGTAAACGACCATAGTTCATACTCTAAACCATCAAATACACAAGTAGAAGTTCAGCAAAACAATTACTTATTTAATCTCATTTTCGTCTGAATTTTCATACTCTCTTCTCCTTAGAATAATCGAGAGTATTGAATTTTGTTCATGTTGTAGAGTATTCAGTTCTTTCTACTTTGCACAACTTTATACAATAAAGAGTGCTTTGCGTTGAATGACACAGTTTTATTTCATTTTGTGCACTGTCCTCACAGGTTATTGGATCGTGACCAAGTTGATGGGGAAGAATCTTTGGAAGACGAAGAAGAGGATGAATTTCTTAAAGGATTCAAGGTACTGAAGTCTTAATTCATTACAAGTATAATGATGAGCTTCTTAACTTTCATTATCCTCTTCAAATTGTTTGCTGTGATCCCTACCACTTGTTCTTTTATTTGCTACGTGCTTATGTGCACCCATTATTGGATAAGGGCGCATCACATCTATTTTGCCTAATATGCTTCTTTCCTGAGCTAATGAGATCTCACCTGCTGCATGTCCATGTCAAAAATTCCATCGTAACACTATTTTTCGGGATGCACCGATATTGATGAACTGGCGTACCGTATCCGATACTTATCCGTCTGGCGATCATCTCGCGACACGGACGTCACGGTATCGGAAGAGTATCGGAGAATTCCAGCAAAATAAAAATAAAAAACATCGATACTTGGCGATATTGCGATACTTCTCCGTACTTGAGGCCCATTCCTTGCCTTGGCCCAAAAGCCCAATACAAAATAAAAACCCTAGCCCTTAGCGACCCGGTAGCCGGCCTTACCTCCTCGCTTTTCCGATCACTTGCCGCCGCCGCCGCTCTTCTCCTCTGGCGCCATTGCTGCTTTCGTCCTCAGCGGCTCCATCATCGCGCCATTGCTGCTCTCCTCTGCGCCACGCCGCCGCTCCTCACTTTTGCTCTTCTTCCTCTGTGCGCTTCTCATTCGTCCTCCCGGCGGCTCCATCGGCGGCGCGCTACTAAATCTCCTCTCTTGCCGCTTTGCTGCTCGTCCTCCCAGTCCCAAGCTCCATCGGCCGGCGCCTCCTCCCGGCGAGGATGTCATCTGTAAACTCTCAACAACCTCATGCAACACATGGATCTGAAGTAATCTTGCATCTGCTAGTAGTAGTGTAAATTCATCGATATTAGAAATGAGAACGATAATGTGAGATTTCCTTTATGGAATCATGTTAAAATTCATCTGATATTGAGTCATTTGATGGTGTTGGCATTCTTGAGGCTGCTGAACTCACATTAGATGAGCATGAATTTGAGGTGATGATATGTGCAGAGGAAGGAGGAACACCACTTTGAAGAGATGGCTTGACAAGCTGTGTAGCTTAGGTTTATTCCTATGGTTGCACCATGGAACCATTGTATTTGGCATTGTGCCTTGTATCTTTATTATGCAATGAACTAATGTTTTAATGTGTTTAGAACTCAAAAATATTTGGCATTGTGCCTTGTATCTTTATTATGCAATGAACTAATGTTGTAATGTGTTTAGAACTCAAACTAGCAAGACAAGTAGTCGAGTACTATGTTGTCGTCCATCTTTATATTATATCTGTCTAACTGTCTCTATGTGTCTATGTGATTCATTATTTTGTTGCACTACTGATATTGAGTAATGAGTAGTACTGATTTATTTAATTGCTCTTAACGCAGGTTTACACCAAGTACTTACATGATTACATCAAGTTCTTCATGCACAGGATCATTTTACATCAAATACACTTCAAATTATTGCTATAATGCAGTTTTCTTATTTTACTATACATATATACTTGGCGTATCGACGTATCCTTGTTTTTGAAAATTTCCGTATCGCTGTATCGTCGTACCCGTATCGCGGATCGGTGCTACATAGCTATTTTTATGTACCTAACCAAGTTGCAGAATTGCATGGCTAAAGTTGATTCTTGTTCATAATGTCGTAGCTTCACCTATGTGTTTTTGAGTTTGTTGGTGAATGAAATAAGAGATTGCCTACCTATGTATTGCATGTATTCGCATATGAATTGAAAACCTTCTCACCAAATAAGGTGAAATAGTCTCGAAAATGTTCACATATAAATTGGATTAACCACCTGTGTTTATGTTTAAGTCAATAAATTTGGTGTTGTCACAGCATTATGGAATGAGGTTGGCATGTATATCATCTGGTTAGTTACTTAGGCCCTGTTTGGGGGAGTTTAAAGCCAGCTTCAGCTTCTGAAAAGCCAGGAAGCCCCCCCTCAAACAGCTCAGCTTTTAAGCGGCTTTTGTTATAAGCCAAAAGCCATATATAGCTAACAAAAGCCAAAAGCTGAAAGCTGGACTAGGCCTACTTTTGCAGCTGAGGGAAATTAGCTATTTTTTAAATGGTCTCTTATAAAAAGCTACATCCGCTTTTCAGCTCAGAAAGCCAAAAAACAGCTTTTCAGAAAAGCTACAGCTCCCCCAAACAGGGCCTTATTTTTGCCACTGCGCTTAAGGTATACATTTAAGTAGTGCTGGCAAAAGCATTCTGCAAATAATATGCACACAGTTTCTGTCATCTCTTCCCATTGCTTCATTTGCTGTTTTCATCCTTCCATGCCAAACATGGTATGCTACTTGTAGGTTAATATAATTTTTGTTCATGTATTGTTAAAGTGCCACATAATACAACTGTATGTTGCATCACATTTTTTCGTCTGTGTTCTTTTTTTGGGCATATTCTACTAAGCATCACTCAGTTTTCATTTCTTGTGTTACTTTTCGCCAGTTTGCGAACTTTGAGTACATAGATGAGGCAAAGGCTTTAGCAGCAAAAGAGGAGGCACGCAGAAAGGCTGCAGCCGATGCCGCAAACTCTAACAGAGCAAACTATTGGGATGAATTATTGAAGGACAGATACGATGTGCAAAAAATTGAAGAACATACTACCATGGGAAAAGGGAAAAGAAGTCGCAAACAGGTATATCATTCTATATGTTATCCTCATTAACTTTTGCCTTTTCCTTTTCTTTTGATTTGCATTCTTGATTTTGAGGATCAACAACAGATGTAATTCTATTAACAGAAAATTGAACTTATGGAAAACTTACATTTATTTCAGAAAAAAATGTTGAATCATAGGTGGTGGAACATACTTACATCTATTTAGCAAAACGCCATGTACTAAAGTTGTGATTGTAATTACATTTTGTGGATGTTGGTGTTGAAGTATAAGTGAATTGCCTATCTTTCCTCATCAGTTTAAGCTTTTGGGTGAACTGGCTGATGCATGCAACTCAATATGGTATCAGAGTCAAGAGATCTTGAATTCAAGACCCGATTGACGCAATTAAAAAAATAATTGTAGCCTACTTCTATTACACGTCTTAGGCCTGAGGAAGCTTGTACGTGAGGGGGAGTGTTGAAATATAAGTGAATTGCCCGCCTTTCCTCATCAGCTTAAGCTTTTGGGTGAACTGGCTAGTGCATGCAACTTAATAGTTGGCTTGTGTTGACCATCTATAAACTATTTGAAGTGCTTCTCTCTGTCCAACCTATTCATACCATCTGTATTTTTTTTTCTCCATAGCATGCTAGGGGGTGTTTTGCTTCCCAGACCTGGAACTACCAGTAATTTTTTCTTTATTTGTTGCTCCTCATAAACTACTAATGTCTCTTAGCGGCCTAAATCTTAAACCATAGGGCATCAATCACCAGAAACTGTAAGGAAGTTCAATTTTTGCGATGATTTAATGGGTTAGCCAAATGTTCTAGGAACGGGCCACATATTAGCAAATAGCAACCGATCCATTATAATTTTGTTGGGATATTACTGGTCAATGGATATGTGAATATACATTGATGCAAGACACATACACAAGTTTCAACTTTTCTGTGTTCATCTCTCCTATTTACTGTGATGGTGGAATAGAACAAACCTATTTGCCATCCTAATATCCTAATTCGCTTCTGATTTTCCTTAAGTTATCATGTATTCATTTTGAGAAATGTGCGAATTGTGTTAGATGTCGTTTTGAATGACATGATATTAGTGTTTAATGAAAAGGGGGGTCAACGTGTTCTGCGTTAGATCTTTCTTGGTGTAATTGCACAGTTTCCCATTCTCTACAATCTACATCCAAACTAGTCATGATATCTATAGCTGAATGTATTGGCACTATTTGTTTAGCATGGTAATGCTTCTAGTTTAGATCGGTTCAAACTTTAGAGTGAGCATATGCATTTTTCAGTATTGAAGAAGACTAATGAGCCTTGTTTCTGTTCCTGCATCATGTGTAGATGGCTGCTGCTGATGAGGATGACATTACTGGCCTGCATGAGTTAAGTTCTGAAGATGAGGATTACTCCTATAATGATGATATGTCAGATAATGACACAACTTTACAAGGAAATATTTCAGGGAAGAGGGGCCAATATTCTAAGAAAAAATCACGTAATAAATTTATATAGAGTACATTCTGTTTTACGATGTATTATTGCTACTTGATGAATGTTATGCATTTTATTCACCTTCCAAATACATTTTCACTAGGTAATGTTGATTCACTTCCTTTGATGGAGGGTGAAGGACGTGCTCTAAGAATTTATGGATTCAACCAAATACAACGAACACAATTCCTACAAACACTCATGAGGTTAGTTGGAAGATATATCTACTTAAAATTTTGCTGTTCTTTAATTTAAAGAGAACTTGTCACTTTACCTCATATCTGCATAAATGTAAGCATTTCAATGTTTGAGGTAGCATGCTTGTCAAACTTGGGACAGTCCCAAATCCCCCTTCTATTGCTCAATGGACATGCTCTGGGAAGCTATACTAAATCTACTGATTTCCCTCAAAACCTTTTTGTATGGATGAGAGTACCGAGAATTATAATTTACATCCTGTATGAGGATGTTGTTTAGATAGACTGCTCTATCGTCAAACTTGAACTGTCCAAAATCCCCCTTTTATTTCTCAATGGGCATACTCCGGGCAGCTAAACTAAATCTACTGATTTGGCGAGATAACCGAGAACTATAATTTATGTAAGGGTTTTATTTAGCTAGACTGATAGAGCAGAGCACAGAGCACACATAGTAATCTTCTAACTTTGTTGTATCTCTTGTGTACATCTTTTCATTTGTAGGGTTCTTATTTTGACAATGGCATTGGAAAAGTCTTCTTTATTGTTACTAGTATAGTTAATTGGCATTGACATGCTTTTCTCATTATTTGCTTGTGTGTTCTAACAGTTATCTTTGTTCCCCAAATAAGTATTTTTTTTGGGTCCGGATTGAGCATCCTCGTTTGTGTCTTGAGAACATTGTTATATGTTCCATTCTCTGCAGTAATACTATTAGACAAACTTGAATGTGTGGCATATTGTGTTTTATCGTCAGTAATTCCCCACTCAACTTTGCAGGTATGGTTTTCAGAACTATGATTGGAAAGAGTATCTTCCTCGATTGAAGGGGAAAAGTGTTGAGGAAATTCAGAGGTATGCCTAAAGATCTCTCCATATTATTTAATCCTAGATATATTGATTCAGGGCGGAAAATATAATAATATATTGAGGACCCTCGCTGGCATAAGTCGGACCAAATTCTGTTGTATAAATACCCTATTATAGTTGTTAAATAGTATTCAGTGAGATAAATTAAGCTAGTATGAAAACTGTAAAAAATGTCCCCTGCCATTTGGTATATTGACTTACTGTTTCTGGATTTCTCTTTGGCTGTCTGCATGATTACAAATTCATGGGACAAATCAACTTAAGCCTTGAAACATTAATTTCTATGACTGGAGTCTGAATTTCATGTCCCGCCCTATGCAAGCTCTGTTACAAAAAACTTCGATAAGCATAGAATAATTGTAGGACCATGGCACAAAACAAACAAAATAGCACTGGGAATCCTGAGTTTCAATGTACCATTTTTAAAACTATAAGCTGGATGGTGGTTTGCTAGCCCACTTTTACTCTCTTTTTCGTTTTCTCTTTTTTTACATTTAATTATATTTAGAACATGGGCCTATTCATCGTGTTTCTTCCAGATATGCTGAACTTGTCATGGTTCATCTTGTTGAGGACATGAATGATTCAAAAGAATTTGCAGGTAAATGCAGCTTAGTGCTATTTTTATTTATTCTTCTACAATTTTAATCCCCATATGCATGAATGTAGATGGTGTGCCAAAGGAAATGCGTACAGATGACACGTTGGTCAGGCTAGCCAACATATCACTTGTGGAGGAGAAGGTACATGTTTACTATATTGCCCACCATGTGCTCAGCTCTACTTGATGACACACGCTTCTATTGTTCCAGTTTAACTTCCAAAATTGACTATTTTAAGAGTATATGTAGTGTTACATTACTGAAGAGGTCACGGGAAAAAAATAACCTGCAAAATTGTGGAAGTTGAAACATGAAGTATGCTTATATGTTTAATAAGTCTCCTTAAATCAACTGTTCTCTGATGCACATATATGTTTTGAAACAGCAGGACATAGCATAATTTTAGGTATTGTATCAATGTATATACAATAGGAACTGTCGAATTTAAAATATTCATGCCCTCTACTCATTGGCAATGTCAAATGTAGTACTGCATTTTTATATGTTGACACTATGTTGTTTAGACTTAAGCCTTAATATTAGTTATTAATTTATAAACATTAACTATATTATATATTTTTAATATGTGACAGTTGATATTGGCATCTAACCATTCGAAAAGAAAAAGAAATTGATGACTGCCCACTGCCCAAGCTCATTAATTGTGAATTATGATTGGTTGAGTACAAATGTGGTTCTGCTACAATTTGTGTAGGATTCTTATGCAGGGTTCCAAAGACAGCTGTAAACCAGCTGGTTTCGCCATAAACTGGTCAAACTGGCCAGGTCTGGTTTTTGGTACCCTGGTTTCGGTTCATCCGGTTCACCCCCCTAAACTCCTCTTTTAAATTCTTCTTCCACACCAAAAGGCTTTTAATTGCATCTAGTTTACACCCAAACTTCAAATCTGCAAAATTGAAATTTCGAAAAATTCAAAAGAAGAGGAGAAAAACAAACCGTTTTTTCCTGTTCCAGCTGAGGAATGGGAACCTTTCCCCTCTGGTTTTGGGTCCAGTTCCAGTTTCCAACATCCTGTTCTTAGGTACAGTGCGATACTGCAATCTTTGTTGAATTGAATTTCAGTATTTTACCTTGTATGTATTTTTGAAGTGGTACTGTTAATTAATTAAAATTGGGAAGCCAATTAGTTGTATGATTTCATTGATCCCTAGTCCTTATATAATTTTATACGATAATATTACTGTAATATATGATTCTATTATCAATAAGATAATCTTTCTATTGTTTAACATTGTCCTTTTTTTGTGGATCCAGGTGGCTGCTATGGAACAAGGGAAAATTATAAAACTCTTTCCCAACTACTTGCTATATGAATTTCCCAGCTTATCTAGTGGAAAATTTTGGAAAGGGGAACATGATCTACTGTTACTGAAAGCATTAATAAAGTATGCATCTATTTGATATGTTCAGTTTGCTACAATAACCATTGTTAAATTATCCATTTGTTTCATGTAATAGCCAAGTGGCCAGAACAAGTTTTGCGTCTAGACCAATTCTTTAACAATGGATGGTTAGACTTTGCTTCAGTGTAATCAGAACTGGCCCGGCCATCAACCCAGCTGAGGTCTCAGGTCACCTGTTGGACTGCATGTTTTATCTAATTTTTTTAGTATATGGGACAAGTAAAAAAAATGCAGATATGGACATATCGTTTTAATTCTCTATGTAAGATAGCAAAAGTCATAAATACCATAAAAAACTAATTTTATTAGTATATTTGGTATTAATTGGCTGTTTCCCTTATATAAATTTCTTTCAGTTAAAAACATAATCTGCCGTGGGTGCAATTGGTTAGCGCCCCTAGCTTCACGCTTCAGCCTTACGGTTTCCAAGTTCGAAGCTCAGTGGGTGTATTTTCTGTGTAACTTCTGTTGCAACAGAGTGTTTGGGTCAAACCAGGCTGCCTAGCTGGTTCACACTGAAACCTGCCGTTCCAACGTGGTTTTAACTGGTTTAATATGGGCTGATTACTTAAATGATCCAATAGCATTCACTGGACCGGATGGGGCTTTGGTCCCTTTTTTCCGGTTGGATCACTGGTTTGATATGTGTGATAGCTATGCTTTACTTTGTACTCCCTCTGTTACCAAATAGTCTCATTTTAGAATGTGTGTGGTTACAGTTTTCAAACTTTGACCGCTAACATACACAAAAGTGCTGAGATTGGCCACCTAAAAGTAACATTTGTAGATTTGTCTCAAGAGTGTACTTCCATAACAATATTTTTTTTATATCTTTTACTGATATATCACTCAAAATTAATAGTCAAAATTTCATGGAGATCTTTCCCATGTCTATAATGACATTTATTTGGCAACAGAGGGAGTACGTAATTTCTATTTCCATCATAGTTGTCACCGCATCACCTAGTCAACATGTCGTCTAGTCAATCAGTAGTGGACGACAGGGCTGCTCGCCTCGACTAGTAGCGGTCTAGGAGAGTGGGGCTTAGACTTTTGGATCTTATTAACCAAAGAGATACGACTTTGGGCTATGGTTAGCTCAGCTCCAATCAAGAATCCCCAGGGGACCCCAAGAATTCTTGGTATACGCTCATTCCAATCCTCAATTCTCCTTTCGATCTGGTCTCTGGGTGACCTGAGAGAGGGGGATGGCTCAGGCTTGGGAGAACCCTAGCCGCTGCCCGTCGTTGACCCTCTCCAGCTCGCATCCGTCGTTGTTGTTGCTCGGAGCACATTGTCGCCTCCCTGCCTTCCACCATCGTCTCACTGTTATTCTTCTCTCCCTCTCCTTCTATGTTTCTCCCTCTTTTCTGCTCTTTCCTCTACTCCGCTGCTCTCTGCTTTGCCACTCGCCTCTCTGCTCCGCTGCTCGCGCTGGATGCTGCTGCTCACCATCCTCTCTGCTTTGCTACCGGAGGTGGCGGCTTGGTGGTATTATTATGGATCGGGAGGAGCGAGGGGATGACTTAGATGGACTTTTGGGCTTAAGAGAGGTTGTGGGTTGAGTGGGTAGTGGCCCATCTATCATCTGTTCTTCCTATTTTCTTTCTTTTTTTTTGTTATATTTGTGTGATATGTGCTGATTTGGCCAATATACCTCATCGTCTGACCTCTGTCTAGGCAGATGCCTAGGTGCCTAGAGGTCCTGGCGCCCTGGGGTTGTTACAACTGGCTGGAGTGCCATGACAACCACGATTTCCATACCCATTGATGGTTACTTCAATATTTCTGTAAAAAGATGGTTACATTTTACTTTTACACAATTCCTTCTCAGCTTAAATAAACTAATTGGCTGATGGGCATCACTGCCTGTATTGATCAAATAGCTATTATGAATCATGCTACTTAATGGGATTTGTCTTACTTTTTTCTTTAAATTTAATGAAATTTTCTATTCATAATTAATGAGAGTTGGATGATCACACTATTGCCAATGCATGTGATTCTACTTTGCTGCCGTATTGAAGAAGCACCTCTCCTATCTACACTTAGTTTTTAATTCATTTAGCAGTTCTTAGTTGCTTCTCTTGGATGCTTAAAGTATCTTAAAGAGACCCAATTAGAAGAACTGTAATTAAGGTAAAGAACCTTAAACCATATCGGTGGGCGACGGTGAAGAAATTTAAGTGTGTGGGAGCAAATGCACAATTTAAGTGTGTGGGAGCAAATGCACAAACCCACAACTCTATCTAGTACCATGCTGAGGAACATGGTTCCTCTATGTTTTTCTCCCTTTCATTATTGGTTGTTTTTCATTCTGCCTGCGTGGTTTGCTACATCATGAGGTGTTTAAGCCAAGCAATTAGGATATGATATCTTAAGTTTGAATGGATAAATAATAAGCATACTGTTAATTTATTTAGCTCCTGTCGCTCTAAATTCTAGAATGTAGTAGGGTTTATATTGGACTGCACAAACGTATTAAAGGAAAGAGGAAATACCAGTGGAACTTGTTCTATTCGGATTGAAGTGAACACATGTATTGGAGGGAAACCAGATGAGCTCAGCGATTGTGTGCTAACATTAACATTAATTGTTCTGTTTTGACTCCATTTGATGAGTGATCCCCTTAACATTATAATTATTTCTGGCCCATTTAGTGAACACAAAAGATTTTTTGAGTGCAGATAAAGCATCCTCTTTTGGGCATGAATCCGAGTTTCATCAATCCTCCTATTCTCAATTAATTAGAAACCTTATAGGAGTTTATCTTTTTTTTTATGTTTAAAGATTAAAGTAGGCTTTTACCATTTGCTTTTGTATATGTGAATACTGCGTTGCATCTGTTTTCCTCACAGTAGATACATTCTTTACCTGATTTTTTGTTTCTATTTTTGCGTTGTAACATAATTAGTGCTCAAAATTACCATCTAAGGTATTGACATCTGTTTTCCCTTAATTAGGCATGGGTATGCAAGGTGGCAATATATATCTGATGACAGAGATAACAGGCTTTGTGAGGCTGCACGAAGAGAGCTGGGTCTTCCTGCTGCTACTGAATTTATTGGTGCTCAGTCAAATAACGAGGCAATTGTTAGCGTGTGCACTATGTTTTTTCTGTCAAAACTCTAAAGGTTGTGAGCCATTACATCTTTCTCTTTCTACTCTTTTTCCAGGGAAATTTGGAAAGCACACCGGAAGGTCAGGCGAACCCAACGAGCACATCCCATTACAGGGAGATCCAGAGAAGAACTGTTGAGTTTATAAGAAAGAGATACCATCTTCTTGAGAGATGCTTGAATCTGGAATATGCTGTGGTATATGGCATATGGCCTCTTCCCTAAACAGACATGCACCCAAGCACTCATGAGTGCATATCATCTTCTTGAGAGATTGTTTTGTAGGATCTTTATTGTGCAACATTTTAAAGGCATCTTTTCTTATTTTGCAGATAAAAACAAAAACCCCTGTTCCTGATGATCTTACTGAACAAGAAGTTCCTGGGAGACATAGCCCAGCCATTCCAGATATGAGTGAAATGTTGATGGAGTTGCCCATGCTTGAACCTTTTTGTAAGTGATCTATTTTTTCTCTATATTTTCCAATCTTTTTATCTGTGCACAGAGACTTACATGCTTTTGTGTGTGTGAACGTGCCTTCTTTTTAATCATGTGTATTTCTAAAGTTTTTATGTACTTTATTGTCTACAAATGTGATGTTGAAATTTTAAGTTAGTTTGATCACTGGAGGGGCAACAACGCAATTTCGGAAGAATATTTCTCATATTTCAGTTATGTGATGTGTGCCAGTAAATTTAATTAGTGAAAATATTCCACAGTGAAGGGTTTCCGTTAAAAATATTACACAGTGAAGGGTTTCCGTTACTAGTATTATAGCAGCGATATACGAGGCTCCATTACCAATTGGGCGCTGACTGACTACTTGTCTGGTAGCAGCTGCTATGTGGCATAATGAAAATAATCATAAGGTCTTTACTCTTTATTCTTGGACTAGCTTGGGATCCTACTGGTATAGGTAATCTGCTGGTACAGATATAATGAAGTGTACAAGACAGAGAGAAAGCATATTTGCCTATCTTTTGAACAAATGAGAGTACTCGAATGCAGTGTTTGGAAAACCTATGAGAACTAGATATGCATATTATTGCTTATTAGTATTGAGTTGCATGTACCAGCCAGTTCACCTAAAAGTTTAAGCTGATGAGGAAAGATAGGTAATTCACTTATACTTTAACACTCATCCCCACATAGGGATGAAAATGGAAACGGAATTTCCGACCGTTCCGGAGATAAACGGAAACAGAAGCCTTTTTTTGGAAACGGAAACGGAAAATATCGGTACGGAAACGGAAATTTTTGTCGAAAACGGGAAAGCCATTTCCTTTGGAAACGGAATCGGAATCGGAAATTCCGCATGAGTGAAACCGGAAATTCCGTCGGAAACTTGGCCCACTTGGCCCAAAAAGGAGAATAGAGAATTTACATTTATTTTCGCATTAAAATAATTTCAGAAATACAAATAGCTTTATAGAAAATATCAAATAGAGTTCAAAAATTTCAAAAAAAATCTCAAAAATAGTTTGGAAACATTTTGAACCTAGAAAAATTATTTCTAAGATAATTTTGGCTTCATTTTTATGAATAAATTAATTATATAAATCTAAAAAATAGCATAATAGCATTTATAAACTCCAGAAAATCTAGGATAAATTTTAGAAAATCATAAATAAATATTGAACAATAATATGCAAATTTTAGGGCATTACATCTTTATAGTTGGAGGAGCAAGAGGATGTCGATGATAATGATATGGAGGAGGACATGATGGTCTGATCTGGAGGACAAATAGCGAGTCTTAAACTTGAGAAAAAACTTTCTAATGATACCGGTGAACATAACATTGTTTTTGTATCCGCCTTTGAAGCAGAATGAGTTGCATTATTTTTGCGATTTTGCATATTATGATCATGTACTACGTTCTTGTGGAATTTTTCGCTTTCGTTTCCGCATTCGTTCCGTTTCGTTCCGCATCCGTTTCCGTCACCATTCGTTTCCGTATCCGTTTTCGAGGTTTCCGATTTCATTTCCGTTACCGGTAAAAGATGTGGAAACGGAAACGAAACAACCATTTACCGACCGTTTCCGTTCCGTTTTCATCTCTATCCCCACGTATAGGCTTCCTCAGGTCTAGGACGTGAAATAGAAGTGGAGTGCAATTATTTTTTTTAATTGCGCCAACCGGGTCTTGAACTCGAGACCGCTTAGTTCTGATACCATATTGAGCTGCATGCACCAGTCAATTCACCCAAAAGCTTAAGTTGATGAGAAAAGATGGGCAATTCACTTATACTTAAACAATTAGATATGGAGCAGTGCTTCAATGCTTTTCCTCTCAATACAAGTTGCATAAATCTTGAAGCAAACGAAGGGGTAAGTAATCACTATCTACTCTTCATTTATGTTTTAATATTTGTGCAACTGTTAAAAAGAAAAACATGGAAGCATTTCTCTTAGATATGCCCCAAACATAAAATCTTGAAAAACAAAATTCTCAAATTCAAAATTTAGCCAAAAAAAAAATCGTCCGGTTCTTCCCATAGATTTCCTAGAAAACTGGAACCGCAGTTGGTTGTGGTTTTACAGGCAGTCCCAGTTTTGAAAACTTGCTTGAATATTTTGTTTTGAGCATGCTAAAGTGATATTCCCTCCAATCACAAAAGTGTAGCATTTGGGATGCGTGCTGTCAAGAATTTCAAATTTTGGCTATTGATATATCCATGAATATTGAGATTGAACATATAAAATGACATGTAGTTTTCACTAGAAAAGTACTTCCATAATATTACAATTTTACTATGTTTTATAAATATGTTACAGTAGAAATTAGTGGTGAAAGTTGCGTTTTGGAGACTGTCGATGTCCAAAACGACACTTGTGACCGCGGTACAAATCTTGTTGAATTATGCTCAGCAACCTTTAATAATTCTGACGAGTATTGTTGAATTATAACATAGAGTACCATGGGCATGTTCAATTAGTATTTGACTATTCGGTGCTTTTGCTAGTCTTTCTTATTCTTTATCCTTCTGTCCTTACTAAATTTGTGGCAACTCAACTTTGGTACCCACTTAGGGCTTGTTTGGATGCAAAGGGACAAATACCCAGGGAAGTAAACCCCTAGAGGGATTTTCCAAGGCAAATGGAATCCCCTCCATCCTAGGAAAATATTTCACTGCACGGAATAATTCCCTGCTGCCATTTGGGAGGAAAGGAAAAATCCCTGCCATTAAGAAATTCAGGGAAAAAAACAAAAAATTCAGAAACAACACCACAATTACACAAAGGAGCTTCAGTGAGCAACACAGGGTGCTCCTCAGGTGCAACACGAAGCTCATTATAGAAAGTGTGATGCCAGATCTTTTCCATATCATCCCAATTGCTTACAATACCATGCTCAATTGGGTATTTCAGTGTGAGAATACCTCTCTTCGACTGTGCCTCATCACCGACATATGCATCCTTCTGCCCCATCCCTACCATGACACCAGTGTGAGGAGGGCGACCAACAATGCTAGGGAAAACAGCCCTTGGCGCATCATCACCAGCAAACCCAGCCTGCAAAATTAAATTGGTATGATTACAATAGGAGATGATAGATGTAACCCTGGTTAAAAGGTGCAGATCCTGACCTTGACAATTCCAGTGCCATTGTCACAGACAAGTGGCTAGATATCCTCACCATCGGCCATTTCCTATAGATTTACTCTGCACGAGAGTAGCATAGAAAGGCTATCAGTTTACAATGAAGAAAGAATATTTTGTTTGGTAGTTATTCTACAGCACAGAGGAAATTTAGAGGTGTTAATAGACATGGGCTTTGAAGTCATAGGAATATTAGCTGAAATAACTTAAATCATGTAATACAGCTACAAGTCATCAACAATAAAATACGTACAGAGCTTACTTTCAGGCTAAAATAAGATCCACCGCCAATCACTAGGACAATGTAGATTGTAGAGTATTAATGAATTTGTATGAACCAAATCCATTGCAGAATTTAACGACCTATCATCTGCATTCCTAGAACTTCACCTGATGATAAAGTTTCCATGTGCATGATTTCCCATTAACTTAGTTAATCACGGGACAATTGGTATTGCACGCAAGGGCAAATCTCGTGGTGTTGGAATATATTTCCATTGTTCTTCTCAGCGCTTGTTGTGCCCCTGATGTCATGCTGCACATAGCAAAATATGAGGCCCAAACAAACAAACAAAAAAGATACCTATACTAAAAAATTGTGATAAACAAAACTTCCGAACTTCAATTACAAAGTCTACAAAATAATTTAGCACTACTCCCACAGATGGAGTTGCCACAGGGTTTCTTTATTTTTATGTTGTCTGACACTACCATCCTATATCTCAACCTCAAACCAGTTTGTAGTAAAGTGGGTTCTCTTCTCTTTTCCCCTCAAATTTCTGTGTAACCAGAATAAAATGGGCATTTCTGAACTTATGACCTGGTAGCATACTAGTATTCTAGTAATAGCCTTTGCTTGGGTGCAATAACAACCAATGGTGAACTAAGAACAAAGTTTCTAAGAGTTAGTTTCACAAACTAGACCCCTCTACATCAATCTATTTCTGCGATAGCATTACCTGTCGGCCTCGTCCAAGATGACAATCTTGTGCCACCCAGGCTGTAGCGTAACCTTCTTCCGCGCAAACATCTTGATCTTGTTTAGCACCACATCCAGCCCCTTGCAAAAAGCACGAATCGGCCATCACACAACCAACCCACATTTCGCCAGCACAAAATCATGTCACGGTCTCAGCAACCTGTCGTCCGAGGCGTTGAGCTCGAGCACGGCCTCATGATAGTGGGTCCAAGCAGCAGTGAGCGGCGCCAGATGCTCGTCGTCTTCCAGTTCCGGAGGCCCCGGAGAAAAAAAAGATAAGAGCAGATGGCGTGGGTTGAGCTGTTTATGAATGTAGCGCAAGGAGTTCGAGGAAATGTTGCTTACGGAGAGGATGAGGTTGGGCATGTTGCCATCATGAGCGATGACCTCGAAGGCAGGACGGCATCGGAGTTGCCGATGACATCCAAGACACGGTGGGGTGGTACTTCTCCACCCACGGATGTCGTGGCATCGGTGCAAGTGCGGCGGCCGAGAAGAGGCCATGGCGCCAAGGGTTGCGCGAGGGACGGAAAACCACGCGGTTGTGGAGAAATGGGAAAGTGTGGAGCAAGACTCTTGGCGCTGAGGCGCGAGCAGCACGAGCAGACGGCGAGCGAGGCTGGGGTCAGCGGCGCGGCGGCTCTAGGCCTCAGCTCCAGATCGCCGAGGCCGTCCTTGAGAGAGAAAGCGAGCGGAGGAGACAGGTCGCATTGTCGCGAGAGGACGAGGCGAGAGGACGGGAAACCAAGCCCGTGTGAGGAGACGAGGTTTTTCGCCATGAAATGGCGTGGAATGGGCGAATTTCCTCGTGTCATGGGCACCCAAACGCACATTCACCCAGCCGAGGAAATTAGCCGGTGGGTTTCCACCCAGGAATGGGCCGATCCCGCCGGGAACAGTGTTTCCAAATGAGTCCTTAAGGGTAAGGGTGTTCCCATTTCAGCTGTTGTCTTAACATGCACATTCCATAGAAGTCATAAAACTCATAGGAAGAACTAGCAGCCTAGTCTATATACAATACAACGTACCATTAACAATTTGGTAAGCTACAGATCCTTTTTCTTACATTACAGGTTGTATAGCATGTCGATCAATATGTCATGTGCATCATGCTGTTAACATGGAGCGTTAAATCATGTTTGAAAGTTGCACATAAAATAGCTTCAAGTAATGTGCATGTAAGTAACTGGAACTCAACTTGTGCTCATGATGTACACTTACTGAGTGAACCTAAAAACAAGTTATTGTGACGGTTATGTGGAAGTGGTACTCAGACGATAGCTTACAGGTTACAGCTTTAGTTGTAATACTAAATTAGAGGCTGTATAACAAGGTACTTATTATCATATATTCCATGAGTAATGCTCATTGCTTATTTTGATAACTGGGGTCCTCTTTCCAGCTGCCAAAGAAGTGGCTTCTGATGGCGCAACGGAGCAGTCACAAGTTCCCCATCTTTACAACAAGGTACCTAGTGAAACAAGTTTTCATGAGCTAACGTGTAGTTTATTTTCCTTGATTGATCACTGTCTACCTGCCTGCAGATGTGCAGTGTGCTTGAAGACAGTGGTGTTACTGCACTCAATTCGTTCTTTGGCGACAAGGCAGCTTCTTCTAGTTTGGCCAATAGCCTCCATCAGTTCGAAACCGTGTGCGAGGACGTTGATCGGATCTTGAGAGACCAAGAAAATGGTACTGCTGCCAAAGATGCTACGCCTCCACAAGATTCAGCCACCGAGGCAGCGACAGAGGGACCTTCGGCTGTCAAGTCGGAGGACAAAATGGAAATTGATGATTGATGTGTAAGAATTAGGAATCAAAACGTTAAGGAACCCCCATTAATTTAGTTGCAACAGGTTTCTAATTTACGAGGTAATTTGTAACTCAAAGCTTGGCACCCCACCCATCCGCAAACCTCAGCTGTCACTCCCAATGATTACCGCCAAACCGTCGTACTGAGTTATCTTGTTTTACTTGCTTCGTTCCTGTATGCTCACATCATTTTTCAAAAGTTACCGTTGTTACTTTTTGGTGTAGTGGTGCTCGTCACGTCATGTCCCGATTGGAGATCAGGGTGTGCGCCTGCATCTTATGTTGCGTTCCACCCGTTCCGTGATGAATGACTCAGAAGAAGTTGAGTCACTGTATATGGGCCCTCACGGGCGGTGGAGCTCACGTGCAGTGACTCAATTTCTCTCTGCCTAAATCCGATGAATGGGTAATGTACTAAAGTGTGTTCGGTGATGAGCAGGTAATGTGATAGTGTTAACTGTTGAGAATTGAGAATTGAGATGACTGTGGTATCTGTGGTTCGAAATCTCAGCTGAAAACTAGGTGAGATAAAAAAAATCTGAAAATTTTCAAATTGCTACGGTGATTTCAGGATTTTCTAGCGTTTTTTTTTTACTCAGATGATCACAAGTTCGACTAGTTTTCATATTTATAGGATTGGATTAGCACTAATTTTTTTTATGAATTGTAATACCTTTTGTGAGGGATATGTGAGAAAAATTTTGCCAAAAAAAAGAACATTGTCATACATATGTTTAGGGAGATGAGCTTGCTTGTGTTTAGGGAGATGTAGTGTACAGTTACTTGGCAGGTTCTACGTATCGGAAGCTTTACCGTGCACTTGTGGTTCTGGACTTTCAGCAAGTTCAGCAGGGGGTAGAGGCTCTCATTGTCCTGGGACAACTTGGAAGACAGGTGACGACTAAGGAACTGCGCCCCAGAGCTGCAAAGCACGGTCCATGATTAACACAATGCAACACAGACTGAAACCAGTTGCGGAGCCAGAATTCTGTAGCTTTAAGCAGAAAACTAAGCCACTACAACTATCTCTAAATACTATATACACCAAGGTACAATACAAATACACTGAGGTGCAACAAAAATACAATACAAATACACAATTAGAAATACATTTGAACCTCGTGCGATGATACAACAAAACTAATAAAACATGACAAAAACAACATAATGTAGTGAAGTAGTATAAAAATTAATATCTAACTAATAAATGTTAGGTGTATCTGAACCAATCATATCTTCATCAACAATAGTACAAGAATATGAACTCTTGAAGATGAAATTGCATATGTAAATTAGTGACACAAAATTACAAAGTTAATTATTAATGCAAATTACAAAACAAGAATGCAACATACCCATACCACAAGGTAGTTTTTGCAAACGTTGTAAAATCTTGTTATTTTGAACGCTTGCAAATAAATCATATCATGTTATCATTTATCCATTTGTCACTCATCTTATTCCGCAGCTCAGTCTTAATTATGTTCGTAGCTGAGAACTCTTTCTACTATTGCGGTTGCAGTGGGTAAAATCAATACCAATTCAATAAGACGATATACCAATGAAAAAATTGTATATCTATTACATCAAATTGATTTCAATCAATTAATCCTTAATTGTCTAATTTGGGATATGGGTAATATAATGCGACAAAGTAAGCATTAAGAGAAAATCACTTAGAGTTGATGGTGGCAGATGGATAACTTAACTGCTTGAGGCGGACGTAGGGCGGAGGGCTTGCTGCATAGTTATCATGACGTCACCTTGGAGTCGCCTAGCCGACAACAAGGCGTCGAATCGACCGGCAGTGGACCCATGGTCATTCACCTAGGCTGGCAACTCTAGAACTTTGGATCGCCGACCGCCTCCTGTGTGAGGACCAACGTCGACACTTTCCGTCGCGGTCCTTGTCCTCGTCAATTGCCTCCCATGTGAGGACCAGCCATCGATGCCTCTGGCCCACACGTGACGCCGCCTTTACTCTTCTCTACCTCCTCGTCGATGACTCCTTTTGGCCAGCCACCTTTGCCGCCTTTGGTCGCCCGCCGTTCCGTCTCCCTCGGCTCCTACCGGCCTCCCTCGGCTATCGATAGCCACCAGCTGGCTATTGATGTCACCTCCGCCTCGCCTGTGATCGCTCATGACCGAGACGATCAGATTTCAATCGGATCTCACAACTAGATTTAATCCAATTTTTGGCTCCTAGCTTCGACTGGATTTTAGGGCGCATTTGGTAGAAACGATTTGAAACCTTCTCTAAAATCAAACTTCAGAGGCTAAAATAAAATGAATTAAGTTTATATTTTTGATCTAAAATATAAACAAGATGATCTATCTAAACACTTTTAATGTACTCACAGCTCTAGCTTCATGAATCTGGTGAAGCTACTAGATTTTCAGAATCTGAAGAAGCTGAATCCTACCAAACAGGCCAGTTTGGCTCAGCTCTAGCTTTTGCCTGCCTACTTCAGACTAGCTCCGGCTCTGGCTTCTTGGCTCAACTTCAGCACATGTGTTTGTAAGTGGATATAGCACATCATCTAACTCTCGCCATGGTGGGCGCCTAGGCTCCCCAGGCTCTCCACTACTTGCCGGAGCCTGGTGACAACCTTGGCTTGCTATCTCGGAGCCTGAGTTATTGTTGTTCCTCGGTCCTCAGCTCTTGTCTCATCCACAAGAGAGAGGTAGAGAGACAGAGAGGATGATCCTAATAGCCGATAGGTTTCACTCAGCTTTGTGGGCTGTGGGTTGTCATGGGCGGTAGTGTGCTATTGTGCTGGCTTGGTGTGCTAGGGAGAGAAGGATTAAGGATTGTGTGCTGCTGATATGGACATCTTGAGTAAGGATTTGAACTATATATAGAGGAGTTTTCCATTGCTAGTTGGGTTATAGCCATTGCCCCAGTTGCTCGAGACCTAGCTCCGCTTCTGATAGCAACCATTTACTTGCACAAGAACAACAAGTGAAACTGTCGAGGATTGGGTATTTCCTACAACGACCATCGTACCTCGGCGGCCAGCCGACCGCCGACCAAGCACACCCTTGGAAGGTCCCCCCGAGGGAGATCCTCGGGTAGACCGGCCCTCGGACCTACCCCGACCTCAGTCAAGCTCGTCCCCGGGCATGCTTGCTCGGGAGGACGCGACCAACGGCCGAGTCCGAAGAAAGGGCCTTTGGCTTCGCCAAAAAGCCGGGCACGATCCACGAAGGCGGCGTGGCATTAATCGCTCGACGCGGCATTAATCGCTTGGCGGCTTGAAGGACCGTACGGCCACAACATGAACCCACTATACCCACATCGTGGTATGCCGAAAAGCAAGGAAACAGTTTCACCCACGTCTGGGAACAGTGGCACGTCACTCCGTAATAAATGTTGTAACGCTGTAATCGTCTTTAAATACCCCGTCGCATATAATAATCGGGGTTCGGTTCCAGCTAGGTTCGACTCCTTTTATTTTTCACCTCACACAAAGCAGTCGCTCGCTGGTAGCCTGGAGGATTGCCCTTAGAGCCTCCTAGGCCCCCCGAGCAAGCACCCTGTAATCCACCTTTGGAAACTAATGCAATCACTGGACGTAGGGTTGTTATCTCCTCTGCGAGAGGCCCGAACCAGACAAAAGACCCCCTGTTTGCTACATCGTCTCGATCCATAGCTCGGCAGGCCCTCAGACGCTATACCCTCTGCGGAAAAGGGGCCCTAGGTTGATCCCTCATTCAACAAGTAAGCTCGGCGGGAGACCGGTTCCCGAATCATCGACAGAAACCAACTATGCTTTATGATTAATTCAAGTGAAACATTTAAGAAGATACAGAATCTTATAGATCGAAGACAGTAAAATAAAGGCATCATAGAGCAAGTACTAATCCTGGACAAAATAAAAAAAGTTTGATTCTGCACCAAACTAGTCACTATTTGATAACCAGTGGCGGTCCTAAGATTTTAGAGACCCGAGATGAGATTTAAAATAAGAGCCCTTCTTTTATATATATATATATATATATAAGTGTTACCAATAAACACTTAAGGTGCATCCAAAAAATTTATTCATATCAAGCAAGAAGTACATATTACAGTATTACCTTAAAAGTTTCTTCTAACATGTCTAGATGCGAAGTCATTGATGATGGTATCATATATGCATCAACACGGTCCAATCAAACGATTACAAGTGGCCTATTGCAAATTCATAAACCAAATATGAAATATCAAATTACCGATCCATCTAATTGATATGTTAAACATAAGAGCATCTCCAGCAGAGCCTCTAAACCAGCCCCTAAACCTTAAAATAGAGACTTTAGTAAAAAAATACAGATCCAGTAGGGCCCCTAATCCAGCCCTTAAAATTATGAGGCCTCTAAATTTGCCTCCTCAGCCCCAATTCCTAGGGAGCCCCTAAACTTTAAAATAGGGAGTTAAGTGAAGGATGGCTTGCATTAGTTCATTGCGGTGAGCGTGTCTTTCTTTGGATGAGTTGCAACTATTGCATCTGCATCTCTTCTTTGAAAATTTTAAATTTAAATTTTAAATATCATGTTTTGAAAATTTTAAATTTAAATTTTAAATATCATGTTTTTAAATTGTAAATGTTAATATGCTTATGTTTTATGTATTACAAATATTTTTGATTGAATTTTAGTGGTGTCAAATTAAGATTATACATAGCGGATATGTTAAAATAGGAGAAAAAGTAAAATAGGGGCTAAGATTTAGGGGATGTTGCTGGACTTGTGCTCTGAAAACAGGGCCCTAAAAAATAGGAGGAGTCCCTAAATAAAAAATAAGGACCCTGTTTTAGGGGCTCTTGCTGGAGATGCTCTAATACATGCAATCATGTTGGTTAGGGTAAATGGCAATATCAATACGACAATACCTAACGGCTGACGGCTCACGGATGAAACGTCGAGACACGGCGCGTCGGCGTGGCGTATAGATAAGGTTCAACAAGACACGTCAGGACGAAGAAACAACCTGCATCTGCATCGATCAGATTAGGGCCTAATACTAGGTAAGGTTCAACAAGACACGTCAGGAGTCAGGACGAATAAACAACCTGCATGGCTGCATCGATCAGATTAGGCACCTTGTTGTTATTCGATATTCCGATGCCTAAGCCTTATTGCCTTGCGTCAGATTAGGCGCCTTTTTTATTATCTCAGGACCGCCACTGCTCACGACTCGCGAGGGCAGTAGTCGGCAGGGGTGCAGGGCGCGCCGTGCCGCCGTCTCATCCCGCCTGATGCCTGATCGCCTCGCGTCGCGTCGCGGGCTCGCGGCGTTGGCACTCGGTGGCTCGGCGCGTGAGCGTCGCCCATCCTTGGGCCTTGGCCTGCAGCAGATGAATATGAAAGGAACCGGGCTGAAAAACTATGTAATAAAACCGGGCTGTGTGCTTTGGCAGAGACCGGAGATGTTTTCATTGTCAAAAAAAAAAAAAAATGAAAGGAACCGGTCTCCCGTTCCCGTCTCTGGACTCTGGAGTAGCGAGGCACCGCGTCTCGCGAGGCGTCAGTGCGTCACGCGCCAGGACTCACGCCATCACGCGAGACCGAGACGCTTCGTTTCCAGGTGGCCAGGTATATGTATTATATGTATTATGTGTACTAATACTAGTACGCGAGACCGAGACGTTTCGTTTCCCCGCTCCCCCCCTCCCCCTCAGGGCCGGCACTGTTGATAACGTTTCCAAAGGGAACAACCACTCGATCGAATGAATTTGCCGTTTCTAGAGTAAAGATGCTATTAGATCCAAAAATCCATGGAGAACAGGATTTGGCTACACAATAAGCACAGACATTCGCAAGCTCCCAATATCGAGATCCCTCGAGTGGAAGATCAAAGAGAAGAATTTGGTAAGATCGTGACTCCATGGAAGAATCCAACAAAACCCAAGGACTTTGTGTGAAGACCCTTAGTATTTTGCATTCAAATAGATAAAAAATATAGATAAATACTTATATGATTTTTTTCATAATTTTTTCCTATTTTTTCTAGTCTCGGGGGACATTTTACAGGGGTTAAAAACGTCCGAAATTTCGATTTTGCCGGCTGTCAAAATACTGGATTTTAAATTTAAGTTTTGAATTTGGACCGGATTCAGTCATGGCGATATGTGGTCGGAAACGAAATTTGGATCCTGGTGCTATCAGGGAAGACCGAAGGAGCGCATCAAACAAATCAACGTCGTCTAATCAGGAAACATGGTTGGTCCGTTTCTGTCACCTGGGTCGGAGGGCCCACCCCATATAAGATTCTATCCTAGAATTTTCAGAATCAAATTTTGAGATCTCAATTTGTCCCAAAAGTATTAGGCTGTCAATAAGTTTTATGCCGGCACTAATTTTGAGACAAACCTTTAACAGGGAATCATTAAATCAAACATGATGCATAAACTTATATATTAAACATGATACTCAATTCTTATAGGCTGAACATCAATAGTTTTATTCTGGATTATATCTTTCACATTGTCATGTGTTTGGCATCACAACTTGACATGTTGTTACTCGAAGCAAAAATTGCACTTTTACATAATAAATTTTAGGATAGAATCTTAAGCCAGAAAAATAAATTTTCTTATTCTTAAATCACAACAGCCTATTGTGGATTTTTTATTATCTAATAGTCTTATGACATGTCACAAATTTGCTTGCATCATTAATGACGCTTTAAGATATTGACTAGAGCCATTCCACAATGTGGCTCTTTCTGCAAGGTTGAAGATTTGACTTAATGTTGATTTCTTAATATCAACATACCTTGCATAATCTGTGTCTGAATAACTCACAACTTTATGATTATCAGACTTCTTATAAGTGAGCATGTAATCATTAGCACTTTGCCTATGATGCAAAGTTGTCTTTAGTAGTTTTCCAGTAGTCCAGTTCTGGATTAATATCTGCTAAGTATCCTGGTTACAAACGTTAAATAAAGGCGCATACAAATTTAAATATTCATAATGTTCATAACAGCGGAACGTGTCACCCTTAATAATCGGAGTAAATTCTCTTAATATTGGACCTATGTTGGTGAATCTTAATAGTCAAAACATGAGAGACATCACTAAGACAAACTTTAATTACCAAAAGAGAAAGGAAATATCTGGATCTTAAACATTAATGTCCCTATTGCTGATAGTCATCGTCTATATAAATAGTTAAGTCCATATAAACAGCTAAGAGGTCAAATATATTCCCACTGCTCTTAAGGTTAAAACTTAAGGTATCTTTATGTGAGGCTCGCATTATCATACACTTCAGAATCAACTGGAGATGGAACTTAAGAGACAAAGATTGCTATTCTCTCGGTACTATCGGCATTGGAACATAAGTACGATTGGTTAAGTATAGTTTACCTTGCCTCAGAGCTCCCACTAGAATCAACACTTCTATCAATTCAGTGGTTTAAAAATCAGTGGTACCCTTTAGTTTGGATGGAAGCTTGACAATCCTAAATATATAAGTATCTTAATTTTCCCAGAGTGTAAGGTATTGACATTAATTATCTTTAATCATTCCATCCATTAAACTTATTGACAAGGAGAGTAACTTTAATAGAGTAAATAATTTGTTCATAGGGTTTATGTCTCACACAATGAAGCTTTTCTTTTTTTAATGAGACGTTCTACTCTCCCCCTCGAGATGTGGTATAAGCGACAATGCCACAATTTCGATGAACTCTTATAAATATTCACTTTTGATGAAGCCAATAGAGTTAGCAACATACTTAATGCGCCTAAATAATTTATAAAAGTGTAAGCAAATTACCTTTTGTAATGGGAACATAAATTACATTATTAGGATGAAGGGTGAAAACATAACTTGGTACTGATGAAAAATTTTCAACAGCTCTAACATTAGCCCCTTATTCCTTCTTTAAGGCTTCGCTTTAAAACTTTCATAGTCTTGATGTAATATTGGTAGTATAAACGCAATCTTCTATCTTAGTATTTAGCCAATTTTCTTTTATGAATGCACACATTCATAGGCACAACTATAGTTTACTTCGCATTCTTCATTATTGTTGTTACATTCTTTATGAATGACGTAATGAAGTGAATTAGAAAGTCTCCGTTTTTTTATGTCTTAACTCACTGACTTTGAGCACTCTTATGATCAGTATACTGGCAAGAACTTTTGAAGAGTTTTATAATACTTTTCTATTATTGCCATATAGTCATAATTTAACTAGAGGATTGCGTCTTCAGATCCTAAATTTTATGATCAAAAGGAACGTTTGCTTAAATTGCTCCCACTAGTTATCAGAATATTAAATTCTTGTTAATATCTAAGTTATCAGATGTTTCTTCTAATAGGAGCTAATCATCAACATTATGTTTGTGTGAGTAATCAATAGTCTCAAGAATAATATGTTAATAAATTACTCTATTTCTTATTAGGGTACTAGAAACAACCGAAGAACTTATGGTTGAATTGATAATAGGGATATAACAGTAATCATTACTTAATATCCACAAAAATGTGAAAGATTATGTCATGAAATTAACTCTACGCTGATCAAGTTAATAACATGCTAATGATAAAGTTTAACAATTCTAATTCGCTTCACCATTGGGCAAAAACGAAGAATTAACACGAGGAAAGAATTAACAATCCATCTTCGCATCACATTTTGGCAGAAAACGAAGAATAACTGGATTCACTAATAGAGATGGCAAATGATCACAAACAATGCTGGTCAGTTTGTAACCATGAGCCATAAAACGTAATCCTTAAATCAACATGAAATCTCTAACCAAAACTTCTCGTTGGTTCCATTTTGATTAAAGAAGCTATGGGAATGACACATAACTATAATCAACTTTGGTCGGAATATAACCGTGTGTCACAATATAATATCAAAACATAACTACAGTTCTAAACCGTATCACCTTTGGGTATATAACGAAAAAGAACTTAATCTATGGGAATGGTACATAATTGCAAACAACTTTGGTCAGAATGCAATTATAGCCACAACATAATCCTAAAACTTCATTAAATCTCTAACTTAAGACTTCTCGTTGGTTCCATCTTAATTAGAGATATCTTAATTATAATGTAATCTTTATCATATAAATGCTTGAAAAGACTCGATAACTTAATTAATATGATAATTAATTAAATGTCATATGACCCATAAAAGACGTTGGTCAGTATATAGTCATGAAGCATTTAATTAATCATAATCACATTGTCTAAAAGCAGAATACATTAATAAGAGATAAAATTAATCACATGATCAAAATTACTGAGCATTAGACATCAAGTACTTAATTGCAGAAGCGTAAATAATTAATAATTAATGAGTAGTAAATTAAATGCTAAATTGAAAGTAAGGGAGAAACTTAAGCTCAGAATTTAGGGCATAAGAAATTGTAACATATGTGGAAATACAAACACTTCAGGTAGAAACATAGTACTTCACTAATCCCATCTTAACTTATTCCCGGAATGCACTAAACGTTATTTGTGACCTATCTGAGAAAACATCCAAAACTAGCCTAAAATTTATGCCTAAAGATGGGCTAATTAATAATGCATGGCTTAGGATCTAAAACATTTTATCAGTGGGCAATAAATTTTGACAATTCATGATTATAAACAACTTGGTCGAAATACAACCATGAAAAGTCAGTTATAGTCCTAAATCAAAATTTCTCGTTGGTTCTATTTTGATTTGAGACAAACTTAATCATAATAGGCTAGGAAATATTAACAAAATTTGTGCATTCCTCAATTATCATAATTGCATCACTTAGGGCAATTAAACATTAACCAAAAGAGCGTATAAAATGATGCATTATTACTGGGCAATTGACATTAATTATTGCAGTGTATAAAGGAGAACAACATTAATCATAAGAAAATGCACTGAAATTAATTAAAACCCAAAATTTAACTTCTACCTTGCTTAGCTCGCCCTAAAAAAATCGCTCAGGCAGCCCATCTGCACCGTAGGCCCGTGGCGGTGCTCAGGCAACGTCGTCCGTCGGATCACAATCCGATGACTGAGATTGGATTTTGCCGAAATAAAATACCGCGCAGCGGCGCAGGCTATCGGTCCGCCTAATAGCCTCATTAATTAACTTGCACAACAAAATAATCATTAAAATTAATCTGAATAATAATAATGTCCAAGAAATAAATATATTGTCGGAATTAAAGACTAAAATTAAATATAGTTGAAAGAAATAAACTAAAGGGCTAAAGCTACTATTTACTTAAGATTACCAAGTGCAATTCAATGACTAATAAAATCCGGCCTAAAACTTTAGCCGTGGCCCACCACGACGCCTTGGGCCCGACCTCTTACGCTACAGACCGCGTGCTGGAAATGCGGCCCACCCCTTAGCCACGAGACGCGAGAGCCAGCCAAGAACACGCTAGCAGCGGAGGCAGAGACGTCGACCATCCGATCCGATGGATGGACTGGATTCACCCGGAGACGAACAAAACGGCGTGACGGCTAGAAACCCTAGCCATTTCAATCCTGAAAAATCCGCACGAGGGCGGCCATGAAAGAGCAAGCAGCGGCGATGGCGCAGGCGAGTGAGGCCAAGGGGAAACACGCACGGCTTCAGCGCGGCGGATCTAAGGCCTCACACGGCGAGCGGGCGAAATGGGAATCGGAGGCGGCTGCGACTAGGCCATCGCACTCCCACAGAGTGACCGCGCGCAAGCAAAATGCACGGGCCGGCCGGAGGAGGTGGCACAAACGACGCGGCCGACAGCGACCATGGCATCGGCGACAGCCAAACGAGGTAAGCCCCAAAGCCCCTTAGACATTAGGATTTACATGATTGGTCCAGGATTTGGGTTTGGATTTTGGGATTAGGGTTTTGGATTTGCTCTTATCCCCTCCTTCTTAATGCTAACCGAGCCACAAGAATCACAAATCAACAATTAACTGACAAGAATAAGGCCATAATCCAGGTAAAATCGACATAAAGGAGGATCATACTAAGGCTAGGGTCGCTCTGATACCAAATGTTAAAGTATGGCATAACTAATGCATGAACATAATTCACTAGCCTTAAGTATAATCACAAAATAATGCGGAAATTAGGTGAACTGACTCGGTGATGAGGATGAAGCCATTAGGGTTCTTGTCGGTGTAGGGGATTTGATCGGCGACGAACACCAATGCGCGATGAAGAAGAATGGGGGCACTGAAAACTTTCTCGGTGATGGTTAGCATCTTCGATAGTCTTGCGCCGAAACCCTAGATTGGATGGGTATGTCGGGATTGTTGAAAAACTCAAGATTTTCTCACGTATGTTTTGAGTGCCAGCTAATCCCTTTAATATATGGTGCTGGCTATCGGGACCTAACCAAACCATATTTGGATGGTTCCCAATCAGAGCGCGAAAAGTGGATCTAGCCTATAATTTTCGGTTCTGGCTAGTTAGGCAAGATCACAACTAACAAATTACTGCCAAAGCCATCCGATCGTCGCGGTAGTCGGTATCCCCGGGCTCGATGGCCTCCCAGAGTCCTTGAGCTTGCAAATTAACCCTCATGAGAAGGGACCAATCACTATAATTTGTGCGTGTCAGCATGGGGTAAACAACCATGCCTCCCGCCTCCTTCACCGCCCGTTGCATCACCACGCCGCGGCCGTTGTCGCCGCTTCCTCCATTGCCACTGCCATGGCCACAGAGTCTAGATGCCAGTGGAGACCTTGAAACCGATCCATGCTCCTCCATCTGTTTGCTGCTCGGGCCTCTCATCGCCTTCGATGCGATGGTCCACATCCGGCCGCTGCTCTTGTTGTATCGCCTCATCAGCTAAACTGCGTTTCTTCCTACTCTTCCAGGCGTCGGCCTGCGCTCGAGAATTACTTCGGCTTTGATACCACTTGTCGTGGCAAAATGGAGCACTTATGCATGCAAATTCAGGAAGACAATGTGAGCCGGCGGATGCCGGACTGGACGAGGCCGTCGCCATCTCGATCGCCCGCTGGGCAGCTTCACGGTGACGATCTGGCTGGCCTTGGTGTCTCACGCTGAATACACCGCACCGTAGATGTCCTTGCCTAGCTACTCGAGTCGCTCGCAGACGTGAGCAATGCGGAAACATGAGACGGATGGTTTTGGTGCCGCACAAAATAAGCTGCGACGTTTTCTATTTTGAGCAGTGCTTCGGTGTATTTCCTCCCAATACAACTTGCACAAATTTTAAAGTAAGTAAAGGGATAAGTAATCACTATTTACTTTTTATTCATGCTTTAATATCTGTACACATGCAAAAAAGAAAAGCATGAAAGCAACTCTTCCATGTATTTCTTCATCTTAAATAGAAGGCTGGATTACATGCATGAGCTAACAAACTTAATTGAAAAAACTAACTTAAACATTATCAGAACTCTATCCTTCAAACGTTTTGTTGTAATCTAATCTTCATGCAAACTGTGTAAACAGAAAAAGCAAACACGACGTGGTTAAATCCAACACTATACACGCAGCATCGTGCATGTATAGCATTAATTGCCTGCTTTTTGACTTTTTGTTAAGAATCCCGGCATTTCTTTCTTTACACAAATACAAATATTCCACCAAATTAAGATTAGTAATGTCAACACCATGCATGGTATATATTAAGGTGTGGCAGGTATCTAGGAGATCTTTTTAACAAATGGTATTAACCATTTCGCCATAATGATTATTGCTGAGCGCACACGAGTCCAAACAACAGCAACAATGGAGCAGGAAGTTGTCTTCTCCGGGGACGAGAGTGCAATCGCTGATCAGTGAAGAGAAAATCAAGTCGTGAGTCATGACGTGTTGGGTGTGGGGCCAAGAAAAAAAATTAAGTGCGTAGGATTACTATATATATGGTCGATGCAGGAACATTATTAGTACATAACTATCGCTTCATTTTGATTGGTTATTAAGTTTTTAGAAAAAAATGATTGTGATAGATGATTTAGAAGGGTATTAATAACTATCGATTCTCAAGTTAAAAGTGATTGTGATGTAGTATTGGACATATCACAATCGGTTCTAACATTAGAACGGTTCTCATCTAAGAAGCGATAGTGATGTGCATGCCTCGCTTGGTTATTTATACCACCGGGCTAAATTCTCCTCTGTTGTTGTTTCAGAGGCTAAGAAAACCGTCGCCACCCAAAAAGATAGCACATATTCGGATTGGAAGCAATACTTGGGTGGAAAAATTTGTAATCCTCAAGGTTGGGTGTTAAGAGGGTAAATTTGAAGCCCTATCTCGAAGAGATTCCCCTTATTTTCCCATCATTGCTGATTTTCTTCAAAATGTAATTATTCTTTCAAACCCTTTCAATTTTGCACTATGTAATTTAGATATGTTGCAAAAAAAGCTTAGGTTGCACTGGAATTGTGTGTATCCTCTTAGATTTCTCACCCTTTAATTGACAAGCACATATCCATTTAATTATCTTTGTAGTGCTCTCGTGTTAATCTGGAATTATTGTTGCTTTCATATGATGAATGTTAGAGTTTAGGTTGCGTAACCTGCGTTTCCCGTTCGAGTGTGCTTATTTATAAATATACTGAAATGACATATTAGGAGATCAGGAGTCATCATTGGCACATGCTTACTTGGTGAACAAATAGACCTTTCTTTAACATCATCTATTAATCTGTTACTTTACTACAGTATGATACAACAATTATATGCTATAAATTATCTATTAATCTGTTATTTTACATGATTTTTTTTCAAGTCTACATAATATCTATGAATTACTTTCTCTTAAATTAAATATATGACCATGTCAGATCTACACATACTCGAAATGTCGCAAGTAAAGAGCATCGACTCCTCGCAAGACAGAATAGAAGGTGTTGCTGAGGGGCCGAGCAAGGTTCCAAATGTTGAGGGCCGAGAGTAAGGTGAGAAAGGCCTGAAGAACGAATAAAGGGGCCATAGATAGAACGCCGCAGGTTCTCCACTTCAATACCATGTAGGTTTACACGGATCCTCCCAAGTACAAAGGGTGATACCAGTCATTCATCGACCAATTGGTGAGGGAGAGAGTGCCTATCACGGTTAAGGATTAGAGGAAGGAAGTCAGTGCCGAGCAGAAGAATCGATTGTGGGATGAGGTTAAGGGCAAATGGATTATAGAAGAGGAAGATGAAAACAATATGAGGCGGTACGCCTTGAAGAGGATGGGTGTGGCCTTGAGGCACTTCAAGGTCTTTATGCACAGTGAGTACATGCTGAAAGGTCGTACTCCATTTGAGAGGTATCCGTTCATGACTCCCGTGTTTGGGAGGAGTTCACGAGGATGAAGAGTACGCCCGAGGCGAAAGAGTTGAGAGAGAAGAATATCACTATCCATAGGCAGAACATGCACGTGCACTGCCTCAGTTTGGATGGCTATGAAGGGAAGAACACAGAGTGGACACAACTAGCCGATGAGTGCACAAACTCTAGGACAGCGATGCCTTACTCCCACATATGTGAAGAGCGGGCACATGACTGAGTATTAGTGAGGACAAAGAAAACCGTTGACTGGTAACTTGTAGTTTCAAACCCGCTACCGCTCACGTAGTCTCCACCATCATACGATATCTAACTTAGTACATTGTAGTTGACCCTTCTTGTTGTACTTCAGATCTAATTCATACTCGTTTCTTACAGGAGGAGGTAAACTAGCAGAAAGAGCAGAGGGCCTTTCTGAGCCAAAGGTCGAAGGACATCCTATCCTCTGCGATGAAAAAACCCGACCATGAGGGCCCAGTGCTTGCCATAGGGGCAGGACATACAAAGAAGTTCTACTTCTAAGATGACGCTGCTAGTGCCAGATCAAGATCATCGGAGGCACGTGCGGAGCGCCTCAAGGACACGCTTAGGGAACAACTGAGGGAGATCAAGGAAGAGATGTGGGAGGAAATGATGACACGTAAGGAGTGCCTAAGAGCTGAGATGATGGTGACGATCTCTCAGAGTTAGAGTCAGATGCCCCCACCTCTCGTAGAGAAGCCTGTGCCCCGACCTAGTAGCTGCGGTTCTAAAAATGATAAGTTCGATACCCAGCTGAAGGTAATAATTAATTTTTTCTGACTTAAAGGTACGAGGGTAACTCCTACAATGTTTTCTCTCAAGTTGTACATTTCTTGCAGATGCCTACCAAGTGCTAGCTCACCCTGATGGAAGATGGATTTTTCATCGAGGCTGCATTTTCATGAAGGAGACCGACATGGTGTATGATCAGCCTTTGGGGAAGGGCTACATGAGTGTGCAAGTGGACTACGTCCATGAAGATTTCTTATCACATGTGTTTGAGTTCTCCCTAACGAAGATATCATCACTTTTGGGCAAGCACAAATGTTATTCATCAAGTGGCCCGCGATGGGTGTCGTACTAGTGAAGGTAAAAATCATCCACATCTTCTCTACCATTCCAGTAGTACTACAACAAGTTACATAGGCATATGCTTCATAGGTTCCTATCGTACCTGCATCTGCACCCCTTTTGGCTACCAGCCAATTCAATGCTCAAGGCAAGTGGACTCGTATGCTCCATGGATGGTACATTGATAGAGTGAAAGAGGCCAAATGGTGTGTCAATTTCAATGTGAGATACAGAAGGGGACATTTCCACCGCAACGACTATGGGACGTTCCCAGTCAGTTTTGAGGATCTATTCCATTTGTACCAACTGATAGCCATCGATATTTTTATTGTACTATAATGGACGCTGCGAGTTTTGCACAATACAGCATGAGCTTATGACTTTTGTAGGATTTTGCGTTATGTTTTTTCACATTCAACATGAGTTGCAGGGTAATGAGGCAGCGAGCTGTGACTTGTCAACAACTAATTGGGTTCGTCGACCCTGAGCTTGTGTCTACAACCATGGCTAGGTTTCAACCGGAGTTCGTTGCCAGCTATAACAAGGGGTTATTGAAAGTTGAGTCGAAGAAAGACTTCGTTCTATTCCTGTACCACGAGGAATAAGTAGTACTTTATCCTTCAATTACTTGTACGCACTTAAACTGTATGTGAGCTTATTTTCTTACATGACATACTATTAAATAAGCAACTATTGAGTTCTACTCATGCTCGATCCGAGTGACAACAAAGTCTACACTTTTAATTCGCTCAAGAAGAGGCCGGTAGCCTACGCGATCAAGCCTGCTATTGAGATGTGCACTACTCTTATCTAACATATTTTGAATTTAACTATATTTATTTTTTTGACTCAATGGCATCTCTCTAATGTATGTAGGGGTTTTATGGCCTACGTCGCTAAATGAGGGATACACGATGACAAAAAGAGCGACAAGCTGGAGTATAAGCATTTCAAGGTACAAGTGCCTGGCATATATAGGATTAATTTTTTCCTGACATCTATTCTTCGTCTTTTAATTTTTTCTTTCTTCACTGTTTCATCAACAGGATAGCGACAACCTATGCGGTTTCTACGTCATGCATCACATGCTGCTACGTTCGGGCTAGAGAATGGTGCATACGGAGGCTGGTTAGTCACGTAAGTGCGGCAGGTGGGTCGTACGCGTGCATGTTTTGGATTGTATGCATATATTGGGCCATGTGTTATTGGGCCAGATTGATATACATACATGTATTTATTTTAGGGTTTCGAGTTGTATAAAAGGACTTGAAACATGACCAATGAATGAAGCTTTTGGTGGCGGCTGGAGCCTCGGCCGTTTTGTTTATGCGACTAGTGTTTTCGTTCGGTGGCGGCTAGCGAAGAAAAGAAAAGGAGACAAAGTCTCATCGTCAAGCTTCTCCGTGAGGCGGCGTAGATCCGATCTCGATGGCTGCATTGTTTCCTCGCACCTGGATTTGGTTGCGCCTGCACCTTTGTTGGCCGGAGACTTTTCATGCACCTGGCGATCGGAGTTCTGAACGTCCTGGCCAAAGATTTTTTTTCCTAGCGCCAAGGCTGGCCTTTCTGGACGTCTTACTATGCATGCGTGACTAGTGTTAGACGGATTGATCGCCTGTGATATCGGCTGGACAATCTCCATGCATTCACCGATGCTATTGCGGCAATATCCTGTGTTTAATACCTTCTATGTTTAGCATGCATGTAATCTAGGATTGCTTGCCTTCTTTTATGCTTTCCTGGCTATTTGTACTGTACCAGATGAATGGAATGATTATTGCATGTTCAATCTCCAAACCTTCACGCTTTCATGGTATCATGAGTGGTTCGCTTCCTGCAACCCTCGCTTCCGCACCTTAAGCCTCCGGCGACCTCCTCGCCCACCGCGTCTCCTCTCCTTCTTCCATGGGCGACCACGTGCTACAGATCGAGGCCGAGCACCTCGACGCCCAACGTCAACTCCTCGACGCCGAACGCGCTCGCCTCGCTGCAGATCACCAGCGTCTTGAGGATGCCCAACGCGCCATGCACGACCAGCAACGTGCGCTCGAGGCCACCACCATCACCGCCTTACATGCTCAAGCTGTGGCCGTCGTCAACATCCGCACCCTCATTCCCGTCTTCCTCGACTCTGACTCACCCAACTACACCAAGTGGCGCGGTCTCTTTCTTCTCTTTGTCGGCAAATACGCGCTCTCCAACCACATCCTCGCCGATGTTGCCTTCCCCGACGATCCGTCCTGGCTCCGCATGGAGTGCACGGTCTTGTCCTGGCTCTACGGCACCATCTCCTCAAGCCTCGTCGAGCTCGTCATGTCGCTGACCACGTCTGCCCGCCGCGTCTGGCTGGGGCTCGAGGAACAGTTCCTCGGCAACAAGGAGACACGGGCGATGTATCTTGACGCCGAGTTCTGTACATTCTGCCAAAGCGATCTCACCATCTCCGATTATTGCCGCAAGCTCAAGGGCATGGCTGACGCCCTCGGCGATCTCGGCGAACTTGTCCTCGACCGCACCTTGGTGCTTGCTGTTTTGCGAGGCCTCAACGACAAATGTTCCCACATGGCGGCTCTCATCCGCAGGGTCAAGCCGCTGCCGTCGTTCGTCGAGGTGCGCAGTGATCTCATGCTTGAAGAGCTCACCATGCAAAACCGGGCCGGCTCGTCAATAGCCCTCCTCGTCACCGGCCAGACCAGCGAGGGTGGCGCCTCTCGTTCTGGTGGCGGCTCCTACAAGGGGGGCGGTGACTCCACCGGCAGCAGTGGCGGGCGCTCCAACCACAAGTCCCGCAACAATCGCCGTGGCGGCCGTAACACTAGTAGTGGCAATGGCGGATCCTCGGCGCCCACTGGTCAGCACTCCTAGGCGCCCAACGCGTCTCACCCTGGCTTCACTCCACGGGCCGGCCTGCCCTGGAACCCGTGGTCCGGCACTATCCAAGTGTGGCCACACGCGAACGCTCCCTCCATTCTCGGTCCACGACCGCCTTCCGCGTCTCGTACCGCCCGCTTCACTCCGCCCTCTCCAACTGCGCCAAGTGGGCTTTATGCCGCCTCCGCGCTCGGTGGGCAGACGCGCTGCTTAGCTCAGATGTATCTTGTTCTTGCTCCGGATCAGACGCTGCCCAACCCCGATGCCGCTTTGTTCTTTGGCATTGAGAGCTGATGGGTCCGTTCCCTGGATGCCCATGTCGTCTACAGGACATTGGGACCAAGCGGCACCCCTAAACTCCTTCAACACAATGTCGCTCAATCCTCCTCCTTCTGGTGAATGGTATATGGACTCCGGTGCCACCTCCCATATGACCTCAGACGCTGGTAATATCACTGTTTCCCACCCTCCTCCCCCTTCCTACTCTTCTGTGGTTGTGGGTAATGGCTCTACCCTTCCTATCACCTCTATCGGCTCCACTATTCTTCCTGGTCAATTTTCTTTACAGAACATTCTTGTTACACCTCATATCATCAAAAATTTGATTTCTGTTCGCCAATTTACTATTGATAACAATTGTTCCGTTGAATTTGACCCCTCTGGCTTCTCTGTAAAGGATCTTCGCACTCGAAGCGTGATCGCCAGGTGCAATAGTTCTGGCCATCTCTACCCAATGTTGCCATCACAACCTCGAGCTCTCATCGCCACTTCATCTTCCACGCTTTGGCATCGCCGCCTCGGCCATCTTGGTGCTGAGGCCCTCTCCAAGTTAGCTAGTGATTCTGTTATTTCATGCAATAAAGCCATCGAGTCTATTTGTCATGCTTGTCAACTCGGTCGCCATTCTCGTTTGCCTTTCACTAGTTCTAGCTCTCATGCCACTGCAAACTTTGATTTAATCCATTGTGATTTATGGACATCACCTGTCGCTAGTGTTTCTTGTTATAAATACTACCTCATTATTCTCGACGATTGCTCGCATTACTCATGGACTTTTCCCTTGCATCTGAAGTCAGACACTTTCTCTACTCTCTCTCACTTTTTTTCCTATGTCCGCACACAATTTGGCACCACAATTAAAAGCATCCAGTGCGATAATGGTCGTGAGTTTGATAATTCCACCGCTCGCCATTTCTTCCTCACACATGGCGTTGCACTCCGCATGCCGTGTCCACATACCTCTCAACAAAATGGCAAGGCCGAGCGCATCATTCGCTCCACTAACAATATCATGCGCTCCCTTATGTTCCAAGCTATCCTTCCTTCCTCCTATTGGGTTGAAGCTCTCCATACCGCCACATATCTTCTCAATCTCCACCCCACAAAAACACTTCAGTTTCTCACCCCGTATTTCACCCTTCACGGCATTCACCCTTCCTACTCTCATTTACGTGTTTTTGGGTGTCGATGCTACCCCAACCTTTCTTCCACAACGGCAAATAAGCTCTCTCCTCGTTCCACACTATGTGTCTTCCTTGGCTATCCCTCGGAACACAAAGGTTACCGGTGCCTTGATTTATCCACAAATCGCATCATTATCTCTCGTCACGTCATTTTTGATGAGACGTCCTTCCCTTTTGCCACTAACCGACCTCCCATCGAGCCATCCTCCCTTGATTTTCTCACTGACATGGACTCTGTCCAGCTCCCAGTTGGTTCTTTTCCTGTTGCAGGTACTTCACCCGCTTCGGTTCGATCCGATGCCCACGTTGGTCTCATTCCACAGGTCGTTGCCAGTGGATCCAATCTCGCACCACCGTCCGGCGGCCCCCCGTCCACTGCTAGCCCAGACTTGGCTAGCAGTGGTCTCTCAACGCCTCTACCTGCTGAATTATCGCTAGCAGTTTCCTGGTCTCCGAACGGCCTCGGCGGGCCCTCGGGTCCTCACGCTCCCGCACGGTCCACGTTCGGACCCCCTGCTGTCCAGCCGGTCTCATTCGCTGGGCCGTCCTCCCCGTTGGCTGGGCCTTCGGCTTCACAGACCGGGTCACCCTCTACGCCGACTGGAGCTCCTGCTGATCACCTAGACAACCCGTTCGTTGAGTCCTTGGCCCCGCGCGCTGGATCCTCACTTGTTCCTGCAGACTCTGTCGCTCTAGCACCTCCAGTTGTGTCTACGCGCACTGGTCACCGTGCTGCTATCCAGGCAACTCCAGTGGACAATGCTCACCAGATGGTCACTCGTGGAAAATCGGGTTTCACCCTCCCTACTGTTCGCCTTACTCTTCATCTTTGCAGCTCTCTACTTTGTACCGGCTACCTTCGCGATGCACTAGCTGATCCAAAGCGGCGTCTTTGCTATGATGAAGAGTTCGACGCTCGCAATTCAATCGGACACAGGATCTTGTTCCTCGTCCACCTGGCGTCAATATTGTGACAGGCAAGTGGGTTTATCGTCACAAGTTTCATCCGGATGGTTCGCTTGCTCGTTATAAGGCTCGTTGGGTTCTTTGAGGCTTCACCCAATGACCTGGCATTGACTTCGATGAGACTTTCGGTCGATCGTGAAATCGCCACTCTTGTCGACTTGTCCTTCTACCGGCTCTTTCCGTGATCGCCTGTTCATCAGCTTGATGTGAAGAATGCATTCCTGCATGGCACTCTTTACGAGACATTTCTCATATCTGACCTTCGGTTTTTTCGATCCGGCTCACGGGACTATATGCATCGTCTTAACAAGTCTCTCTACGGGTTGAAGCAGGCTCCTCGTGCTTGGTATAGCCGTTTTGCATCTCACATCTCATCTCTTGGTTTTGTTGAAGCAAAGTCAGATACGTCCTTATTCATATTCTGTTGGGGCTCAGATGTTGCCCATCTTCTTCCTTACGTGGACGACATTATATTAACTGCTTCTTCCGACAGTCTCCTTCGTCGCATCATCACTGCCCTCCAGTCTGAGTTTGCTATGAAGGATTTGGGCCCCCTCCATCATTTTCTGGGCCTCTCAGTCACTCGTCAGCAGGGATCCTTGTTTTTGTCTCAGCAACACTATGTTCTCGACATTACGGATCATCTTGGCATGGTCGATCCTGGCCGCAAACACCCCTGTGGACACTCACTCCAAACTTTCTGGTGATGGTTCCCCTATGGCTGACCCGACACATTACCGCAGTCTTGCTGGCGCTCTCCAGTATCTGACCTTCACTCAACCGGATATTGCTTATGCCGTGCAACAGGCTTATCTCTTTATGCATGATCCGCGAGAGCCTCATCTTGCCTTGGTCAAACGCATTCTGCGGTATCTACACGGCACCTTGGACTATGGTCTGTTTCTTCATCGGACTTCTCTGGATGATCTGGTGGTTTACTCTGATGTTGATTGGGCTGGCTGCCCTGACACACGCAAGTCCACCTCGGGCTATGCAGTCTTTCTTGGTGCCAACTTAATTTCTTGGTCTTCCAAACGCCAGCCTACCGTGTCTCGTTCCAGTGCTAAGGCCGAATATCGGGCTGTTGCTAATGGAGTCGCTGAGGCCACTTGGCTTCGCCAGTTATTTCTTGAGCTTCGCACTCCATTGCGGCGCTGTTGTTGTTTATTGTGACAATGTTAGTGCCGTCTTCCTCTCCAACAACCCAGTTCAGCACTAGCGCACAAAACATGTAGAGATCGACCTTCACTTCGTTCGCGAGCGCGTCGCCCTCGGGCATGTTCAAGTTCTACATGTGCCAACCACCTCGCAGTTCGCCGACATCTTCACCAAGGGTGTCCCGACTTCCGTCTTCACCGAGTTTCGAACTAGTCTGAACGTCTGACCTTCTCCCGCTCCGACTACGGGGCCGTGTTAGACGGGTTGATCGCCTGTGATATCGGCTCACTACCTTGAAAAAGGTAATCAGTGGCGGTTTGAAACTGCCATCAGTGACGGTTTTCGAACCGCCACAGATTTAGTGCCACTGATAATCGAGGATTATCAGTGGCGGTTCTAGAACGCCACGAGATAACATTATTTGTGGCGGTTTTGGATAGAACCGTCATCGATATCGAGGATATCGATGACGGTTCTATCCAAAACCGTCGCGATAGTACTAGTATCGATGGTGGTTTTGGATAGAACCGCTACTAACCGATTCCACCGATAGTCCGATATACACAGAAAATAAAAAACTGGCATTTGTGGCTAGCCTCAGGCAGTGCTAGCCATGCCCTCTGTACAAAATAAGCTGACAATACAATATGAACAAATGAAGGATTGAATGATATACAAGGAATTATGGAAGCTTATATTGCAAGTGGAATTTAACAAGGTAGAATCTAACAATGTTGGCAACCAGGCAATTCCAGGAGCATGACAAAGTAACTTAGTAACTAACATTCAGAAATTTCAGGACTAACCATCTCATCTTGTCATTGTAACCACCTACTGAGACCTTTAAACATATACAATTAAATGTTTGAGTTTCAATTCAAAAGCGGTTTAATACCGGCAATTTCATAATGCATGAAATTACAATAGACGATATGAATATTTTACAATGAGTGAGCAAGCGAAAGCGGTTTAATCAGTTCGAAACACGATAGAAACAAAAGGACCATAGTGCGCAACAAACACGGAATCCATAGAAAGTACGATATATTGAATAGAATAATCCGCAATGTGAGCATCATAAGTCGCAAAAAGCATAAATAATTTGTCGCTGTATATTTAGACTTAAAGTTGGTGGGAGTAATCCCCAAATGGATTGTTATATTAGGAAAAATATGCAATTATTTGCGAATTAGTGTTGACCATAAGCATTCAAGTAGTCTACTAACAAATCGGCGAAGAGACTTGTTGAAGCGGTACGCTTCAGGTATGTAGGAGCCTTATGAATCCATTCTTTGCCAAGTAGAGCCGTAGAGTTAATCAATTACAACGTGGTATGGAGGATTATGTATATAAATTTGAATAATTAAGTACATTGTTCTGATATGTCATGTGGAATAAGACCAGAAAATACAATTTAGAAAATGAAATTATTGAAAAGAAAAAAAGCAAACTGTAGATATAGAAGGAGTGATATTCTCAACAGAATATGATGTATTGTACTAGGGCTCAATAGAATTAGTAGATCCTTCAAAATTTTTAGACTCAGATTATTCTATAGAGACACGAGAGAAGTATTGCGTCAAACAAAGAAGAAAGGCATAATATTTAGCTTCATATGCTCATTTATGCAAAGTCTGCAGATCATATGGTGCCATAACTTATCAACAAAATAACAAGTCTTAAGATATGAAGGTAAGGCCAACTACCACAAGATTTAAACGGCCAAAAACCCTACATTTCAGGGAAAGATTATTTATGCTTACGATGATGATTGCCGAGATCGTTAGCAATTTACTAATGTCGACCATCTGCATACTTTGTACTTCTTCTAAAAGAACCAATATATGTATGTTAACTTTGACTAGTACTTGAGAAAAGAACCAATCTATGTATATTTATGTGTTGAGATATGAAGAGACAATGATAGATATATAGGGCAAACAAAGCGCCATCTGAACCATAAACCATCAAATAATTTTCTCAAAAAGTATGTGCAATACATAAACCATGTGCCTAACAATTTCCTCATTAAAGATCCGCTCATTGATTCCTTCTTCTTTTAATAGGAGAAGGTATTTGAAGACCAATCCGACAATGTCTTCCATGTGTTCTGAAATCATTGCATGTGCACATAAGAGGATTAAATAACATCAAAATGTGCTTGAAAATGAAATGGTCGTGTCAATTCTAAAAGAACAAAATCAAAATGGAAATCGACCATGACCAAAGATCAAGTGAGCCTCATGCTTACTGAGAAAAAGGAGTATTGAGTACTGTCGCTGCCCTCCCCAGCCATCAAGTTCATGGCCACCCCTTGTAAATAAAAGAGAATACATATTAATAAGGTCAGAATTGAAGGATGATATTAATAAGGTCCAGGAAATATGAGAAGAATCATCATACCATGCCATCGATGTCTAGTATAGTGGTTGTAGAAACAATATGCCTTTTTTCACTTGGTTAGTTTATCAAAGTAACCAAGTAATTTTTTCACTTGGTTAGTTTATCAAACTATTACAAACACATGAAATAACTTCATATGAAAAAATAACCATGTAAGGCAAACACATGAAATATTTAGAAGTGTCACTCGCATGTGTGTGCATGTGTTCCTGAAGAAAACAAAAGTACATGCTACAGTAGCACAACCACTGACAAGAGAAGTGGCATTGACGAAAGAAGGGGTTCCCATTTCAAAGGAACAAAGAGTTATTTACACTTTGTAATGAAAAAAATTGAAGTAACAAAAGCCTAAACTAGTTTCCTAAACTAGAAGCCTACGGGTCTTCGGAGGTTAGAGACACGTGATGTGAGACATGAGTATGGAGGAGTGGATCGTTGTTGTCTTTGTCATAAAACTCGCCGTTTTTGTTCAGTACTTCCTTCATGATGAAGTAGGCGAGTTGGGCCTGAATGGCTTGGATTTCAGAACGAAGTAGTCCTACCGTAGACAACTTGAGGCGCTATAAGTATGAAAAACAAAATTAAGAGAGTATATAGAAATTGAGTGGCGCGAATCGATGTGTCATGTCACATGACTGACCTCCACGTCATTGTCTTTTATTATGCAACCTAAGATTTCGCGCATGTACTGGCACACGAAGTACCTACATAAATTTGTTCCTTGTGGCCGCTTGTGACACTGCAAAAATCGAATAAACTAAGATGTCGTCGAAGGAGCTATTTACTATGAAATACGATATAAGAATATTCCTTGCGTGCGTACCGAAAAGTTAGTACGGATTGTAAGGGATTTTTTGTATGGACGGTGTCTCGTGCTCTTCTGACAATATCTTTTGAACGCCTCATTTATTAAACGTGTCATCACTTCATAGTCTGCTTTAGGTTTATCCAGTGGATCCATGATCAGCGTCTTGCTCTTCTCTGGATGAATTACTACGAGAATCCAGTGGAATCTGGATGCCATAGCCATTAGTCCTTACATCAGAGTAAATAACGAAATCAACGAGTAATTTAACTAGCTAGTGAGGAACTTACTTAAAATTGTATGGTACAAGTATAAACTCCTTGTCTTGTAGTTTAAGCAAAGCTTTATATACGTACTCCTCGACCTCCTTTGGTACTCTCATGATTTCGGTTTGGCAAACCGTTCCCGGGTCGAGGATTCCCACTGTCCCCTTGGTTCTTCATAGTTCAATCATCTCGTATCTATATAACGAAATAGTTAGACATGACATTTATCGGTATTACGTGAATGTAGACCAGATTGATATATTAGACACTTACGGTGTCCAAAGATCTCAAAAACATATGTCGAGGCGTCGTGATAGAACAAGTTGTGCAAGTTATCGAATTCTATTAAGAAGTAGCCATCGCCTCGTGGTGAAAATGTTCCTCACGGAAAATTGCGTGATCTCCTTCGAGTACGTCTTGGTTGGATCGATCCATGTACCATGCATGTAATCGCCGCATCATGGGTGTTAGAGTGTTTAACTTCGAATCGGTGACTAAGGGCTTCCTACCTCGAATTGTAATCTTGGTTGATTATCTTGGTCATCGACTTCGCCTTGCCCTTACTTTTTTCTCGCACGACATCATACTCGGTCTGGGTCTTTGATCCGGCCGATCTGGCTTGTCTAATGTGCCATTTTTGGGATCGGGGTTGTAGGTTTGTCCTTTGAAGTACCGGTGTTATAGGTTTACGCCGAGTACTAACGGTGGCCATCTTTATGGGGTCCTCAATGGATTTCTTTTCTACCTCATCTTGCTTCTTCACCGCTTCACTCTCACGTGTTGGTGACGGATGCGCAGATTGTCCGCAGAGAGGTCGGCATCGCATGGTCCAAGACGATGTCGAGAGAGGTCGGCTTTGGATGGTCCAAGACGATGTCACGCTTGCGCCCATGGATGAATGAGTGGGCGACACTTCCTAGAGTTGTTATCTCGTCATTGGCGGGTTTTCCACTGATATCGAGAAGCGTGCAAGCATCTTGTGTCCGCCTAGACCTTTGCATAACTTTGGCGTTATCGGGGCATTGTGCAGGACACCTCCTTCTTGGCACGGATAAGCTACCCCTGTAGCAGCCTGTAGAAATATGTTCATCACGAGCACGTTGAGCTGACAGGGTGTGGAGTCCTGTATGTCGTCCACAGGATAATGGTTGTTGTCCACTTGCTAATGGCGTGGGCGTGCAAGCGCCGCGACGACTGTAGAATTTGGAGAGAACGTTTTCGACTGCGTCTGCTCAAGGCTTCTTGTACTTGTCGTTGAACTTGTTCTTGAATGGTGCCTTGTAATTCTTGCAGAACCCTTTCCTTCATCCTTTCCATTTCTTGCTCGGCCCGCTCTTCTTTAGCTCTCTTCCGACTCCTATAAGAGTCTTCGTGCTCGAGAATCCCATCGCCATGGAACCTTGACCCCGACGCCCGTGTTCGACCGGGTGCTCTTTGTTTCTAGGGCATTTGTTAGCTCGTCTTTCTCCTCGCTCGGTGGAAAGATCCTTGGGTGGGTCGGGCGTAAATCGATGAACTCTTTGCATCATTGCTTCGTCTTATTTGCTCTTGAATGATAAATTCGAGAGACAAGATATCTGCTCTCGCTAGCATGTAGTGCTTCACTCGTCCGTAGTCAGACTAAGGGACTTGTGCCGATCAATTGGAGCGCTTCTAATTCTGCCTCCCATTGAGCAATTTTACGCGTACCCACTCGTGCCAAGTCGTGGGGTGAGTATTCCTTCTTCGATGCTAATGTGGTCCTCTTTGGACTTCCTTGTCGCTCAGATTGCTTCATCGCCACAAACTCATCCCAAGATGGTGTAATCTTGGGTAGTCTCCGACGGTGACCGGTTTTGCTTCACATAATTTACGTTGACCTTGCCTTGAAGTTTCTCCACGCCACATCCATGGTCATCAATGCATCGCGACGACGAGTTCTTCAACTCCTTGGGAATTCGAATGTTCCTTTGAGCTCTATCCACAGATCCTCTTTGGTGGCTCGGGGCACTTTATGCCAATCCGAATAGGTGATTGGCACTTTCTCCCTTACGATGTACCCGCATGTTGACCTGTATTTTGCTGCTGCTTTTTTTGGTGCAACAGGGCCCCGATATCTAAGACCTCCGAGATGGTGTACCGCCTTGAGCTTCTTAGTTTTCCTCGTCCTCCTGCCTTGCAACAGAGCATCATCTGCAATAGCGGTGGAGGCCTCGGCAATTTCGGTGGTTGGCTAGAGGGTAAGGTACCTGCTCGGGCTCTCCTCCATTATAGGCTCAGTATCGGGCTCCATTAGAACTACTCAATAGAAAGGGAGATATTTCAGAGAGGGAAAGAAAATATGTACTAACTGAACAGGACAGACTAACAATTGCTTACTAGAATAAGATAGAAGATGTACTAACTGAGGACTATATTAGATCCTTAAAGTGCTTAGAGTTATTTGTTAAACTGTTCTTGTATGCTTGCTTTATGAGTTTGTCATACTTGGTTTTACAAGACTAAGTGAATTGTTCTTGGGAATGATATCAACTATCTCAGTAAAAAGACTAAGAGCAGGAGTTATAGATTAGCTCAAGAAGGTGTGGCCAGGTTTAAGGCCTGGGCCTGGGCCCTTTCTTGGTGAGTTTCTCTTTGCTAATACCTCTTCTCTTTATTTTAAAGGAATAAGATAGAAGATGTACTAACTGAGGACTATATTAGATCCTTAGCAAACTTATGTCATCCAAGAAGCAAGAATAACATAGACAAAATAATGCTTAGCAAACTTATGTCATCCATGAATTATGTCGATCTGCTACCTCAAAGAGGGGGTTTAAAAGAATCATTAAAAATTTGTTTTAGCTTCCGCTCAATCATTCACCCCCTTCTGATTGACGCCATCTGATCCTACAGTAATCGGTGACGATACAAAGCAGGAAAAGAAATGGATTATCTACTGCCCAATTCTCGTTCTCTTCTTCCCCAAGTCTTCCTTTCCTCCCTTAGTTCTTCCCGCTTTCCATCCAGGATCGCGCTAGATCAGGTTTGCAGGTGCGATTTCCTTTGTGTATCGGGCGGTTCATTACACGTGGCTGCCGATCGGGAACAATGGCGAGTAGTCGCACCCGAGCGAAGGCACGGGCCGGTCGGAGGAGGCTGGCTCGGTGGCAAGGGGCGGCCGGTGTTGATGGCGGGCCAGACACAATTAGGGTTAGAAGAGCGGTTAAAACAGACACACGATTTAACTAGAAAAATCTTATAAAGAAGGAAAAAATCACGAGAGACAATCCATTGTAATCTCTCAAAGTTTACATGTAAAAAGGTGATTTATATAGTCAAAAGAGTCTAAGTTGTAGATAATTTAGACTCCTATAGAGATATTGAGTATATTTCTAATAACCCTATTTTTGGATATTTGAATTATCTCTCTTTCCGTTCAAAAAATGCTACCGGTAGCGTCTTAGCATTGTCCATGTGTAAGTGCACCGTCTTAGCAGTGTCCATATATAAGATACGCTTACGTAAGTGCACCATTTTACATACACTTCGTTCCGTGCAAGATATCAAAATCCAATCCTTAATTGTATTGAATCTTTTCCTTTCCTTGAATGCATTTCTTCTTCATATTTCCTTTAACAAAAAGCAGCATGCATGGAAATTGGGGACCACATTACAACATATCTGTGCCTTGATTCTGACATGCACGCGCGTCTTTCTGCTTCGATCGCTCAGGGATTCCGGCAGGTGGGCGTCACCATGATCACCTTCGTGTGCTTCCTGGTGGTAGTGGTGGTTGCGCTGGCGGTGTGCTTCTTCATGGCGCGGGCGCTACGGCGGGCGGCGGTGCGGGAGGCGATGCTGAACGCCGACCTCGTCAGGCAGAAGGAGGCACTCTGGCAGGCGGAGCGCAAGAGCATGAACAAGAGCAACGCCTTCGCCAGCGCCAGCCACGACATTCGATCGGCGCTGGCCGCCATCGCCGGCCTCATCGAGGTATCCCGACCTGAGGCCCAGGCGAACCCCAGCGTCATGGACAACCTCAACCAGATGGACGTCTGCACCAAGAAGCTCCTTGGTGAGTCTGCAATTTGCATGTAGTTAATCTTTTTAAGCTTTGACCACTTGCATATACGAAAGTTACAAGATTGATCACAACAAACCCGTACAAGTAGGTTCATCGTAAAAAATATTGTAATTTCTTGCTGATATTTGTTACAAAGGTTATTGATATAATTTCAAGTTTGAAGAGTGCAATGTTCGCAATAGCATATATCTTTGATCGGATGGAGTGGAAAATTACGATCCATGTAGCTTTGTTTTTCAGTATAAAAGTAACTTTAGGAAATTTTGAACCTAGGAAGATAAAAGTATATTCATGGATGTTGTGTAACTTCGCAGATATACTGAACTCGATACTAGACACAAGCAAGGTCGAGTCAGGAAAGATGCAGCTTGAGGAAGTTGAGTTCAGCATGGCTGATGTCTTGGAAGAATCTGTGGACATGGTCAATGTCGTGGGTATCAACAAAGGAATCGAAGTGGTCTGGGACCCTTGTGATTTCTCTGTCCTGAAATGTGAGAATGTCATAGGGGACAGCAAGAGATTCAAACAAATCCTTGACAATTTACTTGGCAACGCCCTGAAGTTCACACATGAAGGGCACGTCGTTCTACGGGCTTGGGCGAACAGGCCAATCGCAAGGAACTCCATCATTGTTCCTTCGAGATTCGCTTACCGAAGGCGCGCTGGCAGTTTCTTCGGTTGCTTGTTTGGAGCAAGGAAAGATTGCACCGAGCAGAACTCTTTCAATCCCATGCAGAATGATCCCAACTTGGTTGAGTTTTACTTTGAGGTGGTTGATACTGGCATAGGGATTGCCAAGGAGAAGAGGGAGTCTGTCTTTGAGAACTATGTTCAGGTAGAAGGACATGGAGGCACTGGTTTAGGGCTTGGAATTGTCCAATCTTTTGTGAGTTATATCCTTTTTTTTGTTATTACTCTCAAGTATCTATGACAGTTTTTTCTTTTCTCCTTGTAAACTGTTGCTTAATTTTGGCTAGTATTTGTTGTTCATAGGTTCGCCTGATGGGTGGAGAGATCAGTATTAAAGACAAAGAACCAGGAGAAACAGGAACATGCTTTGGGTTCAATGTTATTCTGAAGATTAGTGAAAGGCAAGAAGTTGAAGATATAGAAAAAGGTACAGCAACAATGAGTGATTCCAACGTCCGGACCTCGGTGTTCAAAGAACCCAACTGCTTTAAGGGTGGACATTGTCTTCTTTTTGTTCATGGGGATGAGACCAGAAAAATCTTGCAAACATGGATGGAGAACATTGGGATGAAAGTTTGGCTGATCCCACAAGTCGAGCTCATCGCTTCTACTTTGGTGAAGGTGCATTCTACTAGTATTTTGCCTTCGAGGACATCGTCACCTGCCATCGATTGCGACAGCACGGACCGGTGTTTCAGCTCCAAAGAAATGGTCAGCCAAGTTTTGCCAATGGCGTTGAGGAACAGCAATAACTTGGGAGGCAACTTTGGATGGCACCATCCATTTGGTCTGCTTGTTATCATTGACGTGTCCAATGGAAGATTACATGACATTTGCAGAGAGGTGACTCACTTCGTCAAAATCAAGTGTCAATTTCCATGCAAAGTTGTCTGCTTGGCTGATTTGAAGACCTCTTCTGAAGATTTCACAAGGTTTAGGGAGATAAGCTGTGATCTTGTCCTGCGAAAGCCGATGCACGGATCTCGGTTATACGCCCTTCTGAGGATCTTGAGGGACCTCCATGTCTCACCTACACAACAATCATCTCAAGTTAGTCCTGACAATGCCGGCACTACTCAGCAAGATTTTCCAGAGAATGGTATGAATGATTTGCCAGGGGCTGCTTCATTAGCTGAAGCTGCATGTTCAGCTCAGGAACCGAAAGTCGAAGATGATAAGCCATTGGCTGGGATGCGTGTCTTGCTGGTTGAAGACACTTTGGTGCTGCAGACTATTCAAAGGAAGATGTTGAACCAACTAGGAGCAACTGTTGAAGTAGCAGTAGATGGATCAAAGTCTGTTGAGTTGTTCAAAGTTGCACTTGAGCAAGCAAGTGTTAAAAAAGAGGATACAGTTTTGCCCTTGCCCTATGATGTTATCTTCATGGATTGCCAGGTTTGTTTAAACCAGAACTTCTAGTACCAATACAATCTTGAACTACTTGTCATTACTATCTGTGCTATGTTGTTCTTTCCGCTAGTAATGTCACCAATCAATTCTTTCGTTGTTCAGTTAACTGGGAGCAACTAATCTTTATATGACAATTTTTCCCCTTTACACAAGTCTTGATATGGAGATGGTTTTGACAGTACTAGTATTTCTTGTTTTAGATGCCCTTGATGGATGGTTATGAAGCAACAAAGCGCATTCGCGAGGAAGAAAACCACCACGGAATTCACACTCCAATAGTTGCATTGACTGCTCATGCCATGGAGGAGGATCTGCAGGAGGCTATTCGAGCCGGGATGGATCTCCACCTGACAAAGCCAATAGAAAGGAAAAGAGTAGTAGAAGCCGTTCGCCATGTCCGCAAATATAACAATTGATGCTATACATTTCCCCATCGCATGAAAAGAACTTACACAGGTGTTTTCAGTAAGTAGGATGATGACAATAGTGTATATCTGGCCATTATCTGCAGCTAGTGATCTTTCAGTATCAAGAATTCAACTAGAGCGTGTATCTTTAGCAGCAGGCAGCAGCTGAACTTTGGTGTCGTAGCAAACCGGGGTGTATGTAGATTTTAATTTTGATTATTTATGTCATGTCGAATTTCCAGAAATATTTATGTCATGCCGAGCTTCCAGAATTTCGGTTTGAGACATTTGTGAGTGCAACATAGAGTAGAGGTTATGTTGTTGCTGTCACAACAATGCTTTGCTTAGAGCTCCAACGCCTTTGCAAACATTCCACCCGAAAACAAAATTTGGCACAAGTTTGATTAGATGAGGCGCTGAGATTGCATCATTATATTTGCTTCTTGTTTTGATATAACCATGATCATTTCCATAACCCACTCTACAGGAGAGAGAAAGTACAGATTACAAGCCATTATCCCTAGCTAGCAAGTTGGTGTCCCAATACCTAGTGTACACAACACTAGATACAGTAACACACATCAGGCAGCATACCTGACGATTACCCTAAACAATGTACTGTACAATCTCCTCTCGTCTGTAGAGGACTAATCTATAAATAATAATAACTCTCATATGCAGGCACCAAGTGAAAAAAAGTCACACCCCAGGTCGCTATCCGTGAACGACACATCATCCTTCTCCTGCATTGCAATGAGAATTAGGCTTCAGCAAATCACAATTCTAGGAAATATAGGTTTACCGAGCTTGGCTTAGTATAACGATTTTGAAGGCTTGTAAATGCTTTGAAGGCTTGCAAACTAAAGTTGATGATTGACAGGCTTGATGAACCTGCTAGTGTAATTGACTCACTTGTTTACATTCTGAGAGTGAGTTGTGCCAATACCTCCCCAACATAGAAGTCGAAGATTTAGGGCGTGTGGTTTCATAAAAATTAGGTGTGTGTCAATACAGTAGGCACTACAGATGTCTAAAGTTAGAGATATTCTACAAAGGTCTGAACTCTGAAGTACGGGAACCAATTTGAAATTTACTAAATTAAGTGGTAAAGACTACGGAATAAACGTTAAGCATAACAGTCCTAATATTCATACAGAACAGACACACCAAGAAGGGACAAGATATTCATGTAGAGAAGTCGTGGAATTTTTTTAAAAGAGGAAATTAAAAAAGTAGCAGTCAACTAGTTAAGTCCTTACCACTTTGATTATGGAATTGAGAAGGCCATCAAAATTGCAGCTACTTGAATTAAACCCACCCTGCATCTTTGAAATACCCAAATCATACATATTCTTCTGTTTCAGTTTATCTTCTGATGTTAATGTGTCAATCTTCATTTCTGGAACAAGTGATGGCATGATTGAATCTGTCTGTTCAGTCACAGTGGCACCAACACTATAGTTAAAACTTCCATTGTTCAATCTTTGGTTATGCATATGGTCTTGTTTCATTCCATCCACTTTATGTCTAGAATTGCTTGCAACTCCAAACTGCAAGTAATTTGGACGTCCCTCAGTATCAGCAGGAAGCAACATTGTACTGCCAGAAGAACTAGCTCCACCTTTGGTATTGTTGGCTGCTGTAAGGCTGTCAATGCTTACTAAAAATTTTCCTTTTTGGCTTATCTCTTTTTCTGAAGCCGCAAAGCTAGCATCCAATTTTGCTGCACCAGTACTATCGAATGGACTGTGCAATGGTAACTTGTCAGCAGAAAAGACATCATTTATTGTAAGGGTACCCTGCTGGGATACACTAGAATCCTGCAAATTAGTGGAAACTCCAACAGTCCTTTCAAGTAGTCCTGCACTCTCAGGTGGCATTCTTATTGATGGATGGACTCCAACTTTGATTTGTGTGCACTCCAAAAGTTCTTGCGGTGGCAATGAACTGCTTGTAACTCTTTGAAGTGTACCAGACATAGTGTTAGCCAGAGCACTCTCAGGAAAGACAGTAGACAAATCATTAGTTTCTTGATGGATCCACTTCTGTTGGAGTAGGGGCTGCCCAAGCGATGTGGTCAAGCCTTGCGTTAGATTTGCCTGCTGGTTTTCTTGTAAGCTCACAATTTGAAATTTATTGGTATCACCAGCACAATGACTTACTGCACCATTGCTTGTAGCACTTTGAATTGCCTTGGAAGGAGCAAGCTCCTGAAGCCCAAATGCTGCCGCACCAGTTCTACTTAGCAAGCCATGTGGATTGAATGATGAAAGAGCAGCAGAAGAGGCAAAAGGTTGATAGCTATTAAGTCCCTCAAATGCTCCCATGTGCATAAAGGAGGGGTCTCTACCTCCAAAAGCAGCAACTATGCTAGCTTGCTGTGATGCCACAGCACTAAGTCGTTTGAGGTAGAGCCTGTACTTCTGCATGGCATATAAAGTCAACTGATTAGAGATGAAAGAAAGTATGTAATCAGTAAATCACAATTACATATATTCCATGCATGAGATATACAATCATAACTACTTCCTGATTTGATGTGGAGATTCTTGCTAAAATTGTACATGAAAACAATAGATCAAAAACAATCTGAGGAATTTTCTTCAACTTATTAACGGAAAGGTATACAACATGGTTTACATATATAGATTATGTAGTCTGGACTAATTCAGGGTGGTCCCAGTGTCTTTCTTTTAGCTGATTTGTAGAAGTGAAACAATGTAGCCAAATTCTAACAGTAAACTTGTACAGCAGTACAAAGTTATTTCGAACATTTTATAATGGTACTTAACTAGTTAGGTTTAATCTACTAATCAACTTGATTGGAGGAAGAATGATCAAGCTACTATTTACATGAGATGTCTCCATGTTCAGGGTTTCTGAGTGATTCGGTAAAATTGAGTTGCATACCTCTTATATATGACTTGTTCCAAACCAACTGAACAAATGCAAAAGCACAGAAAAATGTCATGGTGAAATGATGGAACTACCAAACTACATTATCCGATTCATCCTGCACAAACACCAGGAAACTGGCACAATATCTTTGCAACATTTTAGTCAGCCGTGATACAAAATTAAGATCTGCTCTGCAACTCTTAGTTGTATCAATACTAAAGGCACAAAAAATAGAGCTCATGTTTGAACAGTTGCTGACAGATGGCCCCTTAATTTGACCCAGGACAATAGGCCACCTGGCAGCCAATGTTAGTAAGGAATATGTGAAGTTCTTGTTTCTGTGTATCGCAGGCTCATGAATAAAAGAAAAAGAACTGAAATAATTAACGATGGCAATAAATTCCATACAGCCATACCTGTAGATGACTCGCAACATTTTCCCTGGTGAGTTTCTCCACATTCATAAGCTCAAGTATTCTTTTTGGTACAGCTTCTGCATCAACAGACGAGAAAGGACATAGCATAAATAAGTTGCTGCAACCTGCAAGGACATTTAACAAAAAGCAAAAAGGAAGTGGGAGGTTCTTACTATCAATTCCAAGCTGGTTGACAGCAGCAACAAATTTCCGATGCAATTCAACTGACCATACAACTCTTGGCTTCTTTGCAGCTGAGGGTTCATCATTTTCTTGAATATCGTTCTCCTCACCTTCATCTTCCTCTTCACTATGCAGTTCCTTCCTCTTCCTGTTGATCCTCCCACTTTGATCAGACGACCCACAAGTAACCTGGCTGGGCACATGGAATGAATCTGTGCTCAGTGGCTTATTGAATTCTTTGTACAAATCAGGATTGTTGTGTTCGCGGTTACTGAACTTCCTCCTAACAACATGCTGCCATATATTCCTAAGCTCTTCGATGCGAACAGGTTTTAGGAGATAGTCACAGGCACCATGAGTTATCCCCTTCATTACAGTTTTTGTCTCTCCATTCACTGATAACACTGCACGGATTATACTTGATTAACATCCACATTTTAAACATGGAAACACCATTACTCAACAAGCACCACTTGCTACCAAGAACACTGGCTAGAATAGGAATTTCTGAACTTACTGATGACAGGGAGGTCCAATTCAAGCCCTACAAGCTCAAGGAGCTTAAAGCCGTCCATGTCAGGCATATGGACGTCACTGATAACCAGATCAAACATGTCCTTGTTCTCCCTTAACAGCTTCAGTGCAGTAATAGCCTGGTTGGTTGTTGTTACTGTTAAGGCAGCAGAAGGTGCTCTTATCAGTTTACAATTGTTGAAGCGATACAAAGCAATTTATACATAATTACATATTGCATTGCGTTGTAAGACCATTGACACATCCAGAAGTTCTAAAACGACGGGAATACTATCAAATCCAGAAGTATAAGCAAGCATCTGTAAAATATCTGACCGTAATATGCATGTCAGATCATGAAAGGAAGAAATTTTTTACTCTACATGTGGCAACTCTTGCAGCTACAGAAAGCATTTAAGCGATAGTATTTACTAACTCAATATATAGTACATTGCAAGCAGAAGAATAAATAAGATGAACAAACTTCAGCAATTTCAATTGTGAGAATAGATAACTGATAAGTGAAAGTACTGACCATGATACTGGCAGCGCCTAAGAAGGGTCTCAAGAACCTTGAGGCACACCGGGTCATCGTCGACAGCGAGGACCCGCATGCCGACCGGGAACTGATCTCTCTCCCTCCCCATCGACCCCTTCCTCTCTTCCATCCTTATGGCGCCCAAAAGCATCCCAATTTGAGCCAATTCAAAGCCGGAGACCAAGAAACAAGCCCAATAACTAAGTTTGTATGCACTAATAACTAAAACAGAAGCACCTTCAGGCCCCCAACACCTCCCAATTGACTCGATTCAAAGCAAGGAACCGCACCCTAAGACAAGACTCCCCAACTGATGAACTGAACCAATTGCCGGCAAGAAACGAAGCCTAGTTGGACACAATCGACCCAACCTGAGAAGCTAATGCCCACCAAGAGCAAGAAAGGGAGCTTTTCCTCAAGCCCTCCACATCAACGACACCTGAACCTCACACGCCCCAAGAAAACACCCCAATAACCAATAACCTGAAACAAAAGAACACAAAAAGAAAAGCCAAAGCCCAAAAGGCTAGCAACTGCCTACTGCCAAAATTACACCGGGAAAAGATAAGATCAGCAAAAAGAAAATAAAAAGGCAGGTGGATTTGGGCCAGTAGAGACGAGATGGGAGAAGACTTCAAGAACAAACCCGCAGCTCCTCCATCATTATTGAAGGCAAGTGGTGGGAAAGCAAAAGGGAGGAGGCCAAAAGAAAGCAAGGAAACAAAAAGCAGACAGTGACCATCCAGGTGACCAAGCATGCAAATGCAAGCAAGCCAACTAGCAAACCCCCCCAGCGCCCTGCTCTGCTCAGTTCAACCACACCACAAGAAGAAGAACCCTGCCGCAGCAACAGCACAAAGTGTGTTGAGACTTGAGAGCTTGAGATTGCTGTTGTTTTGAGGGGGAGAAGCAGCAAGCAGAGAAGGATGGGGATACCAAGGAATGTTTGGGTGTCTGATTTATAAGGGTCAGAATGGCATGGGGGATGATGACTGGTGAGTGGTGACAAGTCTGCACAAGAGATTAAGAGGAGAGTGTGGACTGAAGCCCCGAAACCACGGCTCCGACTGTTGTGCAATCATGCTTCTCGTGTAATCATCATACAATCTAACTAAGAAAAGTTTCAAAAAATTCTGAAAAAAATCATGGATGTACATCTCATCTTACCCCATCTACATATAAAATTTCATGATCAAATTCGTCCTATGCTAGAAGTTACAAAAAAGATAAATTTGAGGTGCATTTGAACTATTCAAGTTTGTTAGAAATTTGTTTTTTTTTGTAACTTCTAGCATAGGACGAATTTGATCATGAAATTTTATATGTAGATGGGGTAAGATGAGATGTACATCCATGATTTTTTTCAGAATTTTTTGAAACTTTTCTTAGTTGGATTGCACGGTGATTGCACGGGAAGCATGATTACACAGCAGTTGGAGCCCGAAACCAGAGACTTCCAATGAGAGTTTTGGGAACTCTGGTGAAAAGCAAATGCTAATGAGGAATACATGCTACTGTTGAGTGGTCATTAAAAAAAGTCTGTTGTACCATTGAGAAATCAAGGTGTTTTTTTTCTTCTTTCCATGCCGTTTTAGGCTCAACAATTTGACGGCACTACATTCTGTCTGGCTAACAATGTCAAATCATCAGTCGTTACTAAATTAAACCCTCAGCTCTGTATATGCTTGTTTTTTTAAGGTTGTGCTATTTTTATTTCCGGTGCGGTTCAAAAGGAACTATCTTTTGTACGACGAAAAACTAACGCTGAATGGCTAAAAGCTCTCAGAAAAGGAGAAATATGCTAAGATTTCTGCAAAGGAAAGGAAAATCGTCTGTCATCTAATTCGGCGGACCGTAGCAATCAACGAGAAACATTAGGCGTTCTCTAAAAAGGGAAATGTGCTAGGAAATTCTAAGGAAAACCATATAGATGGCCCTTAATTTAGTGATTGCTGTTATGACTAATCAACGAGCACAGTTACATGTTATTCGTAGCATATTTAAACTCAAAATATAAGAGAATCCTAAACCATATAACAACTCATTAAAATGTACTCAAAGTCAACTACTGAGTTGTGAAAAAAAATAGGATTTTAATTGTGTCATATACTTGACCACGACGTGCAATTGCACGGGCTAGATGATCTAGCTTTAAAAAGTTCACGTAATATTATTATTACTTAAAGGACAATGTACTGTCTAAAAACGACGTATCTAAAACTGGATTCAAATAACAAAACCCAAGAACAGAAATTGGAACGTTGTCCGCGCCGAAGCAGTCGATAACATTACTCCACTGAAATCACAACATTATTACTGCCCACCGAGGACAGATGAATGCTCTGGATGCACCGCTCCGTAGGATCTTAGGCGGCCTTACACGTCGAGTTAAAACGGGAATCTCTATGCAGCGGAATCATAAGCTCAAAGCTCGTACGTACCAAATCCGAAAACTTAATAATCCAGCTACTATCTGTTAAGAACACGGTCTCTACTGTTTAAATGCCGCAGTTTTATGTGCACTACAAATCTGCAACGTATTTTGAATGCTCCGGTTCTTTCTTTAGTGGTTAAAACAATTCTAGTGCATGGAAGTGGTGGATGATCAATAAATACTTTCTGTCTAAATTTATAGGATTTATTTTCTTTTGATATATAGACATAGTAGATATTAAAAATAAAGGATAATTTGTATTATAAATAGACTACACTACTTATTATCTCTAAGCACTATATCCAATACATGCATGTAAAGAACATCAAGTAAATTTGAATATTTACTAGGGGTTTAAAGAAACACCATATTATTTTTTTATTAGAACATAAAACACGTCTTATATTTATGAATAAAAATATTTAAAAGATATATACTATAAATTTAAACGAAGGAAATACAATACAGTGTTCATAGATCTGTGAGTTTAAACACCGTGGGATTTGGCATGTGCGCACCCAACAGTGTCAACCGGAGTCTACAAAAAAAAGTCAACCGGGGCGGGAGCTGTGGCTATAGCCGGTCCAGCCCTAGCCCCTAGGTAGTAGGTACTCCCCTTAAGACTCAGTGAAATTTTTACTATAGTAGCCTCCAGGATAATCTATTTTTCGAAAATAGCCGTTATGAAATTGTAGAACTAACCTCTTAAGTCCAAATACAGCGCTCGAGAACCGCTGAATAATTTTTTTGTTTATTTTTAGCAGTCTGAAACTGCTAAAAATTTTATATTATTTGTAGCAAACGGGAAAAATGTTTCTTTAAATTCCGGCGGCCAGAGTCAACTGGATAATTTTTTCCCACAAACCAGCGTATTAGCGGTCAATGCTCACATATTCAAATCATGAACATGACGCAGCAGAACTTGTTTAATTTTGTCCAGGGTTGAATCCATCAACCATCTCGATCGATCCGATCGTCTATATATGATGGGTCTGGGGGACAGGCACGCAATTACCCCATACAAATCATACATAATACGTTGGGCCCAATCGACCCAGGGAAATTCATTGCAAAATCGATTTGTTTCATGATGTCAAGTTGTCAACCGATCGACCTGCATGCGACTTCGCCTTCGTCTCCGGCTCCGTCCCGTCCCGGCCACTAGCTATCACGACGTACATTCACAGCAATTGCTTCGTCCTTTACTCTCGCCAATGGCATGGGAGAGGCAATCATGCGCGATGGATTTCTCGCAGCCCTTGGTCATTTATGAACGGATCCGAAGCTACCGTCTCTTCGAATCCCGAAGTTAATGAGAAAGATCCATGCGCAGAACGTTTGGGGGAAAAAAAGGATAACGCGCCACCGTAAACGAGCGCTACGAGGGCAGTCCTAACTCTCCATCTTAGGCCCTGTTTATTTCAGCTGGGGATTGTGGAAAGCAGCTTTTAAAAACTAGATTGTAAAAGCTGGATTGTTAAAAAGCTGGAGGTTGAAAAGCTTATGGTTGTTTGGTAACCCGATTATAGTTAAGAGGCAATGGTGGGTAATTTTGTTGAAGTTGGGAAAGCTAGGGAAAACTAGGGCAATGGTGGCTAATTTTGGTTGAAGTTGGATGGGTATTGTGGTCTTTTGTAAAAAAAAAGGAAAAGTGGGGAAGAGTGGATTATGGGATTGCTACAATCTGCCTCAGATTGTTATAATCTAGATTAAAAGCTTGCTATTTGTTGCCCTTCCAGCTTTCAAAAGTTGCTTTCCACAATCCCTACCTGAAACAAACAGGGCCTTAGCTGATGTCCATATAATTAATTACACTGCTAATTAAGCAAAAATCTGATGTGGCATAAGAATTAAGGAAGAGAGAGAAGGAAAAACAAAGAAACCATGTTGCATACACGAAACTGGGTTGGCGCGGGCATCAAGACACAAGAACGAAAAAATCGGCGTTAGGTGGGCTACTTCGTCCCCCCCGTTTTCTCACCATCCTGATCCGTTGCACGCACCTCCGTTCATGCATGCACCACAAACACAGCGCTTGTGGAAACTATGCTAAGAGATATTTATTGCTCTCTCTCCTCTAGACACTGCTTATGAAAACCATGGGTTATGATCGCTCTAAGTCAAGCGCCCCTCATTTTAGATACTGAGATATGATTAAAATTTTAAAACCTTGACTATTAATATCTTTTAAATATTTAAATTGGATGTATAAAAATTATTTATGTAGATTTGTCTTGGATTGGATGTATAATAACTTTCATAATATTATAATCTTATTAGATTTTATAAATATATTACAAAAGAAATTAGTGGTCAAATTAAGTTATGTTTTGTTGACCGTGTCGATGTCCAAACCGACATGTATTTGTAACAGAGGGGGTACATCCTTGTCCATTTTAGATGCGTTGACCAAACATGAGTTGTTAACCGGTGTGGCAATCGTATCTTACGGAAAGTCACTGTTTGAATTCTACCGGCTCTAATGCGGCTTTATCTGTATTTTTTAGGATCTAATCTCATGATCTCTCGAGTTTTGAACCTAAAAGTTACTCCCTCTGTCCAAATTTATAAGGTATTACCATAGGGATGGCTACCACCCCTACGAACAAGCGAGAGGCCTTCAAAAAGGGCCAGGCCAACTCCAAGGGGGTGCAGGCACAAGGAAGGCTTCGGAAGGCATAAAGAAGGCTGTGAAGAGCATGAGGAAGGCCTCGGCAATAAGCTAAAGGGGCGATCGGTCCTTCGGCCACCCTCCTCGGATGACCCGATAGGGCACTGCTAAGGGGTCAAGCATCCTAGAAAGGAAGCTTAGGTGTGCTGGGATCATCACATCAAAAGGCTAGCTAGACGAGAAGAAAAGGCCCATAAGACTTCTATGACTCTAGAGCCCTTGTAGGATATTATTGTAATCTCGCCCCTTATCGTGAGGGGTCTTATAAATAGCCCCAAGCTCATGTACTAAACGGGCGAAACAAAAGATATCAAATAAACAAAAACACATTGTTCATTCCTGTATTTACCTAATCAAGCTTCCTAGCATCTAGGGACCTCGAGTGCGTCCTCATAGGGGGTGGACCCGAGGGCCTTTTTTTTATACCATTTGGCCTATAGCCATAACATACATGTTTTTTGAATGATCTTGTTTATAAATATAGAGTGTATTCATGTCCAAATGCAAAATTAGTATAATATTTTCTTTTATAGCACTAAAAAATATCTAACTTTACTTTATATTCTCTACATGTATACATTGAATATAGTATTTAAAAATAATAATTAAGGATATCTAGTTATTTTTAACATCTCATTAGTCTACATGTCAAGAGAAAATATATTTTATAAACTTAGATAAGCGAAGTATACAGATAATGATCCTTAAAATATGGCCTAGTTTTCAACCTTAGAGGGAGCGCGAGCGGGTCTATTTCCGTGAACGAAGGTGGCCAAGAGACATCAAAACGTCCGTGTGTCACGGTCAGTTGAGCTGCTACGGATCGATGGGATCGATCCTTCAATTAAACCTTGCGCAGTTGCGCTTCTCGCCGCAGAATGCACCAGCACCAGCATGCACGTTCATTAATGCGTCGCAAAAATGCTGCGTTCGGTTCGATCTGCAAGAAGCAAGATCAGAGATCGACCGAGCGAGTGTACTGACTCGATAGATCGATATATATATCCACGTATATGTCGGCCGGATTTTTCCCGGGCACGTACGTACGTACATGCATGATATAACCTGCTGCTGCAACGTGTGTACTGCTACTTATGTCCATCTATCTACCAGAAGTATGGAACTATTTTCATATATATATATATATGAAAAATATCTTTTACTTCCGGGTGTAGTTACTTCCACCTTTGAAATACTACCTAAACGAACTTGAAATACTCTTTTATCACTTTGGGTACACTCATATACTAATAATAAGATATTGCAACGTGAACCGCATGAAAAAATTGCAAGAAAGTATATAGTTTTAGCGTATTTTACAAATACCTATATATATAGACGTAAAAAGGAGTATGTTAAAAAAATTATACATACCACCTCTAAAAAAATATAAATACTACCAAGCTAGTTTTATATGCTCGTATACTACACGTACATACCTTTCGTTGTGCGAGATACTCTCTATGTTGTGAGATACAACATAGGGAGTAATTACTCCCGGGAGTAGGAAAGAGGCTTCCTACTCTTTCCTACTCTATATATGTATGTATGTATGTATGTATGTATGTATGTATGTGTATATCTCTATTAATATAAATTTGCGTTGGTGACAGCGGTCCGTTCTTCCTAGCCCCCCTCCTCCTGCGATATCTCCAATAATAGCCGATTATTATAGCTAATTATTCTTTCCTGATTTACAGCCAGCCATATGTCTCTAAATATAGCTGATTATTATAGCAAAATCTCTGATTATTACTAGTAATTAATAGCCGGCCAATCATTCCTTTTGTACTATATATATGTTGTACAGTTTTCACAGAATAAATCAAGAGAATTCATTCAAAATCTCCCATGTCGTACCGCCGCGGCGAATGAACTGATCAATAAGTGACGGACCGACGTATATGGCCGCGAGGCGCAGGAGGCCGAGCACCGATCGAAGAGTAATCGCGCTATAATGACACCAAAGCGCGACGCCACCGGTGCCGTGACCCAGCCACGGCGATTGGACGTGAACAAAGCGACGACGCTTAGCGCGCTGTTCGGCGAACGGTGACGCGTCATCGGCGGTGAAAGTCATTGGCATACTTCTTGGAGATAAACGGGTTAATCCAGCTGAACGTCACGAGAGAGAGAAACGATGTGGCGGTGCACGGCGTAGCGGGCACCTCGGCGTTGGTGTTTTCTGGTTCATCTTCATGGGCTTCGGCGTCATGGCCGGTGAAGCCAGTGATGATTAGGTACGCCAGACGCATGGAGACGAGTAGGCCGGCAAAGGCGGGAGGGTCATCTGGGAAGAGCAGCGAACCGTCAGCGCAGCGGACCACCGCCGAAGAGGAGAAGAGCACGGCGCCGAGGACGGTGGCGATCCAGAAGACGCGGAGGTGCAAAGACTAGGTGGCGACGGTAGCCTCTTTTTTCGAGGCGACTGACCACGCGGCCATGGCGTGCACGACAAAGTGGGCGGCGAGAAAGGCGGGCTCCACAGCGCGCCATGGCGTGCTCAGCAGGAGAAAGAACGCGATCGCAGAGCGCCAAGGGTCCGTAGAATGGCGGTGGTGTGCAGCGGCGCCAGACTCGAGGAAGCATTGCAGTCGCCTCGCAAAGGCGGCGGATGACGAGGACGAGCGAGGCGACGAGGAAGATAAGGTCGACGGCACCGAGGAGCGCGCACTGCGGGCTAGACGAGAGGAAAAGGAACGCGAGCTGGTAATATAAATTGCAAAAAGGGATAAAAATGATTGATTGATTTTTGAGATTGGTAATATATATTGCTACGTACGTACAATATATTTGGTTTTAATTCATATCGGAGAAGAACCATAAAGACTTTTATAATCGGGAGAAATAGATGTTTGATCTTGTAGCACAATATTCTTTTATTGCTTGACCTTTATGTTTTGTTACCAATTTTATTTTTCGTAGCAACGCATGGGCATTGATCTAGTATATGGTATTATATCTAGTGTAAACCCTTTTTACCGTGCAAACTCCATAAAACCCAAGTGTGGAAGTTTTGAAAAATTAATCAAAAAATTACCATACGTAGGGGAGGTGAGTTTCTACAATCTTATAAAATTTGAAGACCAAACTCAATCATATTTGAAAGATTTAAAAAGACAAACAGCAAAATAAATAGTGCTAAACAGTGAAAAATCACTATTTAGGTTAAATTTATCTTTTTCATATCATTCAAATGCGATTGAGTTTGATATTCAAATTTTACAGGATTCTAGAAACTCACCTCTCCTACATATAATAATTTTTTAAATTTTTTCAAAATTTTTCCACGTGATTTTCACGGAGTTTTCTGTTAAGAGGGATTTACACTAGATATCTCCCCTATATATATGTATGTATCTAGGGTTGAAAATGGTTTGGATATTTTCTGACCGATCTGGCCGACCGCCGCACTCCTCCGAGCAGGCAAGCTCGGGAAACTGAGGCGCATGCTCGGGGACGAGCTTGGTCGTGGTCGGGGCAAACCCATCAGCTGGTCTGTCTGAGGATCTTCCTTGGGGACACCGTCCAAGGGTAAGTATGGTCGACCGAAGATTGGCTGCCGGGTATGATGGTCTTTATGGAAATTACCCAATCCCCGACAGCTAGCCCCCGAGACTCAAGTGGTTCTGACAATTTTTGGGAACCGTACCTTTATTGGACAGTTTTGAAAATTGTGCCGTCGCGCGTCGATTCACGAACAGGCGGGAGCGGTTTTCTGTCCGTTCGACTTCTCCGCCTATATATATTTGGCGGGGACAGTATTGAGAACTTCTTCACTTCTGTCTCGCAATCAGACCTCGAAATCTTCCAAGCTCCAAACTCTTCCATCCCTGCGCCTTCTTCTTCAACCTTCTTCATGCGAAGTTCGGTCCGAGTAAGATCAGCAAGGAGAGGCTGCAGATCCTTGAGGACTTCGGCTATCTCGACGCGGGCACCTAGCGCACCCCCGATGACGAAGGAGCCCCGGTGCCACGCAACGACGAGATCGTCTGCTGCGATCTCTACACTGTCAATGGGCTTAAAATGCCCAAGAGTGAGTTCCTCAAATCCGTACTCGCTCAATGCGAGTGCGAGATTACTAACTTGAACCCCAATTCCATCCTTGTCTTGGCCATCTTCTCGCACCTTTGCGAGGGATTCGTGGGCATCTTGCCCACGGCGAGCCTCTTTTTTCATTTTTACTCCTTGTTTCGCACCGGTGAGGCTTCTCCCACCGGTTCCGCATACTTTCGCCTGCGACTCAACCAGCCATACAAGTATCCTTTCTTCACGCTTAAGGGCTCGGTGTCGGGTTGGGCCGATTTCTGGTTCTACTTGAAGAAGGCAGAGGGAAGCACTCTCGCTACTCCGGAGGCAAGCGCTGGCCGTCGAGACCCCGCGTCCACCTGTGCAAGCCGAGGAGGAGCGGACGCTGATGACGATCAGCGAGCTCACCAACATGGGGCTCACTGGTCGAGACATTGTTCGGGACTACCTCAGGTACCGGGTGTCCCCTTTGAGGAGGAGGGAACACGCCTTCTTCAAGATCTCCGGGTGGCAAGACCTCACCCGGGAAGCTGACTCTGGTAAACTTCTTGGACTTAGGTAATTTTTGCTTTTTGTTCATGATTTCTTCTTGTGCTAACTCCTTCTCTTGATCGGTTGTAGCCCCGAGCAATGACTGGGTGGAGAAACGGGTTGCCGAGATATTTGGCACCCCTAAGGGCAAGGAGCTCGAGCATGGACGATAGGTCCCAAGGAATGTGCTCGAGCGAGACGAAGTGGTAAGCCTCCTTACGATTCATGCTTGAGGGAACACATCCCGAGCATCTTCTGATGTTTCCTTGCTTTTGACAGGAGAAGATCGTGACTTGAAGCGGTGGTTCGACCTTAAGCATGTCACTGCCATGCCAAGGGGAGACCGCCCTTGCTGCCAAGACCAAGAAGGCGAGGGCAAGTGACAAGCTCTACCGCCATCGCCTCCTGCCCGACCATTGAAAAGGCGGGCGGCTTCGACCAGGAGCCCTCCTCAGCAACACTTGGAGTTCGCCGATAGGAAGGAGGTAAGCGACCTGAAGACATGGATGAAGGAGTACTCCGAGAAAAAACCAGTCGATAGCTCATGGTAACAGCCATGAGCAAAGCAGGCGGGCGAGGAGGTGAAGGATGCTGAGCGCAAGGCACTGGAGGGGGAGGTCGCCGAGCTCCGGGCTAAACTTGCCCGAGCTACTTCGGGCTCTCTAGTGGGAGAGTCCGAGGAAGAGGACGAAGATTCGACGCCTCTTGCCTTGAGGCACCGGCGCCCGAGGAAGACCCTGGAGGCGGTCGACATGGAGGATGTCGACCCCCTGATGGCACAGATCAGCCACGCTGCTGCGGAGAAATCCGAGCTCGTGGTTGCGGCGGTGGCAAGGACCGACGAAGATGAACGCAAAGAACTTGATGAAGGTAATTTTTTGCTCTTTGCATTTTCTCCTCTTTGTTTTGTTTGACCGAGCTAACCCCACTCTGTTGACGTGGGTGTGATAGCTCGTAGGGGATCTTTGGATATCGGGGCTGTGGTTGACGAGATTCTCGCTCGTGTCACAGAGAGGCAGCTTGCTCTTGCTGCCGATATTGTGATGGCCGAGCCTGTCGATCTCACGACGGCGGAAGACCTCGCCGACGACATCGATCCAGTCGCGACGCCTTTGCCCCGAGGGACCAACTCTCCAGTATGATATTACGCCCCGAGCACATTGATGCTCGGGAGAAGGAAGACGATCAAGGCAGCTCTGAGCGAAGAACATGCTTGGGGGAAGCGCGAAGTCCCCAGCGAATACACCACTGGGAGGAAGGCACAAAGCCCCCAAGCGAAATCCATGCTCGGGAAGAAGATGAGGGGGCCCTGGGCGAAATCCATGCTCGGGAAGAAGGCCGAGTCTCCCCGCCAAAGTCCCCATGAGATCTCATGACCAACCGAGCGACGCTCACCAAGGCCTTTTGGGATAATCTTTGCGTGCGTCTCCGCTGGGTAAGTGTACTTCATTTCTGAAAGTTTCCTCTTTGGAGACCGGGGAGAATCTAAGACCTTCTTGTCCACAGGTCCTCCAAGAGACCATGGTGGACTTCAATTTGGCGACTGTCCCCCCTAAGGTCGTGGCCAAACTCGCCGTCGAGCATGACGCCAAAGTGGCAGAGCTCGAGCAACAATTGGCCGACCTTAAGGCTTGGGATTTGGAGATCCAGACGAAGTGTCACTAGGCCGAGGAGAACGCCACCAGGAACAGAGAGCGGATATGCGAGCTTGAACTGAAGCTCGAGCAAGAACAGCAACGCTCTCAACTCTTGGAAGCGAAGGTGGACGAAATGAACCTAAGTCATGAGAGGCCGTTGAACTCACCGAACAAGACAAGGAGGAGATGAAGCGACTCTGCCAAGAGGCTCGCGAAGGACGTGAAGCTCGACGGCAGGTGCTCAACCTCGAAGCTGCGCTCGATGAGGCGAAGGAAAAACTTTCGACACTCAGAGGAGCAAAGCTAGGGAAGTAGCCTCCTTGTCTAGGACTCTTGATGTAATAATTTTTTTTGATAAATAGAAGATAATTTTCTTGAGACTTGCTTTTTGTCTTGTGTCTTGTGCCTTTGGAGTTCTATCCTTTTTGATGAGTGCCTGTATAAAACAAATGCGAGACGAGCAGACAAAAAAGGATACAAATAAGAGTATAAGTAGGACGAAAACGAGCGCGCGCTTTTAGAAAAACACGGTTGTGCGGTAGTTCGCCCCTACTAAGCCCCCGCTATGAAAGAAGGTCATGCACCTAGGTTGCGAGCACAAGCTCGTTCACAGGAGAGTTAGAAAAAAATGCGCGCTTTTCCCCCCGACCAAACCACCAATTTCTCCGAGTTGCGAGCATGGGATAGGTCGGGAGAAAGAAACGCGCGCGGCCTCAACTCCCTCAGCGTCTCGAACCCATGCCCCTAAGTTGCGAACATGGCCCTGACGAGGAAGAACGCGCGATTGCCCGACAGAGTGCACAACGACTGAACACGCGCAAATCAAGCTAAGGCTCTGGACCAACCGACAGGGTGTCTGTATACGATCGCGAACTTGTAGCGAAGAACTACTGCGGACAATAATCGGCTTATGAAGACTGCAGTCTCTGGTGGCGAGGTTAGTGATTTGGCACTAGTCGTGGCACTCTGTACGTTCTTGCGCACGCTAGCCGAACCTTAGGATAAGCCAATTGAAGCGAATGTTCCTGCCCGGGTGCGCTTGTCCCATCTCCAAGATCGTGAGGAAAAGAGTGTGCCCTTGTGCGAGACTGAGTCGGCTTACCAATGGGCAGTGACTTTAAAAATATTCACAAAATCTTGGAAAGAAAGGACTTCGCGCGGGCGAAAGAACTGAATTTTACAGGAAAAACCCGCTGAGCATACGCAAGGCGCGAAGGTAAATGAAAGCTAGACAAAGAACTTGCGCAGCTGGTCAATATTCCAAGAGCTTACAAGCACCCGACCGTCCTCCATCGCTAAGCAGATAGCCCCCGGGTGCGCCATCGAGACGACCGTGAACGGACCTTCCCATCTAGGGGACAACTTGTTGGCCTTTGACAGGTCCTGAATTCGACGTAGGACCAGGTCGCCAACTTGCAAGGTCCTTGGTCGGATTGATTTAGCCGCGTGCATACAAAGAGCCTGTAGGTAAACGGCGGATCATAGCAAAGCCCGCTCGCGTGTCTCCTTAGCGAGGTCTAGGTCAAGGAGACGCTCGAACTCTTGGTCAATGCTGTCGACCAAGTGCACTCTTTGAGAACCCAGCACTATTTCAGTGGGCAATATGGCTTCTACACCATAGATGAGCTAGAAAGGGGTTTCGCCCGTAGCCCGGCTCGTCGTAGTGCAAACTGACCAGAGGACGGAAGGAAGTTCGTCCACCCACGATTGACCGTGTTGGCTGAGGTTTTTGAAAACCCGCTTTTTGATCCCTTGTATAATTTGCCCATTTGCTCGTTCGGCCGCTCCATTGCTCTGCGGATGCACTACAGAGGCGAAGCAGACCTTTGTCTCGATGTCTTCACAGTAGGCTTGAAACAGTTCACTGGTGAACTGAGTACCGTTGTCTGTGATGAGGTGGTTAGGGACGCCAAAACGCATCACCACGTTACCGCGAAAGAATTTCCTGGCTGCTTGAGCCGAAATGGTTGACATGGGTTCGGCCTCAATCCACTTAGTGAAAGTGTCGACAGCCACGAGCAAGAATTTGCAGCCCTTCCGACCACGGGGGACAGGCCCGAGTATATCGACTCCCTAGGTCAAGAATGGCCATGAGAGCGGGATAGTTTGAAGCGCGTACACCGGCTGATGTGCCTTGCGGGCATGGAACTGGCATGCCTGGCAAGTCGCCACGATCGACCGAGCATTGGCTAAGGTCGTTGGCCAATAATATCCCAATCGGAAGGTTTTGCTCACGAGTGTCCTGAAAGACGAGTGAGCTCCGCACACTCCCTCATGGATATCTCTAAGAAGGAATTTACCCTCTTCTTGAGATATGCACTTGGAGAAGACTCCTAATGCTCCTTTGTGGTACAAGGCACCCTCGATCAACTTGTAAGCCGGGAACACTTAGCTTCTTCTTCGGGCAGTGTCCCATGTGCAAGATATTGGACGAATGGCATCATCCAATTTGCACCATGCTCGAGGAGAGAGATGCTACCGCACATCTCCGGCGCCTCCTCTACAAAGGGAATGGAGGGCTTGTATAAGTGCTCGATGAGCACCCCCGCTGGGCGGGCATTTGGGAGGAACTGACCTTGGAAAGGTGGTCAGTCAGGGAATTGTCCTTCCTGGGGATGTAGAGTACTTCGAAATTCCTAAAGCACCTCTCCATCTTCCTTACTTCAACCAAGTAAAGCACCATTGAGTTATCGGAATACTGATACTTCTTATTAACTTGGTTGACGACCAACTGTGAATCGCCCCTTACAGTTAGTCGCTGGACTCTGAGCTTTTGCATGCTTGTAGCCCGGCCAGGAGGTCTTCATACTCCGCCGCATTATTGGTCGCAGTGAAGTGTAATTGGATGGCGTACTGGAGTTGATCTCCCTGTGGGGATACCAGCATGACCCCAGCCCCCGAGCGCTCGTAGGCTCGTGACCCGTCAAAGTACATGGTCCAGCGACCTTCCTCAGATCCATCGAGCTTGGTAGCGGGTGGTATCGGATTCGTCCATTCCACTACAAAGTCTGCCAGGATCTGGGATTTAATCGCTATGCGGGCTGAGAAGTGGATATCGAACTCGGCGAGCTCCATAGCCCATTTTGCTATTCGACCATCGGCGTCTTGATTTCTTAGGATCTCCCTAAGTGGAAAGTTGGTCGGAATAACGACCTTATGGGCTTGAAAATAGTGGCGCAGCTTTCTTAAGGCCATGAGCAACGAGTACAAGAGCTTCTGAACCTCAGGGTACCGCTCCTTTAGTCCATGCAAAACCTCGCTGACATAGTAGATCGGTCGCTGCGCCCCGTCTCGTTCGACCGTCAACACCGCGCTTACGGCCTGTGGGGCTGCCGTTAGATATAGCAGAAGCGCTTTCCCAAACCTTGGCATGGTTAAGACAGGTGGGCTGGACAGGTATTGCTTTAGCTCCTCGGAGGAAGGGTTGGCCTCTTCCGTCCATGCGAAACAATCATGCCTGCGGAGCGCCTTGAAGAAAGGCAACCCACGCTCGCCTAACCGGGAAATGAAGCGATTCAGAGCCGCCATGTGTTCGGTCAAGGCTTGGACCTCCTTCATGCAGCTGGGAGGCCGCATTCTTTCGATGGCTTCAATTTTTCCGGGTTTGCCCCGATGCCTTGTGGACCAATTATGTAGCCAAGCACTTTGCCCGCCCTCACCCCAAAGACACACTTTTCAGGATTAAGTTTTATTTGATGTCTGTTGAGGTTACAAAATGTTTTCTCAAGGTCGGATACATGACCTGAGGCGAGTCTACTTTTTACCACAATGTCGTCCACATATACCTCCGATTTTACCTATTTGATCCGGGAAGGTTTTTCAGATCGGTATTTGGAAGGTTGCTCCGGCGCTCCTTAGATCGAAAGGCATGGTCGTATAGCAGAACGTGCCAAACGGGGTAATGAAGGAAATCTTCTCTTCATCTTCAAGGGATATGCTGATCTGGTGGTAGCCCGGTAGTAGTCCGTAAAGCATCATCACAGGACTCATTGTCGCGTCGACCAACCAGTCTATGCGCGGCAGTGGGAAGTTATCTTTAGGACAAGCGGCATTCAAGCCGGTGTGGTCGACACACATGCACCACTTGTCGCCTTTCTTCTTGACGATGACCGGGTTCGCCAGCCATTCCAAATGCTCGACTTCCCGGATGAAGCCGGCCTTGAGGAGCTTGTCGAGTTCATCCCAGATGATTGCTTGTTTCCTCGGGAAAAAACGCTTGAGCTTCTGCTGCACAGGCTTCTTATCAGGTCGAACAGCTAGCCTTGCTCAATTACTTCCCTTGGGACTCCGGGCATGTCGGACGGTTCCTAAGCGAACACGTCCGCGCTCCTCCGGAGGAAAGTAATGAGCTCGAGTTCCTATTTGGGATCTAAGGAAGATCCCAAATGTAAGACCTTAGCCAGATCCACACTGTTCAGTGGGACCACCTTGGTTTCTCCTCCCGGCTGGAGGGCAACTTTCGGCCGGGAATTCTTCAGCTCTTGGTCGAGACCGTGCTGAGGTAGCTGTCCGACCATGTCAAGTGACTTTTCATAGCAATTGATGGCCGCCCTTTGGTTCCCCCTTATGGTAATTACGCCCTTTGGGCCAGGAACCTTCAAGCACTGGTACGCATGATGCGTAGCGGCCATGAACTTAGAGAGAGCCGGCCTGCCGAGGATGGCGTTGTAGGTCGATTCGAAGTCGACTACTTCAAAGGTGACTATCTCTGTTCGGAAGTTGCTTGGGCTCCCAAACATGACGGGCAAGACAATATGGCCAAAGGGCTCAACTGAAGTGCCCGGAACGATCCCAAAGAATGGGACCGCTATGCTCTTGATCTTGGACCGAGGAACTTGCATCTCGTCCAGAACTTTGGCAGATATGAGGTCCAAGGAGCTCCCGCCATCAATGAGGACTCACCCTACCTTGGCGTTGCTGATGGTCGGACTCACGACCAATGGGAGCTTTTGTGACTTGGTCATTCTAAGGGGACAATCATCCTTGGAGAAGGTAATGGACAGCTCGGACCACTTGAGTTGCTGCACGGGGAGCTTGCCTTGAGCAATGTGGTGTACCTCCCGTGCCGCCTCCTTTAGATCCCTGCGGAACCTATATGCCGAGGAGCCCCGAATATAACCGCTATGTGGTTATAGGGTTCCTGGTACTCTATGTCGTCATCTTCATCTGCGGGACCCTTACCCTTGCTGCTCTCCCCCTTTCCTAGGAGTGTGGGCATAGGGCCTTTGCTGTTGTAGAACTTCTCCAAGCGAAGCGCCCAGGTTCGACAGTTGCGGAGGTCGTGCCCGTATGCTTGATGAAGTGGACAAAAGCGATCATTTGAAGGCATATCCCGGCTTCCGCGACCTTGGTCGTTGTGACTTTGGTCATTGCGACTTTGGTCGTTGCGCCGTTGAGGTGGCCAGCTCCCTCCTCTCCCGAGCTACTGAGACGGTGGAGCCCGCGGCGGGTGATGCTCGGTGGCAGCCACCACGTCTGACGCGGACGACCTCTTCTTCTTCTTGATCTTCTTCTCCACCGAGTCCGGATGCTTCTTGCTCGTGGAGCCTTCCAGGCCCGGTTGAGGCGGCAGCTTGCCCTCGTCCAGCATCTTCTTTCACTGGACCGCCTCGTCGGCGTTCGCATAACGGTCAGCCATACGGAACAGCTCGTTGGCCGTCAGATCTGGATGAATCTCCAGATCTTGCGTGAAGCGGATATCCCAAACTCCGAACTTGAAAGCTCGGACAACTGCCTCGTCCGAAATGCTCGGAATTGAGTTTCTCACCTTGATGAACCTCTGGACAAAGTGCCTCAAGGATTCCTTTTCGGTCTGGATCAAGCGCTCGAGGTCACGCTCCTTGCCCGGGCGGGTGTAGCAGCTCTGAAAGTTCACCCGAAGCGCTTCATTAAGTTGCCTCCACGAGTGGATCGACCCTCCTTTTGGTTGAAGAGCCACGTCCTGGCGGCTCTGTCCAAGACCATGGGGAGGAAGTTGGCCATAACTCCCTCATCCCCCCCGCTGCCATAATTGCAGTGGAATAGATCGAGAGGAACTCATTCGAATTTTGGGTCTCGTTAAATCTTTCGATGTGACCGGACTTGAACTTGCTCGGCCAAGAGACGTCGCGGAGGGATGTTGAGAAAGCCCGGCATCCGAATGCTGGGCTGTCATGATGACCCCTCCGAGCGTGGTGACCGTGACGGTCACTACCGCGATGGTCCTCTACACGCGGACCAAGGGCGGAAAACACCCCACCATATCGGCACGGCGAAGACCGCCCCGAGGCAGAGTACTCGGTACGCCCATGAATGGTCCGAGCGTACCTTTGATCTGGTGAGGTCGTCCGGGAACCGCCTTGGACGTCCTCGCGGTACCGATCATACTTCCTGCAGCCTTCCCGAGCAGGGCTCCGGGAGTCGCCGCGACGGGAGCGAATAGGGGAATGATGCTTACTGTCCCAGGAAACACTCAGGGCTTCCTTACTTCTAGGGGACCCTGAAAGCTTCATGTCGACGGTGAGTTTTTCTAGATTCTTAGCCACGACCGCGCCCATGGCCTCCAGGTCTGCCTGACCGGGAAAATTCCGAAGGTTGCATGACCATCGCCATGACCCGCAACCGTTCGACACTCCGGGGAGCGAGAGGGGGTAATCTTGGCCGGCGGTTGCGCACGTGCTCCGGAGAATGGTGCTCGCGAGAATTTTCGCTAGCCGAGTCTTCAACCCTGACGCCCGTCTTTCCACGAGCTTGGCGACAGATGCTTGCTAGAGTTCTATCCAGGAACACCTCCAGATGGCTCTTGGCTGCCTCATATTGATGATGACGAGCAGCCCCCGAGGATTCAACCTCTGGATCTTCTTCTCTTCCCGCCATATTGATGTCGCGGGAGTACTGGGACCGTGAAGGCGACATCATGGTGTCTCTGCGTGACGCGGTCTCATGATCGGGCTCAGAACGGTCAGGAATATCCAGACCATCATAGAGACCGTCGTATTCTTCCTCATGAGAGAGGGAATCACGCTGCGAGCGGAGGAAACGCTCTCGCGCTGCAGCAGCCGGGGAAGAACTCCCAGACTCGATGTGACCTTCCGGGTCAACCACACCAGCTACGTCTTCGTCGACGTAGTACATGTTATCATCCTCAACGTCATCAAAGATGCAAAGGTCTTGACCATCCTGAGAATTTAGCATCTTCGGGGATTCCTTGCGAAAGGACTCAGTCGATCCCCACGGACGGCGCCAGCTATCGACGTTTGGGAAACGGATCCCCCGCCGAGCTTACTTGTTGAATGAGGGATCAACCAGGGCCCCTTTCCCGCGAAGGTGTTGCGTCCGGAGGATTGCCGAGCTGAGAGGATGGATGGTTGGAGGCTCGAAAGGGGACAATAGACAAGATATTTTTATCCTGGTTCGGGCCTCTCACGAAGGAGATAACAACCCTACGTCTAGTGGCTTTACTTCTGCTTGAGTGTTTACAGGGCGCTAGGCGCGAATGTGTCTTTCTCTCTTTTCTCCTCTTCTTACAGACGCTCTTGAGTGTTTCTTATGCTTCGAACCCCTAAATGCTTCTTCTACAAGGGGTATTTATAGATGACCTTAGTCTTACAAAGATTATGACCGAATAACGCCACTACTATGCGGACGTGGCGAATCGACTTCCTTGCTTTTCGTCATGCCACGACGTGGGAGTAATGGCTCAGATCATGGCCATACGGTCCTTTAAGCCGCCACGTGATTAATGCCACGCCGTCTTCATGGACCACGCACGACCTGCCGATCTTGTCCGGAATCTTCCTTCAGCTTTGGCCGACCGCCGCACTCCTCGAGCAAGCAAGCTCGGGAAACCGAGGCGCATGCTCGGGGACGAGCTTGGTCACGGTCGGGGCAGATCCATCAAGCTGGTCTGTCCGAGGATCTTCCTTGGGGACACCGTCCAAGGGCAAGTATGGTTGACGGAAGATTGGCTGTCGGGGTATGACTACCATCACCACCAGCACATAATACAGCAGACACGGTCCAAGGGCAAGTATGTTAGTAAGGGTAGAGCTATATTTGTGGGCTCTGCTGTATTATGTGCTGGTGGTGATGGACCCGACACCTTACCTTGTAACACCATGATCACTTTTGTACTCTTTCTCTCTCTCTCTCTGCCACGTGTGCTTGAGCGGCATCCTCACTGACACCGCCACAGTCTTGACATCGCCATCATCATTGGAAGTAAATTTTACTATCATTTGCACATTATTTTACCATCTTGATCAGTACTGTTTACTATCCATATGGCTAAAACAAATAAGAACAAATTCTTGTTGGTAGATTTTACTATCCTTGTATATAGATTTAACTATCGGCTTATATAGATTGTACTATATATATACATTGAGTTTATTACAGATAGTTATATCAGTATGTTGATGTCGTTGTCAGCAAGTCTTTGGTAAAAACCGACTGTAAATCAGAGCTGCCAATAAAGAAATTATATTTAAATAAAAGGTAACAAGATTCATGTACAAATTACGGGATATATATTATAGTTGGGTGGGCATATTTTTATTTACTACATATAGAGCCTGATATTACGGTGTTGTATATTTAATATTACTGATATAATTTCTGGAATGATTTGCAGCCATTTTTCCGATTAGTTTCGCACACTGCACAGCAATATATTATGCAATCAGTAGTAATACATTATTCACTCGGTAGTAAAGATGGAGCGAGGTTCTCGCATTGTACGTAATTGTTGACGTTGGCGAAGGTAATTATTCGCTACCTTGAACCACTTTATATCTGTTCACTCCTACATGTATTATTTTTTACTATCCGATGCAAATGGTTTTCTGCCACGCATGACAATACATGTTATTTTTTTGTTCCCCTGTTTGCAAATGCCTGCTGTAATTTTTAGACAAATGGAGTAAACTCATATGAGACATCAAGTAATAAATTCCTTTTTCTCACGGTAGTAAAAGTTCATATGTACATAGCAAAGACATAAACTGCGGCAAGAGCTTACGTAAAGACATTCAGGGGGGAGTAATCGGTACTAACTGAGATGGTAAAAATATTTACACTTGATAGTACTCTAGTGGACGGCCGAAACCCATAGAAGCACGCACAATAGTAAAATCTTACAACACGTTTGATAAAATTAACAGTAAAATCTTATTCATGTGGCGTTTATTAGCAAGACTTATATCATTACGTTGCTCTCATCGTCAATAAACTAATGCTAAAAAGCGTTCGTCAGTCGGAGCTACCATTAAAAACTAATAGCTAAAACAAAGAAAGAATAGAATCTAGAACAAACAAAGAAGCACATTTTTTTATAATTAACTAACTATATCATACAATGTTACTACCTTAATAATTTCATTTTACATCCTCGAAAATAAAGAAATAACTGAGTTTACGTCTTATTTTAATACGAACTTCTATTTAATCCTATGTACACTGGTGCCTAAAAAATGCTCATAAAACCCACGGTTGCTTTCGAACTAGTGCCTAAAGATGCGATGAAGCAACATGTCATGAATTGCAGTTCACCATTAGAAATAATATATGGGCCTTACCATGATGAACAGTTCACAACCCAAACAAACTTCTATACATGGGACCATTCACTAGCGCTATGGATCGGTTGGACTGGTCACTTTCGAGAATGTCCTATTCTATATATATATATATATATATATATATATATATATATATATAGGGGAATATTTGGTGCAAACCACTCTTACGATGAAAATTTCGTGAAAATCACCTGTAAAAGTTTTGAAAAATTCTCAAAAAATTACCATATGTAGGGGAGGTGAGCCTCTACAATCCTGAAAAATTTGAAGATGAAACTCAATCGTATTTGAAAGATATAAAAAAGACAAATTCAGCATGAATATTAATTTTTCACTGTTTAGCACTATTCATTTTACTGTTTGTCTTTTTCATATCTTTTAAATGCAATTGAGTTTCATCTTCAAATTTTGCAGGATTGTAGAAGCTCATCTTCCCTACATATAGTAATTTTTTGAAAAATTTTCAAAACTTTTATGGGTGGTTTTCACGGAGTTTTCACGGTAAAGGTGGTTTGCACCACATGTGCAGCCTATATATACATATATATATAGAGAGAGAGAGACATATATGCTATTCTATAGCTGTATGTAGAATAGCTTATTATAAACGCTAGCCAGTATTGTAGTCAGACCGAACACGCACATGGCATTAATTAGCGCAATTGAACCCCCTTCAACTAGTCAGTGTAATGAATTGCTCAGTTGACTGAGCCTAGCTATCAATACATGGTAGAACCAACTAGTGAATACATTTCTAGTTTGTACAGGAATCTGTTTTTTCTTTGATTTAGCCAAAACATTCAAATGAGATTGATTTTTATTTTCAAATTTATACGGTTGTAGAATCTCACCTCTTCTACATATGGTAATTTTTGAGATTTTTTTAAAAACATGTAAATATATTTTTATGGATTTTAAATAATAAAAGTGGTTTACTGCCAAATAAAAACCAAATTACTTATATGTGCAAGATTTTACTATTGGACAGGGTGATTTACATAGGTTATAGTAAAACCTTGACTAATCGGTAATAAAATGTTATTTTCTTGATAGTAAAAAGATAGCAAATCCTGCTGTTTAGCACTTTGTCAATTTCATATCTTTTAAATGCGATTGAGTTTGGTCTTCAAATTTTACAAAGTTGTAGAATCTCACTTCCCTATGTATGATTTTTTTGATAATTTTTCAAATATTTTACTACAAGTTCAAGTAATAGAACTAAATTCTTGTTCATGAAACCACTTGTACAAGTTTTCAAAAATTCTTAAAAAATTACCATACATAAGAGAGGTGAGATTCTACAACTCTATAAAATTTGAATACCAAAATTAATATCAGTTGAAAGATATGAAAAAGAAAAATTTAGCTAAATAGTGATTTTTCACTGTTTAGCGTTTTTTCAATTTCATATCTTTCAAATACGATTGAGTTTGGCCTTCAAATTTTACATAATTGTAGAAGCTCACATCTCCTATGTATGGTAATGTTTTTAGCATTTTTTAAACAATTTACAATAGAGCTGACAAATAGAACTTAATTCTTTTTCATGAATACCACATGTGCAAGTTTTCAAAAATTATCAAAAAAAATTACTATACATAGGGGTGCTGAGATTCTACAACATTGTAAAATTTTAAGGTCAAAACACATCTCAGCTAAGAGATATGAAAAACATAAATTTGGCTAACTACTGATTTTTCATTATTTAGTGTTTGTTAATTTCATATCTTTTAAATGTGATTGAGTTTGGTCTTCAAATTTTATATAGTTCTAGAAGCTCACCTCCCCTATATATGGTAATTTTTTGAAAATTTTTACATATAATTTTGTATATTTTACACTATAAAGATGTTTTACACAGGATATAGTAACACTTTGAGTAACAAGCAATAAAATGTTATTTTTTGGATAGTAAAAAGATAGCACATCCTGTTGTTTAGTACTTTATCAATTTTATATCTTTCAAATGCGATTGAGTTTGATCTTCAAATTTTGCAGGGTTATAGAAACTCACCTTCCCTACATATAGCAATTTTTTGAGAAATTTTCAAATATTTTTTGTATATCGACAAATAGAACTAAATTCTTATTCATTCAAATCACATTTATAAGTTTTCAAAATTTTCAAAAAATACCATACGTGGGAAGGTGATATTCTACAACCTTGTAAAATTTGAAGATAAAAATCATCCTTATTTAAAAGTTATGGCTAAATCAAAAAAGGAAGATTTATGTACAAACAGAAGTAAGATTTAATAGTCATTTACTGTTCTGTTGCGTGGGATATATTACTGATTGGCTTACGTGAATAGTTCGAACGTGTTTCTGCCTTGGTTTTGCATGACATCGAGTTATGACTGGGTTACGACCAGGGCGTAGCGGCGCGCACTCATAGAATAGCTATTTCGTGTACATACATACATACATACATACATACATACATACATACATACATACATACATACATAGGAGTAGTTACTTGTAACATTCTAAAAATTTTAAAAATAGATAAAATAGAAAATTAAATTGGAATTATGATCTTAATCAGAATTTCCATTTTTCTATGGTTTTCCTTGGATTTATGGTTTTGATAAAAGCTTTTAATGCCACAACTATTATTTTTAAACTTTAAAATTGAAAATCACACAAGGAAAAATCCAAGGAAAATATATTTAATTCCAAAGATAACTTCAGAACCTTCCCAAAGAATTTCTGGAATATTTGAAAACATTAAATGCCTTAATAAAATCACTTATATGTTGAAATTCTCTTCTTCAAAATGTTAAGGCCAAAAACCCAAAAAGGGAAAATCCGTATAAATTATATATAAAATTCATGATAACTTCATCCTATCTTCAAAGAGTCTCAAAGCTATATGAACACATTTAATACTAACAAGAAATCAAAACAAGTGAGATGACTATGAACTGTTATATTTTCGTAATTTATTAAAAATTTGCGAATAAGATTAACTCCTAAAATTTTAATGAAATTAGCAACAGGATCTAGGGACCTATCATAAAAAATTTTAGTAAAATAAAAGCTCATCTGGTACAATTGGAAAATAAAAAACTGGAAATACAAATAACTCAACATAACAATTTTAGAATTTTATAAAAATATCTAGATTTTATCATGTAACACCTCGGCGTCCAACGCACCGCGAATACTACCAAAAACCCTAAATAACTAACGACACCTCTACAAAAAAAAGACTGAAACTGAATTTAATCTCTAAACTCTTAAACCGGCTTAAAACTAAGTCACCGAAATTTACAAAATTTTGGCATGACCTCTCTAGAACAGAGGACATCCACTCAGCAGACAAAAAAACAATAGCAGTTATACAATATCATTCTAACAGATCCTTAGATAATCAATCACATTTTCAATCAACAATTAACCAACTACGCAACGTCGATCATCACAATACAAATCGCATTTATTACAACCATTTTAACGAAACAATTAACTGGGTGGTTGGTAACCAAAGTCGTGCACGTGCTCTACTCCCATCCCGGCGTGTCAACTTCAAGGTACCTAAAACAGGAAGCAAACAAGCGTGAGTCCAAGACTCAGCAAAGTGCAACAATAATAAAAGTAAGGCATTAGACTAAAATGCAACTATTAGAAGCCATCAAGTAGCAGTTCCTTAAATTGACATCCGTAAATAAAGGAAACAGTTAAATTCATAAAATATCCAAAATATAATAGCACGATTACTTCATCATTTAAATAACCATTACTTAACTAAAACCTCCAGCAACAGGGGCAGTAACAACTCCACTTACCTCAACCAACTCGACAATGTAACACAAAACCTTACCCATGCCTCGGAAATCAACTCTGGATGAGCCCACAGCTCAACTCTCAACCTGTTCTTTCCATTCTCATCAATCAACATTTATCAATCGCAATACACAATGCAATGAAATGCTTTTATGCTTTCATTCACACAATATCTCATACATATGTGCAATACTATATAATGCAACACAACCATGCATTTCATTCACATAATATTTCATGCATATTTGTAATACTATATAATGCAACACAACCATGCATTTTCTTCACATAATATCCCATGCATATTTGCGATACTATATAATGCAACACAACCATACATTTCATTCACATAATATTTCATGCATATGATGCATTATGCATGTCTCATCTCTTCTTTAGCACATACCGGTATGGCCGAGTGCACACCTGTCGGTGTGCACCCTCTCATTCCCTTTCCACCCCGTGGTGGAGGGTGCCTACTCTTACTGACTCGCTTCCATACAACTAAGTGTACGGGACTACGAGGTAGGACTTTCGTACTCACTACATGTGAGCACAGAGGCCCACATCAGAATAGGTCGCCTCTTCCATCATGAATGCACAAATGCAATTGACATAAACCAATTTGCAACCTACATTCATTTCTCACATTTGCATAGCTAGCCAAATACATAATCATCAACCACTTCTCACATCCAGAAATTTCCATTCACATTCTCAACACTCATAATCACATCCTCAACGCTCATAATCACATTCTCAACGCTCATAATCACATTCACATCACCAATTCTCAAGTAATTACTAATTCCATCTATCTTGATCATAAATCAAATCATTTTCGCAATCCAATCCCATACTTTCGGTATTCTGACTAGCCTATCAAACTAGTGAACCTGAATATGAAAGTAAAATTTAGCAAGAAGTCATCACGGCATCCAGACAAAATTCATTAAACATCACACATAACATTCAAGCCAGGGATGCAGCGTAATTTCATGATGGCAAGGCATATAAAGTTCATCAAACAAATCATAACACGTTCAAACAACGATGCACTTGTATCGGATTACTTACCCTTTTCATCAAAAGACAATTACCTTACTAGACGTGCTTATTAAACACGAATGCAACCATAGCGTAAGCATATACATAACACAAACAATCAACTAGATACCGTATGAGAGATATACGTGTTACACTTGCATATAAACTCGTTTTAAATAAAAGCATAACCAATTAACCATTCTCATTCATCATATCGCATGCAAAATCAAGCATGACAATATTAAAGCAACACATGGATAACTGTATTATTGCAAAAACCTAGTGGCCACCTAATCCACAACCGATGCAATGCACTTGCCTTAATCCTCTTGAAACTGGGTGGCGAGAAGTTGATGCCACCTGGGGTCCCACCACCTGCAAGTAGAGGCAATCCACTCAAAAAAACATGCCAACCAAACAACCGCAAGACTTAGCGCGAGATCGACTCTACAACCCACTCCGAAATCCCGGAAAACAGAAAATCTGACCAAAGGGAATAGCCGCCTTTCAACGAGCCAAACTTTTGATTCACTTAACCGAATGGAGTGAACTCAGCTTCTAATTAACCATAAGAGGATGAACTCCAGATATCTCAAAGCCAAACACACGGGAGATACCTCGAGGGCCTCCAAATCGAACACTAAACTCCGACCGGAAAATAGAGCATGCTGCAGTTTTCCAATTTCAGCACCTAGACTTCTAAATAGCGTAACTTTTGATTGGCTTAATGGATTTTCGAGTTCTTGTGCTTATAACGACCGTGAGGAGACAAACTACACATATATCACAACCATTCACTCAGCCAACGCACCCACAGTTCCCAGATTGAAGATGAACACAGACTGCACCAATCGCGACAAGAATTGGACAGCACTCGCTAAAATAGCCATAACTTTCAAACGGCTGAACGAAATTTAGCAATTTCAGTCCCTATTGAAAGGTAATTCAATTATCTACAACTTTCACAATAACCAGACCCCCGGGAAACACTCGCAAAATTAACAATTTCGCCCTACAACAGGGCACAAGAATATGCTCGAAAAACAAACTGCACAGCTTCTAGGGTTCCACCTCTAAACCATTCCACATACAACTAATCAACCAATAAGACTCCATGGCAAGAACCCTAACCCAGCCACTCAACCATACCTCAAACCCTAGCTAGGCATTAACACAAACACCATGCATGCACAGCACCAACCCAAGCTAATATACCTCCAAGCATCACCATGGAAGAAGAAGGGAGATGGGGGAGGTGCTGGCTGGAGGAGAGGGGTCGCCGGAGGAGGAGGAGTCACCGGCGGGAAGGAGCTGGTCGGGCTGTTGTAATACCGCAAATCTCCTTTGCCTGGGTTTTCGCCAGAAATGTTTTTCACCTTCTTGATTCAAGGTTCAGCCGTCGCACGGTTATTAATTCTATTGAAGGTTTTGGGTTTTTTTTCCGTGAAAAACTTATCGGAATGGGTGTTTTCTCCGAGCCGTATCTCTTCTACGGCAAGTTTTACTAAAAAAAAAGAAAGAAAGAAGAACCTTGCTTTTCGCCAAGAGGTTGAATTTCTATCTTTGGAATTTGTGGGGTGGTGGTCTTTAGTATTGTTGAGTATATAAAGAAGAGAGGCATTAAGTGAAGCTCTAGCTCCCTCTCATTTATTTTTCCCCACCAACACCCCCAAAGAGACTCCTTGGCCTCCTCTGGATCGCCTCCTGCGCCCCACATCCCACTGAGCTCGCGGCGCCTCCTTCGGCCGACTCCACTCCTGGCGCCTCCTCCTCTCATGGCCAGTGCCCTCCCCCTTCAGCCCTCCTCCTCCCATGGCCGGTGTTTCTCCCCCCTGCAGTCCTCCTCCCCATGGCGCCCTCCTCCCTTCTTCCTGGCCAGGTAGCAGCAGCAACAGCAACAGCAACAGCAGCTTCTTCCTCCCCCACTTCTCCCTCTTTGTGGACTTTGGAGGTGAGTTTTCCAAGTTAGGGTTTGTGCTTGCTGCTCTAATGGAAGTCCTAGCTGGGTAGTGTGGTTCTAGGATTCCTAGATTTGGGGATTTTGGAGGGAAACTAGGGTTAGAGTGGAGGGAACCCTGTTCTGATTTTCGAGCAGATTTGTGTGCTCTGTTAGGTCGCGAAATTGGAAATTTTGCAAGCGTTTCCTGGGGGTCTGGCTATTGCGAAAGTTGTAGATAATCGAATTACCTTTCAATAGAGACCGAAATCACTAAATTTCGTTCAGCCGTTTGAAAGGTATGGCTATTTTACCGAGTGCTGTCCAGTTTGTGTCGCGATTGGATTCAGTCTGTGTTCATCTTCGATCTGGGATCTACGGGTGTGTTGGCTGAGTGAATGGTTGTGATATATGTGTAGTTTATCTCCTCACGGTCGTTATGAGCTCAAGAACTCGAAAATCCAATAAACCAATCAAAAGTTACGCTATTTAGAAGTCTAGGTGCTGAAATTGGAAAACTGCAGCATGCTCCATTTTCCGGTCGGAGTTTAGTGTTCGATTTGGAGGCCCTCGAGGTATCTCCCGCATGATTGGCTTTGAGATAGCTGGAGGGCATCCTCTTATGGTTAATTAGGAGCTGAGTTCACTCCATTTGGTTAAGTGAATCAAAAGTTTGGCTCGTTGAAAGGTTGCTATCCCCGTTGGTCAGATTTTCCGTTTTCAGGGTTTAGGAGTGGGTCGGAGAATCGACGTCGTTATAAATCTTGTGTTCGTTTTGTTGGTATGTTTTGAGTAGATTGTTTACTTGCAGGTGTTGGAACCCCAGGGGTGGCATCAATCTTCTCGCCACATTGTTTCAAGAGGTTGAAGGCAAGTGCATTGTATCGGTTGTGGCTTAGGTGGCCATTAGGTTTTGCAATAATACAGTTATCCATGTGTTATTTTAATATTGTCATGTTTGATTTTGCATGCGATATGATGAATGAGAATGGTTAATTGGTTGATTGCTTGTGTTATGTATATTCTTACGTTATGGTTGCATTGGTGTTTATAAGCACGTTTAGTAGGGTAATTGTCTTTTGATGAAAAGGTTAAGTAATCTGATGCAAGTGTATCGTTGATTGAAATGATTTGTGTCGAAAGTTGAATGACAGGATACCTTGCGATTATGAAGAGCTATCGTATGAGATATCATACTAATATCACTAGTATGATAGGTTAATGTGAATAATGAAGTAATGAGGGTTGATTAGTAGGAATGGATGATTTGGCGATCATGAAAATGGATTATGACTTTAACGGGAGTATTAATGGTAATGGTGACCATGTAGATATGAATGTCGAGAATATGAAAATGAATGTTGAGAATATGAATATGAGAGTTGAGAATATGAATATGAATGTTGAGAATATGAATATGAGAGTTGAGAATATGAATATGAATGTTGGGAATGCGGATATGAGTATTGAGAAAATGGATATGAATGTGAGGAATGGCATTTGCATATGTGCATTCATGAAAAGTGCATTGAGCGGGACGGTGAGAAAGTTATACGGAATGTATGACTAATCCGGTGTGCTCGGAGTTCCTACTCCGTAGTCCCATCTATGGCGTAGATGGGAGCGGCAGCAGCGAGGACCCGCTTTGGGTAGCGGGCAAGTCCTGCTTGCGAGGCCCCTTCCACGGGATGGTTGGGTTTGAGGGCACGACGACGGGTGGTGCTCGGCAATACCGGTATAAAGTAAAGAAGAGATGAGACATGCATAATGCATCGTTAGCATTTCATTGCCCTGCATTGAAAATCGTTAATTGTTGATTTATGTGATTGAAAGCATGGTTGCGTTGCATCATTAGCATTTCATTGCCCTGCATTGAAATCGTTAATTGTTGATTTATGTGATTGAAAGCATGGTTGCGTTGCATCATTAGCATTTCATTGCCCTGCATTGAAATCGTTAATTGTTGATTTATGTTAATGAAAGCATGGTTACGTTGCATCATTTGCATTTCATTGCCCTGCATTGAAATCGTTAATTGTTGATTTATGTGAATGAAAGCATGGTTACGTTGCATTATTAGCATTTCATTGCCCTGCATTGAAATCGTTAATTGTTAATTTATGTTAATGAAAGCATGGTTGCGTTGCATTATTCAGCATTTCATTGCACTGCATTGAAATTGTTAATTGTTGATTTTTTTTGGAATGGAAGTGACAAATTGAGGATTGAGACGTGGAATCATCCAGAAATGATTAGCGAGGCATGGGTAATGTCTCCTTGCGTTTTTCTTTTGATTTGAGTTGGTTGTGGTAAGTGGAGGTAGGTACTGCTTCTTGTACTTGATTATTTCATTTAAGTATTGGCTATAGTAAATTCTAAAGTAAATGCAATCCAGTTGATTGTATTACGTTTCTTTACTGTTGCACTTTGCTGAGTCTTGGACTCACGCTTGTTTGCTTCCTGTTTTAGGTACCTCGAAGCTGATTCGTCTGGTTGGGATTAGTATCACCTGCACACCTTCGGACTCCACCATCTAGTTAACCGATTCATTATGCCTGGATTAATCAATGTGAATGTAATTTATTGTTCTTCGTGGTGAAAATTTTTATTAATTTCTGTTGGGTGTGTGATTGATTAACTAAGGACCTGCTAGAATGATATCATAACTACTGCTATTCTTTTGTTTGCTGAGTGGATGCCCTCTGTTCTAGAGAGGTCATGCCGAAATTTTGTAAATTTCGGTGACTTAGCTTTAGGCCGGGTTAAGAGTTTAGAGATTAAATTCAGTTTCAGTCTTTCCGTGGAGTTGTCATTAGTTATTTAGAGTTTTTGGTAGCATCCGTGACGCTATTTGGGCGTTGGGGTAGTTACAAATTCTTTATGAGTGCTCCCCTCTTCTGGTGCCGAGCTTCGCTGGCTGCCGCCGGCTCTGCTTGCTTCTTCTTGCCGAGAGCAACGCCGAGGAGGAGAGAAAGACCAGGAGGGCAAGCGCCAGGAGAGGAGAGCAACGCCGGGGAGGGAGGAATGAGTCTACTGGCTTAGGAGAGGAGCCAGACTTGGGGAAAAGATCTAGTGCCAAGAAAGCTGACTAAGTGGCCAGGATTTAGGGGGTCTCACAAGGGCAAGAAAGTAAATACTAAAAGCCTCTCAAAAACTCTAACTGAAGCCCACCTTTTCTCGATAATACACACATCATTTAATTTCCCTCAGCTAGCAATCCATCTCAATCATTCTGCACCATAGAAAATCATACAAGGGAGCTCACCGCAAAAGCTCACTAAATCCTGACGCAAAAGAAACAAAGGTTCAGTTAAAACCCAAGCCTTTAATAAATTTCTTAAACTGCGAGGTGACAAAATTTTCTCCAGAATAAATCCTTGAATCAATAAAATGAAGATAATTTCAGCTAAAATCCCAAGAAAATGATTTTGCGGTATTACATATCATCTTCTAAAAATTTATGATAACCTCTAAGAACTCATCAGATCATCCAGAAAAATTTTCAAATAAAATGAACCTTATTTGAAGCTTCATAAAAATTAGAAACAAAGAATTATTAATTGGAATAATGGTAATATCGGAATTTTATAAAATTACATAGACAAGATAATGTTCTAAAATTTTTCAGGATGACAAGCTTTGCATTGGGAACACACATTCAGGATGACAAGCTTTGCATTCGTAATGCACATAAAAATTTTGGAAAATTTTCAACTTCGATTGCATCTCAACTTAATGCCTAAACTCAGCTTTGTCCAAACTGAAGAATTCTAGGTTCTCCTCCTTGCTCTCACTACCGTGTGGGTCTCATGCCTTCTCTGACCCACCCGCCAGCACCACACCATCCTCCCTCACTGTCCTTGGGTCCCACTAGTCAGCTTCTTGTCCGTCCTCTCCTCCACGCCTGAACGCCATCGCCTCTCTATAGCACCGACCTTCAGCGTCGTATACGACCAAGTTCGACTCCCAAGCACTGTCTTGCCACGACCATGCCGACCATGTCCCAGCCATGCCTTGCCCTCGTCATGCCCTGCACTATCCAGGACTGCAGAATTCCCATGCCACCACCTTACCTTTGCCCAGCTCTTGCTACATCAACTAGAGATGATCGAGATCAATCGCGAGCATGCTTCGGCACCAACCATGCCCAATACCATTTGAACTCAGTCGAGTCTTGCGGCACCATTACTGCCCCTGGACCTGGCTTCATCACTTCACCTTTTTCTTCCTCAGCCGACGCCATTTATCTATGCTACCCAGTCAACCAAAGACTCCCGAGTGTATCCCTATGCCAACCGACTCCAGCTGTCGTATACGCATGACTATACCCTGCCACAGCCACATCGTCCACATACACTAAACTGCCATGGCAGTGGAAGACCCACGCACCATCACGTCTGTCCCAAGCGGAATTACGGCGCTCACACCCTGTTGCCCCACCGCCTTAAATCGTTTATAAAAGCCACCAAGCACACCTTGAGTTCCTTATGCTTCTTCACTCATCCCACAACCCGAACCTAGCTCAAAGCTTCCCCTCGTGCCGCCATTACCACCGAGCTTCATTAAGAGGACAAAACCCAAATTGAAGCCTCTCGGTAAAACTTGTTCTAATTCCATGAGTTTGGAGCACATTGGTTCTTCCCTCAACTCACCCCTAACCTCAATGGCAGCAATCCCCAACCGAAACATCACCGCACCGCCACCTTCTTCTCCACCTCTGGCCGCATGGTGGCATAGCCCTCCAACCATTCTCCAACCCAATCGATAGGTAAAATGAACTTCACATGCCCCTTTGAAACTCATCCAACAATCTCCTAAGCATAAGAAGGCTTCGTTTCACCTCGTGACCATCCGACCATTGCCGCCGCCGCTAGACCTTGGTGGCAACTACCTTCTGGTCACCATCGGCAATGTTCGAGACCACCCTTAGATGCGCAATACCATGCTCATGCTCACCGTGTCGGCAATAGGGCCAGTGTAGCCCTCCCTAACCGTCGACGAGCCCAGCCCAACCACCCTCTGTTTTGTGCCACTGACCCATGGGCCATCCTTGTCAGTCATCGAATCGTTGCACTCACACAGGCACACATGGGTGGGGTCCCTTCATCAATACACAGTGCAAAAACAGAAAATTCAAAAACTCTCAAAATGTTCTTTCATTAGTTGAAGGCATATTTTGCTATTTTAGAACATTTTTCAAACTAGCCACTATTCAAACATTAATAACTTTTGTAATTTAAAAGTGAAAAAATTTCTAAATTCATTTTAAATCATGTAGTTTTAGAATATGCAAAAATGTTTTAAATATCTTCTCTGTTTAGATTTTAAAATTCAAATTTGAATTTTGGATCTAGAATATGCTTTACATGGAAATTGTGCAAATGAACTTCAAATTTAGTGAAACAAATTTCTACACACTCCTGAGATCATAAGTATTTCTGTTCCTACAAAAATATTTTGATTTGAACCAAGTTTGAATTTAATTTGCAAATAGGATGCTTTCCAATGCATATAAAATCCAAATAGTTATGTTTAGTGTATATAAATTCAAAACAGAGTAAAACTAGCTCCTAAGCCTTTCTAAGACCATGATATCCCTGTTTATGCAAGAATATTTAATTTTAGACCTTTTTTTCAAAATTTTGTAATTTAAATATTTATGTAGCACATAGTATGGTAACTATTAAAAAAGTGTACACCATAACTCTTAAAAATGAAATAAATTTTATAAAATTTCTAAGACAATAAGTAGATCATTTCTATAGAAATATTTAAATTTGGGTTTAGTTTTCATTGAATTCACAAAAGATTATTTCCAATGTATTCTAAATTTAAATAATTATAACTATTGTAAATAAGCCCCAAAAATTATGAAATAAGTTCTAAAAAATTACTCAAACCTTAAACCCTCAAAATGTGCAAAAATATTTAAAATTTGAATTAGTTTGAAACTAAGTGCATAAAAGATTTATTTTCTATATGTGTAAAATTGGAATATGAATAATTCTCACAAATAAAAGCTAAAATATGAAAAACCAGTTTCAAGACACTTCTAAGATAAAGACTTTTCAATGCTACAAAAATAGTTGCATATATATGTAATTTGCATTTGCAAACCTAAAAAGAAATCTAACATGTTATAACGTAAACTTTAGAAATACATAGCATAAGAAAAGAACATTTAGTAATAAGAAATTAGCCCTAAAAACCTTTTTATCAGCAAAACCTTCTATTTTAATTTATTTTGAATTTGGTATTTTTTTTTTTGCCTCTTATTGTTATTGCTATACGTAATCACATGTAGACACCGACGTATCCGAAGCTACAATTGTCAACCACAACCTCGAGTTAGCTCCTGAACCAACAAGAGCAAGGCAAGCCCCCTTTGATCATATTGATCTCAGTGTTTTAATTTTATTTTATCAAATCTATTTACGCATACGTGTATTTTTGGTAAATTTGCTATATTGTTGCAATGGTATATATAACCCTCATTGATGGAACTTCCTTAATAAATATTGACATGTGAATCTTGATAACTCTAGAATAAGATTAGATAATACATAAATATCAATATAGGTATATGCGATTACTTAATAACCATGCTTAGCAATGCTTAGTATTGGGATATTAAATGATGAGTCATGTTGATTCTTATAATTTAAAGAGGTTGGATATGACAATAAAGATTGCTAATATTTTGGTAACAATAAAAATAAAACTATGATTTGATGCGGGCAATTATTGGAAATAGTTAGATGTGCATGGGACTTGCATGTAGTGTAGGGGAGCTTATTGCCCGGATCGGATTAAGGACCGAACATAGTATTGTTTGATCCAAGAATACTCGTACAACCATAAGTGTTACTATGGAACGGCCTTAACTTATTAAGTTGCTTAGATTTAACTTTATACATTGAAAGGCTGGAGTAGTACAGGCTTTTTGAGACGGATAGCTAAAGAGGCATCCACACAAAGGTGTGGGTGAAACGCATACCAATACAATGGTGTACGTCGTACTATAGAGAGAAGTGGGACAATGGAGTGTATAATTATTCCTCTTACAGTAGTTGTACAAATATCTTTTTCCGCCATAGTATGGGTTTGTCGTCACCGGGTTGGTGCAAAGTTAGGTTTAAATAACATAACGGTTATATCATGACTCTCTGTGACACACCAAAGGAAGTCTGCTAATGATCTGCAAAAAGAATCGGTCATATCTTGTGGGTAAAGCTGTACACCTCTGCAGAGTGTAAATCTTTTCAAAAACCGTGCTCAGGGTCATGGAAGACTTGGTGAGCTGATAGTAGTTAGAAGTTTTGGTATTTTTAAAATGGTTTGAATTGGAATATTTGTTGAAAAGTTTTTATTTCAGATATTAGCCAGGGACTGGCAAAAGATTTGTGAGATTCTCACATTCATGGAGGATTATGATACAACATTATCTCTTTATCTGGGTCAGTATTCAACTTTTTTAAAAAAATTGATAGTAATATATGATTTAGTGTGAGCAAGAAATATAGTGCAAAACATCACTATCGGTCTAACCATAGAACCGATAGTGATGTTATACACACATTATCGATTCTGAGGTCAGAACTAATAGTGATTATGATAATCACAATTGGTTTTTTAAGTTAGAACCGACTAGGATAGTAATACCAAATGATTTCCCACGCTTGACCTCTCGGCTTCTTCTCCCGATGCATTCGAATACCACCAAAAGCCAAGGCGTTCACCTCACGCTTGACCTCTCATCTTCCCCTCCATTCTATAAAAAAGGAGTTCTCTCCTTGCCCTCTGCCTCTCCTGGCCCACATCATGCCTCTCGACCTCCCTGGCTCCACGGTTCCTACATCGCCCCTTCGCCTCTCCTCGCCCACGTCGCCCCTTGGCCTCCCTGGCTCCATAGTTTAGTCAGTTGTTGATTATAATTGCTTAGCTTGTTCTATTCATAGCCATTGTTTAGTCAGTTGTTGATATACCTATTTGGTCGAACTATTTATAATATGATTTTTAATCATTTAAATAGTGAAATTGACTTTAAATATTTTATACCGGCTTGGCCGAACTATGCATAATTTAGGAAGGTAAGAGTTCAATGCCTTATTTGCTTAGTTAATTGTCTATTTCAATTTTGATTAATGATCTTAGTGTAGTAGAGATAAGAGATTAGTTTCTAGCAGCCCTACACCTTGTGACAAGGAGGCTGAAGGTCTAACCTTCAGTAGCTCAACACCTAAGAGCACTCTATCCTACAATTATTCATCATATATTTATTTATATCCTAGTGACTGCAAATTGCACACATATATAAAATGGAGTCTACAAAGAAGATAGGTGACATGGAGAAGCTTTTGGATGCTAAATGAAAACTTGAGGTGGAGATAAAATAATTGAAGGAAAAGTCTGAGTTAATAGGAAAGATTTATGAGATGAAACAAAAAAATTAAAAGACATAGATGACAAATCACAAGATGTTGAATGTCTTAACCATGTACTCATCATTAAGGAGCACAGGACGAATGCAGAGCTAGAAGAAGCCAAAGCTAAGCTTATAGAGGTAATATAAAGGTTTCTAGTATTTAATTTAACGTGGTAACTCATAATATACCAATATAGTCTATTTTCACAACAAAATGATCACTTTTGTAGGGATTAATATATATGACTGAAAGTCAATCAGTTATTAGTGTCAAATGAATGTACACTATACTGGAGCTGTGGAACTACAAGAAGAATCGAAAAGCCTCTGTTACAGAAGCTAGGCACATATAGTGGCAGACATGGAAAAGCCCTAAGGTCTCTCCTTGTCTTGATTTATCAAATAATGTTGTTTCTCAATGTATGCTTGCTGATATTTGTTGTATCATATCTTCTTAATGTATTGTCATCTAAAATTATTTTAACTAGTTTATTGTATCTTTGTAACCTAACAGAAAATACTTCAGACAAAAGTTGGCTATAAAAATGACTGCTCTTGTGCCAAGAAGTATGTGTCTTATATCAGTGGACAATCTCTGAATACAATTACTTGGGGCAAATAGCCTTCTATTGGGACATCAGGGCTGTCTATGGAGAGTTACGTTAGAGGATTGTGCTACTGATTTCTGTAGTGAGTATATATTCTGAGGAGCGTTACGTTAGAGGATTGTGCTACCAATTTTTGCACTGAGTATGTGTCCATAAATTAACACTGTAAATAGTTTTGTGAATGTGAATATACTATAAATTTATCAATCTATGAGTATATTGTGAATGTGAATATACTGTGAACTTGTCAATTGTGCATATACTGTCAAACTGTGCATATAATGTGAATTTATTAATCTGTGAGTATACTGTGAATGTGAATATACTGTCAATCTGTGAAATTTCTGAAAATAGCCTAGGATTTATCTCTATCAATTCAATGCTTGAAACCGATAGAAATTATCGGTTCCAAGCGTGGAACTAATAGAGATAATACACTAATCTCTATCGGTTCAATGCTAATAACTAATAAAGATCAGGAGGGCACATGAATCTCTATTAGTTTAATGCTATGTAACATCCTGAAAATTTTAAAAATAGTGAAATGCTATAATGTGAATTTGCATTTGAGTATTTTGAGTTTGTGGAATTTTTATTTTCCTAATTGATTTCTTGGATTTTGCATTTGCAAAGACAATAAAAGGAAATGGGAGAAAGTAAAGAACCAAAGAAAGATTGGGAATAATTTATCTTCTGAATCCAAATAGGTGGAGAAATCAATTCACACAATCGATAAAAGATACAAATATCAATTTGAATATTAAAATGAAAAAAGAGGTCAAGTTTGACTAGAAAAAAGGCACCCTCGAATTTGTGAAAAATATCCAGAGCTTATCTCCAGCTGAAAAATTTACCAAGTCACCTTTGATACAGTATTTACCATTGGTAAAAACCTCAGAAAGTTATCGAGATGGGATAAATCCTAAATAATTCGAAAACAGAAAGTAACAAAAGCTAAAAAATAGAATGTCAGAATTTTTATAAATTACTGGAGCAATATATTGAGCTGAAAATTTTATCTAAGAATCCTTGTCTCAAATAAATTTGAAAAACAAAGTTTCAAAAATTTTACAAAAGATTTGAATCGTCTGGTAATTCAAACACAGAAATAGAAATTCAAAGGCACTATGTCATATCGAATTTTAGTAAAGTTTATACTAAATATTTTGGCCCCAGTTTTTCATCGAGAGCAGGTCTACCGCCAGAGAGAGTATGAAAAATATGAAAAATTGCTGACAAAGCTTAGTGGGCAAAATTAATGCAAGTTCAGCAGCATTTGACCGAATCCATCCTTGTTGAATTCTTGCCCTCACCGCTGCGTGTGGGTCCATCCCACCGGTCAGGACTCTTCTCCGATCGCTCTCTCTGGTCTCATTGTCTTTACTTTCTGCAGACGGAGCTCCTCCCAAGCCACTCAACCGCATCATGGCTTGCTCCACCACTTAATCGCCGCCAAGGCCCGAGATCCCAGACGCAGCAAGACTTGTCGTGATTTCCGAGAGGCAGGCAGGCGTTACACTCGGGAGTTTCTCCGTTGGCTCGCTACAAAAGGCCCAGTTCAGATCGCTGGAGACTTCCGAACCACTTTCGACTCCCCAGCGAGCCAACCTGCCGCTTCTTCTTCCTTTTCGCCATTCCTCGCCAAAGAACGGAAGAAGGGGGAGAGAATGGAATTCCCGTGACTGGGTGAGAGGTACCACGAATCGGTTGGTCTAGAGTACCCTTCAGCATCCCTGAGTTCATTCCTTTGCTTTATTTCAGCCCATTCCGCGCGGATCGGCGTCGCCGGGGGACCCTTCTTCGGCGGCCGGTTGCCGACGGAGCTCATTCGATTAAGCTTCAACCCGAACTCAAGGTGAAATCGCATCCCCTACCTTCACTGATGCTTGCCGAGTGCCTAATTTGGGGAATGGATCGCCGGCGGTGAGTCGCTCGTGCTCGCCCGTGGTTCCGCCGCCCCTCACCGGTGACAACCACTTTCTCGGCCATCCCAGGTTGAATCGGTACCACCACCGTGTTCGTCTCGTCGCACTGAAGCCGTAGGTGTTACCCATTCCGCCGCTCTGGTGATGATTCGCCATGGCGGAAGAAACCGTGGCATACTGCTCGAAGTCAGTGGCGTGGGCCCGACTGTCGATCTCGGGGGTTTTGAACTGAGCACTGGGCGCGTGGAGGAATGCGTCTTCTGGTCAGAGAAAACGTATTTTTGGATTTAAACTGGAATCTAAAGCCTGAGCTAAATCCAAATAGTCATAATGTTTGGTAATACTATTCAAAAGTTAGTAAAATAAATTCCCAAAATCATATAAAATACAATAGTTTCAGAATATGCAAAAAATATTCTTGAAAGAATTTCGGTGAGAATATTTAAAATGAAAATGCTGAGAAAGGTATTTATGAGCTAAGAAAAAGATTAATTCGGATTACACCAAAACCAATGAAAACAAATATCCTTGAAATGCTTGTTCTGGAATGAGTTCAAATTGGTAAAAATATTTATACTTAAAGATTAGTTTGCCTTGTCAAATAAATCCATGTTTAATTCGGCTAAAAAGAGAATGAGTATAAAATAAATGGCTACAAGAGAAATAAATGGATTTCAGTGATTATAAATACTATACATTTCTGGAATTTAGTAGGTGTTGAAAGTGAATCAAGAATCATGCACAGTATAGTTGGAAACTAAGTTTGAATCTTGGCCGATTTGGATGTTAGCAATATGATCATTTTGGCTGTTTCAATGGTAGATAAAATAGCCTGTCCAAATACTAAAATCAGTAAAATCAATCTAGAAACCTTGTGCAAAGTTTATGCTATCATATTCTGTAAAAAGAATTTTATTTGGTTAAGGTCTGCATATTAATTTTGTCAGCCTAAAACCCTTAAGTGTTAACCTTTCACTTTGCGTTCTTGCCGATTTTGTAAACGTATACTTTGCAATGCCATGTAAGCCTTTTCAACGATGAATATAAAGTCTCGTCTAAAGTGTAAAACTTATGAAATTAGATCAGTGGTGCTGCCCAAAGTATAGACTACCCAAATAAGAAAAGATAATCTTGTTCCATCATGTATTGCCTATTAATTTCGATAGCTTAATAACCCTAAGAATACATATGTTTGAAGGCCGTAATAAGAATGAACGAACTATATATAGTTGCAAATGAAGAAAACTATAGTTAAGTCATTTGTATCACCAGAACCTTCTCAAAAATTATGTAAACTAACCCAGTAGCCTAAATTAGAAGATCTAGCTTGTGCAAAACACATTCTAAGTGAAATCTATTTAAAGTAAAAGAACTAATCACTCATGAACTTATATGATCACTTAAGACTTTTCATTAACTCACAAAACAACTCATCTAAACCTGAAGTGAGTAAAGAATAGCTTAGAATTGATCCCTAAGATATGCTCTGCAATAATCCAAGGAAATAATCTTGCTTTGTCTAGCTTTGGCTCTAAATCCTACTCAAGCAAAACACATAAGTAATAAGGTTCCAGGATGCTTGCTGGGAGCAGCAAGATCAGTACACTTTGCAACTAATGAATAATTGTATAATCTAAACAATTTTAGCATCTTGAATTCGAAAAGGGTAATTAAAGAATTCATAAGAAGGCAACCCTGGATCTTGTGCAAAGGTTTTATTCGCTTTTCTATTGGTTTTCTTTCGTTCCTTCTTTGCAAGTTTGTAATTGCTGTGGGTTCTTTCGATTTCGGCGTGTAGACACAGACACCATCGAGGAGGAGGAGGCGCTTAGATCCGAGTTTGATATTGCTGAAGAAGAGCAAGGCAAGCATTCCATTGACCATGTTGAACCTACTAATTCACCTACCATATGTTGTTTTTGCAACTGCATAGTGCATCCGGATAATTCTCCATAAAAACTGCTATTCTGGTTAAGGTTAGTAACTATCCTTGGAATTTATGGTTTTCCTTAATCTGGTTGATCCTGTGAACCTTGTGAACCCTAGTATGCTTAGACATAGTTAATGTCAGTTTGGGTATAATCGTTAAAATATTACAAGCGCTAGTTTTGCCTTAGATCGTCATGATGTTTTTAAAATGATTTCTGGCGGTTATTACTTTACTAAAGGTTGTTGATATGTTGGTTAAAAACACGAAAACCCAAAAACTATGGTTGCGATGGCGAGGCGACTAATTGGCAATAGCCGAGTTGCCAGCAATAAGGGTTTTGCACGTAGTATAGGGTGGAGTGTCGCCTGCAGTCGGATTAAGGACCGAGCAAAGGAGCGCTATCGATCCAAGAATTCCGTGCAACCACGAGGGCTATTTATGGGGTAGCCTTAGCCTATTAAGTTGTTTGGGCATGGCCTTGTTCATTGGTGGTAGGAGCTAGCATGCAGGCATTCGGTCGAAGTTTGCTTGACGGGTTTCTACTTGCTAATGCAGCGGTGTACGCCTGCCATGTTTAGAAACGTGGTGTGTGTGTGAAAGTGGATCCACGGCTTGGGTGTGTGTTTCTAGTTCTATGGCGGGGGTTAACGTCCCGTTTGGATCAAAGTCATGTCTCGAACAATGTAACGGCTATGTATGATCGCTTTGCCAGCACACCTAAGGAAGTGTGTCGTATGGCCTAGCAAAAGGTGTTTCATTCCTTGTGGGTAAAGTCAGTACAACTCTGCAGTGTAAATCTAATCGATTAGCTACCATGTTATGAGCACTTGGTGAAGTCATTCCAATGTTAGAGTTTTACATTTTTATAAAATGGGTTGGTTCTGTTTTGACAACCATTTGTTTAAGTCAAAAGATCGACTTATGTGGATTTTCGCCATTTGGGATGCTAAGTCATGGAACCTGTTTATCTTCTGGTGGTTATACAAATCTCATGCTGTTTTCTAAAAATGCGAATTGTAATCTATTATGTCATATGTTTAAATTCTTTCTGCAAAATGCAAAATAACTTAGAGCCTGTTCCTTTGAAATGGCACGCATGATTATTATTTGCATTTGCTATAAAGTTTTGCCGAGTACAACTCAGACTCATTCTTGCTATCTACTTTGTTAGGAAGAAAATCCTTGCGATGTGCGGAAGATGCGTTCTTTCAAGTAGGTCTCGGGGAGTTCGACGATGATTTCTTCTAGGGCTTTTGCCTAGTCAGATGCCTGTGGGGTTCCGGTTGGGCATGCTACCAGGCTTTTGGATCTTAAGCTATCTAGTATTTTCCGCTGTTTTGCCTCGCTTGTAACTAATGCTTTGTATAATTAGCTCTGTGGCAAGTTATGTATTAAAGCTTGGCTTTTGGTTGCGATATGAATGTTGTAAACATGTGAGTGCTAGCTACTGATCCAGGGACTAGTACGGTAATCACATGGAGTTTCCTGTTCCTCGGAATGGGGTCTCACAGCATTGGTATCAGAGCCTAATGACTGTAGGAAACCCTGGGAGCTAAAAATTTTAAGGTAACTAATAAGGAATATGAAGGTAGAAATGGTAATAAATTAAAAGCCGTCCCCGACTAATAATGAAATTTAGCATAATTGCTAATTTTCTTATTTGTAGCATCTCAACTATCTGTTATTATGATTATTAATACTACGTTCTTGTCCTTGTAGATGGTTCGTTATGTCCCATGTCACGAGTCCACGGTTCCTGAGCTTTCAGGGATGATGGGCACTTTACACTACTTGCTGGAAGAGTGCCATTACCAGGGTCTTCCACGTTATGTGGTGTTTCAGGCATACCTGAGTTCGGAAACTAAGGAGTACGCCACTCGGGTGTTTATTCCTCCTAGGCCGGTTTTCAATGAAGGGGAAAGGTGTTTTGAGGGATACGGCTCTTTGATCGACGCATCGATGAATGAAGCCGCATATCAGGCAGTGGTCCGGTTGCGTCGTATGCTTTCGGATTTGAGTCCCAAGTATTTCTATTTTCCTGGTAGGCCCCTTATTGGGAACAATGTATATGGGGATCCGAATGGGGTGCAGAACCAGAGTCTTAGAGTTATGGTGGACTTTGTGAATAGATTGGATAGGCACTATGTCCAGTTGGCACAGGAGCTTCTGGAGACGCGGAGGCGTATGGCGTTTCTGGAAACTCACCTAGCCGTAGGAGTAGCCCACGGTTCAGTTTCTCAAGCGATATTGAGTGGTGGAGAGTCACAGATTCCAGCTGCTAGTCGTCCTCCACCAGCTTCTTATGTCTTTACTCCGGGAGTGCGTCGTGGGGCTAGGATGTCTATTTTGGGGAGTTGCCCTCGACTTGTGAATGACAAAGGCATAAATCCCAGTAGCACTTGCACCTACCGGCCTGAGGCTCTTCAGGTGTATAGGCGCAAGGAATGCACCTCTAAGGCTTTTGGAAAGGGCAGTGAGGATGCTGAATCATCTTCTGGACCTGCTATGAAAAAGTTGAAGGGTATCAGTTTGGAGTAGAAATATAGGAGGCAGAATGAAAGTGGAAGTTGTAAGCCCTTTTGTAATATTATGTAATATGGGATAAAGGGAGCAGTAGTTTTTGCAAGTGTTAAGAAGTCTGTGAACTTAAGTTATGCAAAGTAATAATAGTAATGCTAGTAGTCTGTATGTGTTTTTTGTTCTGGTAGCAAATATTTATTACTACTCTTGCCTGCACTTTAAAATTTCAGATGGCAATTCCGATTAACTAGGCAGTGCTAGTCAGGAGTTTAGCCGAAGACTTAGGACAGGAAGAAAATCAAACCATGTTCACAGTCAGGCCAACGACTGTTGGTTTCAAAGTGCAAGCGCATGCTACTACCATCCTGGGAGGTCATGTGTTGCGCCAGCAGGTGAAGCATTGCAATCCCCTCAGGAGTCAAGCGGTTCAAGAAGCAAGAAGGAAGTTGATGAGGAAGATTTGTCAGGCTCATGGGTTAAATATGAATACCTACATCCGGTCACAACAAAATCACATAAAGCCAAGAGTTCGGAGGACTGGGAATAGGCGGGAGTATTTACGCCGGTTTCGCCCTGTCGGTGCAGTGGCGCCTCCTTCTAGTCCATCTAGCTCGGAAAGTAGCTGTGATGCGGATCCACCACCTCCTTATCCTTTGATTGGTGGCGGTTGGATAGCCCCGAGTGATTCAGACTAGTAGATGAAACAGTCCTAACCCAAACTATTAGTGCTAAAATAGAGTGATTTGAATGTAAAAGCACTTTATGTATATGTGCGTACTAAGTAATCAGTATGTGTATTATGCAAGTAATGTATGGCTACTGTTGTGACTTTTGGATGTGTGCTGTGTGAATAAATACTAAAGGATTTTCTCTCGCGAATGGTAACTGTGCTAGTGAAATTTTCGATGAGATAATCCCATATTTAGTGTTTTTCTGGATATGTTGCACTAAAAGAATAGAAAATTTCCTTTTCAGGATGAGGTCGACAAGGTCGTTAAGTCAGATTCTTAGCAATGCGGAGGAGCCGGATACTCGTACTCCAAGAGTGGGTGTCCCAACGCCTTCTCAACCAAACCCTCAGCACCCCGCGTATAGAGCTTCATCATCCCGAGCGGCTGGGAGTGATCCGCCTGCTCCTCAGGAAACCCAACATCCTGCTTCCGGAGAACAACTGCCAGAGCCGCCTACCATGGCTCAAGTTCTGGCAATGATAGAACAAGGCCGGCAAACTGACACTTTGATACTCCAACAAATTGCTCAAACCTTGGCTGCGCTAGGTGCAAATCGTGGAGGAAATGGGGGACCACCACAAGCATCCAAGTTGAATGAGTTCTTAAGGACTCAGCCTCCTGTATTTTCCTTATCATCTGAACCATTAGAAGCCGATGACTGGTTGCGCGCAATAGAGAGTAAGTTAACTATTGCGCAATGTGATGAGAGGGAGAAAGTGTTATATGCTTCGGATCACCATTCGAGGAGCGCGCTATTTGGTGGGAGAGTTATCAAGGCCCCGCCAGAGGGTCATGTGGTGCTTTGGCCAGAATTTAAGGAAGCTTTTCGTCGTACTCATATTCCGATTAGTATAATTGAGGTGAAGAAGGAATTTCTTGACTTGAAGCAAGGAAGCATGTCGGTGATGGAATATTTGCATCGTTTAATCACTTGTCCGAGATATGCTACCTATGAAGTGGTGATGAAGCTAGAAAATTGAGAGATTCAGGGGAGCATCGAATGAGGAAATTAAATGGGCACGATAGCACAAGACATCAATGATTTTCAATCCTTGGTGGACAAGGCGGTGAGTGGAGCAGGAAGCAAGGAAGTGCTAGAGCGCAGAAGCGCAAGTGGATGGCGCAGAAAACTGCTGGCTCTAGCCAATTCAGATCACCGAGTGTGCCATCAACGAATATTCGCCGACCACCACTCCAAGTTCAGAGAACCCAGCGACAAGCTCCTCAAGCTCAGCGGTTTGTGAGTCGAGCTCCTCGCATATCACAGCCGCAGCGGCAATCTGCCCGCTCACCTCAGCAGACTAGGGTGCCGAGTGGTGCTCAGAGGCAAGCACCTAGTGTCACTTGCTTCCATTGCAATGAGCGAGGACATTATGCTAATTCTTGTCCCAAGAAGAAAGCAACACAGACTCGCTCATGGACTCAAGGGAGACCACTAGGAGCAGGGAGTCAAGCAAGCCCAGAGGCCGACTCCATCACCAAACAAGGGGATAGTGTTGGGCGCTTGCATCATGTCATCTGCCGAGAAGCCCAGGATGCACGATGTTGTGCTAGGTACGCCTCCGTACAACTAACTTCGAAAGTGGTGCTTTTTGATTTCGGAGCTTCTCATTCATTTGTTTCTAAAGTTCTCGAGAACAAAATCATTTAGAAGTTTCTCTTTTACATGCTTATATGATTATTCAATCCTCGAGCCACCGCTAGGACTAAAAGTTTTGTCCTAATGTCGGGATAACCATAAAAGGGGTACCATTTTATGCTGACCTGATCATAATATACCACTTAAATGAATGCTTTATACTCTTTTATCACTTTCGGTATACTCCAATAATAAATCTAAGATACTCCAATGCTTCATGGTTAAAAAATTTCATCACAGCCCTTTATCTTTTTGCTACACACCCTTTTTCATATGTAAAAGGAATATATAAACAAATTATGCTATAAATGTGGACTTTAATGAAATTTTTCATGAAACTCACTTTAGAGTATCTTATAATCGATATTAGAGTATACTTAAAAGGATAAAGAGGTATAACAACATCATTTAAAAGGTATCTTGGAGGTGGAGTACATACACCTAAGAGTATAGAATCATATACATATATATACATACACACACACACACATATGAAGCCTTTTTCGTATTCTTGGGAGTACATACTCCCACCTTCAATATACCATTCAAATGAAAGTGTTATACTTCTTTATCACTTTCAGCATACTCCAATAATAATTCTAAGATACTCCAATGTGACATGGTTGAAAAAATTTATCAGAGCTCTTTATTTTTGTGCTATATACCCTTTTACATATGTAAAAGGAATATATAAACAAATTATGCTATAAAGGGTGGACTTTCATGAATTTTTTATGGAACTCACTTTAGAGTATTTTATAATCGATATTAGAGTATACTCAAAAGATAAAGAGGTATAATAATATCATTTAAGTGGTATAATGGAGGTCGAGTACGTATTCCCAAGATTATGAAACCATTTTCATATATATATATATATATATATATATATATATATATATATATATATATAGGAATAGGAAAATGGTTCCATACTCCGAGTTTACGACTCCCATCTCTAGTATACCATTTAAATGATGTTTTTATACCTCTTTATCATTTTGAGTATACTCTAATATTGATTATAAGATGCTCCAAAGTGAGCTCCACAAAAATTTCATCAAAGTCCACCCTTTATAACATAATTTGTTTATATATTCCTTTTACATATGGAAAAGGGTATGTAGCAAAAAAAGGGCTCTGATGAAAATTTTCAATCATATCACATTAGAGTATCTTAGAATTATTATTGGAGTAACGTTTATTTAAGAGGTATATTAGAAGTGAGAGTACGTACTCCCGGAAGTATAGAAAAGACTTTATATATATACACACACACACACACATATATATATAGGAAGGCTTTTCCATACTCTTAGGAGTATATACTCTCACCTCTAATATACCACTTAAATGAACACTTTATACTCTTTTATCACTTTTGATACACTCCAATAATAATTCTAAGATACTCCAATGCGACATGGCTAAAAAATTTCATCAGTGCCCTTTGTTTTTTTGCTACATACCCTTTTCCATATGTAAAAAGGAATATATAAAAAATTATGCTATAAAGGGTGGACTTCAATGAAATTTTTCGTGGAACTCACTTTGGAGTATCTTATAATCAGTATTAGAGTATTATCAAAAGGATAAAGAGGTATAACAACATCATTTAAACGGTATACTGCAGGTGGGAGTACGTGACACCTGTGAGTATGGAATTATATATATATATATATATATATATATATATATATATATATGTATATATATATACATGTATATATATAGGAAGCCGAAATGGGGTACCATGGTGCCTGGGCACCATGATTTCAAATGCGTGAATTCAAGCCATATTCGAGTATATTTTTCAAAAAATTCAGTTTTAGGGTATATACTATCTATGACAATTCAAATGCAATGCATACCTTTGAAAAAATATACTCGAATTCAAAGATTTTGAACGAGTTTGGATCATATGCTTTGCTGATTTATATATAAAATCAGCACATAACTACAATCAAACTATCATCAAAAAGTGAAAATCTATTTTGAATTTTAGTTCAAACTTGTTTGCACTAGTTAGTAAACTAGTTAAACTCAGTATCCTAAAAATTTCAAAAACTTTCGCATGAAAATACATAGAGAAAATATCCTTTTTAGATCATGGTGCCCAAGCACTTCGGTGCTCATTGGAGAAGCAAATGCAAACAACATCGAAGTTAATGCATTGCAAATAACCTTAGTAAATGCAGCCCGGTAGTAAATCATGAAACATTTTATCGCAGAACAACCGATGAATTTCTGGTGACGCGGCATGCAAATTACACCATATTGATTGAATCCAATTTGGTAGTAAATCACAAATATGTTTTACTATAGAACAACTGATTGCATTACTACCGAATCAGTTACTAGTTTATGCGTTGGTCAACCCAGCTAGTTAATGCATATTGTAGTTTGTATATGAATCAGTTTTTTTCTTTATTTTAGCCATATCTTTTTATTGGTAGCTCGAATTTGCAAATGATTTTCACCAGTAGCTTACTGACGACGAAAGGAATAAAATGATATAAGTCTCGCAATTAAATAGTAATTTTCCTAACTGCTAACAGAAATTACTGCATGTATAACATGAAATTATTACATATACAACATAAAATTACTACATCTACAGCATATTCTGCACAGATCAGTTATTCTATATTAAAGTCCATAAAAATTATATATACAAGTTCTAAAAAGTTCTCAAAAAATTACCATAGGTAGGAAATATGAGTTTCTATAGCCTTGTAAAATTTGAATACCAAACTCAATAGCATTTGAAATATATGAAATGGGCAAATTGTAATATCCCAGATAGTTTTGTATTCTTTTTACTGGGGCTTTTGATTAGTGGTAATAGTTTTTTGTGGGAGAAGAATTTTGTGTGGATACTGTTCTCAACATGTGACAAATGGCCCCACCTAATCACCTACCTAACCAAGCCATTTAATTTTTGTTGTTGTCGCCGCTAACCAAACCAAGGAGAGGCTTTTGTTTTTTTGTCACCCAGCCCTTTTCTTTTTCCTCCTAGCGAGCAAGGCAAGTGCAACATGGTGGCTTTTTCCCGGGTTTCTCCACCTCCCGAAACCGCAAGCAACCTTGAGCCTCCTCCCGCCTTGGCGCCTCCCTCCCTGCCATTTTTCTCCATGGTGGCGCCTCCCTAGCTGGCTCCTCCTCCTCCTGGCGCATTGCTCCTGCCTGGCCGAACCACCTCATGGCGCCCTCCTCCTCCTTGGTGGCGCAGTCCTCCTCCCTGGCCTGGCAGCAAGAAGCAGTTAGCAAGCAGCAGCAAAGAACAAGACCCTCCCCACCTCCCTTTCCTCCTTGAGTAAAAGATCCGAGGTAAAACCCTAGGTGGTGGGGATCCATTTGGCTTGCATACAAGGTGTTTGTGCTATTGCTTAGCTAGGATTCCTGATTTTGAGATGTTAGAGGTTGGGGAATGGAGAGACTAGAGTAATTGGGAATTTCTGCTTCTGGCAGATTTTCGTTCTCGGTTAGAACTGCTAATTGAAAATTCTGCAAGCATTTTCTGGGGGTATGGCTATTGCAAAAGTTATAGATAATCGAATTACCTTTCAATAGAGACTGAAATCGCTAAGTTTTGTTCATCCGTCTAAAAGTTATGACTGTTTTACTCAGGGCTGTCCAGAATGAGTCGAGTGGTCGGAACCCTCTGTTCATTATCGATCTGGGAACAGCTGGTGCTTCGGCCAAGAGAATGGCTATGTTATTCTTATAGTTTATTCCCTTGTGGTCGTTTTGAGTATAAGATTATGAAAATCCGTTGAGCCAATCTAAAGTTACGCTATTTAGAAGTCTCGGTGCTGAAATTGGAAATCTGCAGCATGCTCCACCTTTCGGTTGGGGTTTAGTGTTCGATTTGGAGGTCCTCGAGGTATCTCCCGCATGATTGGCTTTGTGATAGCTGTAGGTCATCCTCTTATGGTTGATTAGGAGCTGAGTTCACTCCATTTGGTTGGCTTAATCAAAAGTTTTGCTCGTTGGTTCGCCTGCTGTCCCGTTGGACATATTTCTATTTTTCGGTTTTGGGAGTGGGTTAACAATGTTGTTCGAGTCGATTTTTGATTGTTTCAGCGTTAACGTTGTTTTTCAGGAAAGTGTCTTCGGGTGACCTCAATCCTGAGTTGCTCTCAGACGTCGGTAAAGGCAAGTGCAACCCTTATATTGTTATTAGGGGAAATGAGATGAATGCTTGCGTTACGATTAATTGCATACTATTGTTTAAATCATGTTACGAATACGTCTAGTTCAATATTTGTTCTTCGATGTAGAGGTTTAAAGGATGGATGTAAGTGAATCACTTATATCCTTATTAGGGTATTGAGTTGTTTGCTTGTTATATGTGTATGTTTACATCCGCGGTTTGCATTAAGAAATGGGTTAATGCTCATGCAAACACAAATAATAATCGTGTTATGAGTATAGCTAAAGAATGGATTATAGTATGAAATTTCTTATAATGAAGATTTGTGTCTATGAGAAATACTAGAATTGTTCATTTTATGATAATGCATATTGTGGCAATAAAAGTCACAATTGATATGATATATTAGTAATAATTGGTTTTGGGGTGTTCCCCACTACTGATGATGAGAATGGAACCGTGTTGTGCTTATGCTTATGTTTTTGGTCATAGTTCAGAGCAAATGATTTCGATACCATGTATGAATTGTTTATAAGCATCATTTGCATATGTGCATTCATTACAGAAAAGACGACCCATGTCGATGTGGGCCTCCGTACTCACACGTAGTGAATACAAAAGTCCTACCTCGTAGCCCATCCACGGATGGGAGCGAGTCAGTAAGAGTAGGCCCCGCCACAGGATGGTTGGGAAGAATGAGAGGGTGCACTCCGACGGGGTGCACTTAGCTATACTGGGTATAGGCAAAAAGGTTGCATGTTGAGTATGAAAGCATAAAGCATTTCATTGCATTGTGTGTGGCAAGTGTGATACATGTTAATTGATGAGAATGGAAAGAACAGGTTGAGGATTGAGTCGGGGGCTCATCCAGGAATGACTGTTGAGGCATAGGTAAGTTTTGTTAAGTTTTCGAGTTGGTTGCGGTAAGTGGAGTCAATTACTGCTTCTGTTACTAGATGTTTTCAGTTAAGTAATGATTATGTTAAATGATGAAGTAATCGTGCTCTCACGTTTTGGATCTTTTATGAATTCAACTGCTTCATTTATTTACGGATGCCAATTAAAGAAATTGTTACTCTATGTATTGAAGTAGCTGTATTTTAGTCTAATTCTTTACTTTGTCTACTTGTTGCACTTTGCTGAGTCTTGGACTCACGCTTGTTGGTTTCTTGTCTTAGGTACTTTGAAGCTGGCTCGTCGGGTTGGGAGTAGTATCACGTACACGACTTCGGTCTCCAACCATTCATTTAACCAATTCATTAATTTTGGATGTAATTAATTCGGTTGTAATGTGTTGTTGTCGTGGTGAAGTTTATTAATTTCTTTTGGTTGTGTGATTGACTATCTAAGGACCCTCTTGGAATGTTTCATTCTATTTTGAGTGATTGATATATCCTATAACTTTGCTTTTGTTCTTTTGTCTCTTGAGTGGATGTCCTCTGTTCTAGAGAGGTCATGCGAAATTTTGTAAATTTCGTGGCTTAGTTTAAGCCGGATTAAGAGTTTAGAGATTGAATTCCATTTCAGGTTTTTTCCACTAAAGGTGTCATTAGTTATTTAGAGTTTTGGTAGCATTCGTGGCGTGTTTGGCGCTGGGTGTTACACAAATGCTAATCGATGATGAATAGTAAATTTATCATTTTTATATCTTTGAAATGCGACTGAGTTTGGTATCCAAATTTTATAGAGCTATAGAAGCTTACATCCACTATCTATGGCAATTCTTTTAGAATTTTTCAGAACTTATACATATATTTTTCTTGAATTTGTACTATCAAATAACTAAAAACTATATGTAAATGTTCTAAAAAATTGTCAAAAAATTACCATACGTAGTAGGCATCAGGTTCTACAATCCTGTAAAATTTTAATACAAAACTCAATGGTATTTGAAACATATGAAATTGACAAGCGCTAATCAGTGATGAATTGTAAATTTGTCATATCTTTCAAATGTGACTGAGTTTAGTATTTAAATTTTACATAAATATAGAAACTCACATTCCCTACTTATGATAATTTTTTAAGAATTTTTCAAAACTTGTACATATAGTTTTCATAGATTTTACTACCGAATAACTAATTTGTGTAGTAAAATGTAGTAATATACTGATTTAGCTAAAGAAATAAATCAAGAATGCGATAGTAAAATATAACACATCATGTTAGTAAACGGTAGTAAAAAACATAACATATAGTGTCATCATTTCACTGAAAGTTAAATAAGGAAGTCAAACCACTAAAATGTATTTTGTAGTTTGTACAAGTATTTGGTCGTTCTTTATTTTAACCATAACTTTTTATTCATAACTCTGATTCATGAATGGTTTTCACCAGTAGATTAATCACGACAAGGTGAACAAAATAATATAAGTCTCGCTAATAAACAGTAAATGATGTTCATTTAGTAGTAAAATTTAATTTATGTGAAGTTTATTACCAAAACTTATATTGTGTTGTTTCTCTCGTCATGAGTAATCTATCGGTGAAATTTGTTCGTGAATCAAAGCTGCGAATAAAAAGTTATAGCTAAGCAAAAAAAAATCAGATTTATGAACAAACTAGAGAACGTATTTATTAGTTGGTTGGGCACTGTTGAGATGTAGTAATAGCTTTATTACTTCTTTATAGTAAGATAGAGTGAATAAGGTAGTAAAAGTTAGTGTATAAAATAGTAAAAGGCATATTACTATCATTTACTGACGCGATGTGTTATGTTTTACTATTATTTACTTATTTATTTCTTTAGCCGAACTGCATATTACTACATTTTACTGCACAAATCAGCTATTCGGTAGTAAAGTCCATGAAAACTATATGTACAAGTTTTTAAAATTCTTGAAAAATTATCATAGGTAGCACTACTACAAACAGGCTTATATCGAGAAGCCTTACGATCTGACGGTTTTGAAAAACCGTCAGAATATCAGAATATCATGAGGCGGTTATGTACTCAAACCGTCGGTGCTATCACGAGCGGTTTTATATTACGGCCGTGCAGTGATGTAATAACTATCACGAGCGGTGTCAAAATATAACCGTGCTGTGATGGCTCTGATACTCATTACAAGCGGTTTCAAAGTAAACCCGTGCGTGATTTCCTGACGGTTATATAACACAAATGCAGCAATGAAATCTTAGCTATCATGCATGCATATTTAGAAACCGCTCTGTGATATTCTCGCATCCGAGGTACGTAATATAAAACCGTCTGTGATAAAACTTCCGAGCCGTAAAAGCAGAGCACGCCTTCGTTCCATCCACTTTGTTGGTAGGGTTTAGGTTTCTATCCTAAGTGGCGGTCATGGAAGTGATGCGATTTTTAGAAGAAAGCCATTGATTTGAAGGGTGATATTAGATTCCTTTGATTTTGGTGATCTAAGGTTAGTAATGTGTTTTAATTGCATTATATTCAACATCTAGCTTGATAAGGAAGGAATTTGATGATTTTTTAGATCTCGCTTGTAGAACCATGTGTTGGTTTTTGATGAATAAGGTTAGCTAGTAATGGTTCTATTTGCATAATATAATATTCGATCATGATGTAGCTAGCTAGCTTGTTAAGGATAGAATTTAATGATTGTTTAGATCTAGCTTATAGATCAATTCAAGTCTTTTGGTGATCTAAGATTAGTAATGGGTTCTAATTTCATTATTATATTGAAGATTAATTTGAATTTTGTTAATTATTTCTTTGTGATGTAATTAAGGTATGTAATTGCATAATTAGTTTAGAATATGTGCATCGCGACTACACACAGTGCACTTAATATTTAACACTAAGTGTTACATGTGTAGCGTAGATGGATCGAAGTGGATGTCTGTTGAGAACCGTCGAAGTCTTGAGTACCTTAATGGCGTCTCCACATTCAAAAGAGCTGCAGAGGAGGATATGTTTAATAAGGGGTGCAATTCATGTCATGTCAGGTGCATTGATTGCGAAAATCTGAAGATGTTTGAAACTTCAGTATGCGGTCGAAGCACTTGATTGAAGGGGTTTCAAAAGGGGCTATACATGTTGGACGGTCATGGCGAAGAGCATAATATCTGAGAAGCGACAAGTAGTGTTAATATAAATCGACGATGTCAATGATATGTCGGATGATCATATCGATTGTGCTTCCGATGAGGACGGGTTGCCGCGATGACAATTTGGATCGAGATGCTTACGCGATGCGATGAAACCTTGATGACGAGGGAATATGGAGTTCGAGGGCTTAATGGAGGACTCTGAGAAACCTTTGTTCGCGGGGTGCAAGTTGAAATACACAAGGTTGTCATCCGTGCTTCAACTACTCAAATTGAAGGCAAGCAGCGTTTGGTCCGACAAAGTTTCACAATGGCTATTCGTCTATTGGCGGACATGCTTCGAGAGGGAAGCGAGTTGCCGACAAGCACCTACAAAGCCAAGGTTCTTTGTCCCTTGGGAATGGAAGTAGAAAGAATACATGCATGTCCAACGATCAGTATCTGTCACGCAAAGAGTACACAAACTTGCATATATGTCGGTGTATTAGCGCATCCGTACAAGCGTAAGAGTTATTCAGATGATGATGGCGAGAGCATTGAGGGTGAAAAAATTACTACTGCTAAGGTGGCATGGTATCTGCCTGTAATTCCCGTTTGAAGCGTTTGTTTGCGAACCCAAAGGAGGCAAAACGCTGCGTTGGCACTTTGAGGCGTAGAATGATGGAATGCTAAGGCACCTGCTGATTCCATCGAAGGAGCTGTCGGCGAGGAGCTTTCAAGAATTGGTGCGGATCGAGAAATATAAGGTTTGGATTGAGTCTGCAGATGGAATGAATCCTTTTCGGTAACATGAGCGGTAGGCATAGCACTTGGCAGTAAATCTGTATCTACAACCTTCCTCCTTGGTTGTGTATGAAGCGAAGTACATTATGTTATGCGTGCTTATCCAAGGACCGAAACAACACAGGGAGCGATATTGATGTGTACCTAGCTCCATTGGTGGAAGATCTAAAAACAACTTGTGGGTTCTTAGGGGTACTGCGTATGGGATGCGATACAAGCGAGAACTTTACTAATTTGCACTTTGCTTGTTGTTCGCACTATAAATGATTACCACGCCTTGCTAACTCGCTGGGGCAGTACAAAAGGAACCAAAGCTCGCACTCCTTTGCTTAGATGATACTGAGAGTTTATGGTGAATCACTCCATAAAACGTGTACATGCGTCATAGTAGGTTCCCTCTGAGGAATCACCCATATCGCAAGATGAAGCAACTTTTCGACGGAAGAGCGAAAATGGTCCAGCTCAAAGCGTTTGAGCGGAGAGATATTCATGACATTGTTAAGGATTTGGATGTTGCGTATGGAAAGGGACGTAAATCAAGTACCCGTGAAAAGAGCATGTGGAAGAAGAGATCAATATTCGGGACCTACCTTCTTGGGAGCACCTAGAAGTTCGCCCTTGCATCGATGTCATGCGTGAGAAGAATGTACGTGACGGCGTGATTGGTCTCTTACTCAACATTAAGGGTAAAACAAAGGATGGTATCAGCGCCACGGCTTGACTTGGTCGATATGGGCATAAGACACGAGTTAGCACGAAAGAGGCGATAAAGGCCGTGCGTGCTTGGAACACCTTGTTATACTCTGTCAAAGGCGAAAAAAAGCTGGCTGTGCCGATTGCTTGCATGGTGTGAAAGTTCCGTCGGTTACTCCTCCAACATGAAGAGACTTGTTTAGTTGGAAGATTTGAAATTAATCGGCATGAAGTCTCATGATTGTGTATGTCTTTGATGACACGATGCTCCTGTCGCAATTAGAAGTATTTTGCCGGTCAAGGTTAAGTGAGACAATCACTAGGTTGTGTTATTTCTTTAACACAATCGCTCGAAGGTCATCGATCGAGAAGGACTAGATGCTCTGCAAGTCTGAGGTGGTGATGACTCTATGTAATCTTGAGATGTATTTCCCTCCATCATTTTTCGATATCATGGTCCATCTCATTGTTCACCTTGTGAGAGATAAAGATATGCGGGCGGTGTTCCTCGTAGCATGTACCCGTTCGAGAGGTACATGGGAATTCTCAAGTCTTCGTCTGGAATCGATCTCGTCAGGAGGGTAGCATTGTCGAAGGTTATGCAATGAAGAGGCCGTCGAGTTCTGCGTCGATTACATGGCCGGTCGAACCAATAGGTGTGCCTCGATCTGCGCCATGAGGGAGGCTCCAGGTATAGGGACCATCGGAAGAAAGCAATCACGCTGATTCGGTTGATTATGCTCGAGCCCATTTCACGGTTTTGCAACACATGGTATGAGTGTCGCCTATATATCGTCGAGCACAAGCAATGGCTAAAACAAGAGAATCGACCTGGCGAGTCTTGGATCACGAGGACGACATAACCTTGAGTTCAACAAATGGTTGAAGGGCGACCTATCACTGGGAGCTCGTCGGATGATTTCTGCGTGACATGGTTGGCAAAAGGACCAACTTTTACGGTTGTCACATGGAAAGGATATGACTTAAATGGGTACACATTTTACGAGAGATCGGGATATGAAGAGCACAAACCGAGCAGTGGTGTCGCATAGATGCATTCAATAATACCCATTGGGTTGAGGAGCTCCTACTATGGGTTCATAGAGGAGATATGGGAGCTCGACTACGTGCTTTTCAAGATTCCCTATTTGGTGCCGTTGGGTCCACCTCCGGCCGTGAAGGTCGGCGGGGAATGGCATCACTCTGTGGACCTCGAGCGTGTCGGATACCAAGGCGAACCATTACGTACTTTCGCTAACCAAGTTGTTCAAGTCTTCTATGTAACCGGGCCGTCCAACAAGAAGCGCCACGTAGTTCTTAGGGAAAAAGGAGAATTGTCGGAGTTGAGAATGTAGTAGATGAGGAAGAGTACAATCAATTTGATGAGTTGCCACCTATCGGAAATGACATCCACGGTCCCGGAAAAGAACAACATGAGGAAGCAAGCTACACACGTCGATCATCATGAAGGGCTAATTTTCATACAAAAGAATAAGCATGTGGTGGCGTAGTTATGAGAAGGGTGCATTGTCATCATGCTTACTAATTTTCATGTGTAATAATATTACATTAATGCTATTGTAAAGATAATCGACCCATCATGCTTTGTACATATGATTGTGATGATCTTTGTAAGTAGCTTGTGAAGCATCCCGAATTATGTATATATGATTGTGATGATCTTTGTAAGTAGCTTGTGAAGCATCTGGATTGATGGAAAAGATGCAAGTATAAGAGCACGTATTTATTCGTTAATATCAATATGATTCCAAATACGATTCAAAGATGGCCATTGGACATAATTGATGACAAGAAACGAATCATGTCTACTTTGGCAATATGGAAATAGTTGTATGTGATTGCTCTCAGATTTTAGGGTTTGAATTGAGGATTAGAACCTCCACTTCAACCACGATGCGATCTATAATACATTAAAGACAACTTTCCCGGAAGATACAACAAAATTAGCACAGACAAGAAGTCGATCGGAACTGGCACCGACAAGTGAATGTCGATGAGCGATTATATATCCTGAGACGGTTCTTTAACATAACGATGCAGTGATGTTATTTATCCTGAGCGGTTATGTTACCTAACAATCTCTGTGATATCTCAACATCAAAAACGGTTCTATTATAGAACCGTCTGTGATAGGCGATCACCAACATCCTGAGCGGTTCTATTATAGAACCGTCGTAATATCTAAACATCCACAATTTGTTCTATTATAGAACCAAATGTGATATGTCATCTGAGCCGTTATATTATAGAACCGTGCAGTGATGTTATTTCTTCTATATATCTCCTTGTGAATCTCATTCACATGCGCCAAACCTAAACCTTTGAGGCGTTTTGCCTCATGGCGGCCTCCCCTCGGCGTCCTCCCCTCGGCGTCCCGGCCTCGGCGTCCTCCTCCCGCGTCCCCGGCCTCGGCGTCCTCCCCTCCCGGCGTCCCCGGCCTCGGCGTCCTCCGCCCTCGGCGTCCTCCCCGACCTCGGCGTCCTCGATCCCCTCGGCGTCCTCCCGGCCTCGGCGTCCTCCCCTCGGCGTCCTCCCGGCTGGGCATCCTCCCCTCGGCGTCCTCCCGGCGGCCTCCTCCCCTCGGCGTCCTCCGGTTCGGGCTTCAACCGTGAGTATTTAGGGGACTAGCCGCCGAGCTAGAGCCGTTTCTCGTCTGGAGGCCTTTGCTGGCCATTTGCTCTATTTTTGGTGTTGCTCTGCTAGTTATTGAGTTACAGGACACTTTACGTGATTATTCTCGGACTTGCAAAGGGCGGTCGTCTCTGCTTGGGGACCTTGCGTGCGGGCTTAATATTCGATGATGATTTAGGGGATGGAATAGACTAATTGTGACAACAAATCTTAGCGATCAATTTCACTTTCATATATATATATATTTGATTAGTGTGAGTTGGCAAATGATGTTTGTTTTACGGTTGTTTAGAACCACGATGGCGATAACTAGTTAAAATGTCTTTGTTACGGTTGGATAGGAAGCGATGGTCTTTGTGGTTGTACATGTTCATATGTGAGATGGTCTTTGTGGTTGTACATCTTTGTGGTTGTACATGGTCTGGAATAAAGCAGAAACCTTTTGATCTAAAATATATATATATATATATATTTGATTAGCTCTATTGCAAACTGTCTTTATATGCTTAGTTAGTGAATATGCATATAAGATAACCAATTAGTAGATTTATACTTAACTTTGTCAAGTATTAAATCATTATTGAGATAAAGTTGTCACAATCTAGTCTATTACTTGTCCATTGTGGCGAGGAGGGCCTTTAAAGGCAACCCGACATCTGAGAACATTCAAACAATCAATATGAGCTTTATGCTAATTGCTTTATTAGTATCTTGTACATGTTCATATGTGAGATCACGAGCTTCATTCAATTATTACATTAGCTGTCAAATGGTTGAATCCATATGTATTTTTCTCGCTTATGCATTGTGTGGATGTCCTAGTTTTGGGGAGAGTCTTTGCGAAATTTTATTAAGTTCGGCAACCTCCTAGTTAACTTCTTTTGCTAGAAGGCTAATAACAAGCCATCTAGGCTAGTTCTTTTAAAAGGCTAATAACAAGCCATCTAGGCTAGTTCTTTGAAAAGGCTAATAACAAGCCATTTAGGCTAGTTCTTTTAGATGCAAGTATAACAAACTCATTCACTCTAATGTGATTCTATTTGTTCTTCACTTTTAGTTACTTTGAAACTATTTTAACTTGTAAAGAAGATGTCGTCCTCTAATCCATCGTCGAAGGACATGATGTGGCCTCAAAAGAAGGATGGACCATGCTGCAAAGAGGACCAAACAAAAGGCCAACAGACCGATATACCATTACGAGAGAGATCGATCCGGATGATGGGGCCCTAGAAAGCCAAAAAAGCGGCGAATGCATTTGAATATGTGTGGGATAGTAGGCGAGAGCGGGTTCGATCACGCTATCTTCCTGGAGGTTGGTGACTATTGAGGCTCGCAATGCCTTGCTAGCGAAATTTTTCATCATTCAACATTCGGAAGAATCCGCTCCCTAGTGCGACGGTATGCCCTTTGCTAAGCGGCAGAAAGGCATGGAAGACCTTTAAGCATCGCTTTCGTGACTCGTCAAGAAGGATCTGGTTCCATACTCAAGTATGGGTTCATTGATGAGGACACGTGGAGGCGTTTTGTTGGGATGAAGACCCGCAGGCCATTAAATGCGTCGCGATTAAACAAACAAGGCCTTGCAAGCAAGAACACTCACCCCACGACTTCGGCACTGCGCTCACGCGGGAAGAGAGAGCAATAGCGAGGGAGGGCGAGGAGGGTATCGCGCCATTTCCATCGATCACAGATGAGCGTGCGAGGCGGCTAGAAGCGAGCGAGGTCGGATGCCACGTCCTCATAGCGTCTCGCCGTAAACCCGCGGACGAGAAGTGCGCCTAGCGGTAATATATAAATCGAACTACCAATTTCGTAATTAGTCCATGACTTCATAAGTGAAATAACTTGTCCGGATCTTGCGGTAGCGTTGAGTACACAATCGTGCGATGGCTCTTTTTCCCGAGACGAGAGAGAAAGATGCACCGTCCATAGCCTTGGGAAACAAGGAACACCACAGTCGTACAAGAGGCAAAGGGTTTTTGTTCCATGGAAAACTGGATTCCTGCAGACGACTTCCACATATACGAAATAAGAAGAGAACTAGAGCGAGCGAGTCAAATCTTATAAAGAATTTGGAGGACAAGTTGAGAGGAGAGTTGAGAGAAGAGTTGAGGAGAAGCGAGAAGAATTTCATGAAAGGATCTGAATCCTCGAGGAAAGGCTCACCAATCAAGAAAAAAATACTTCACAAGCCCAGTATGTCGCAAGTCAGCCCCTTGCCGTGGAAGCGGTGCATCCGTTCCTCCAAGTGACCAAGATGAACATAGCGGGACTTATCTGTATGTGACATTAAAGCTGACCCACGTGCAATCTCAAGTGAAATTAGCAATGGCACCGTTCCTCGGCCGGTTGCTTGGGGCATGGCGTATCCATCCCCAAAGGGACCATGGTGCAGTACCATCATAGCGCCGGGTTTCACCAAGGTCAATGTGGGCGGGGTGTTTGATAGTTTCAAAATTGTCGATCTCTGAAGCCGTAAGCGATGAGATCGTGAAACTTGGGGATGCCATTGGCACATTCATCCAATGGCCTAGCAATGACATCTCCTGATGCCTTACATCATGCAACAACGCGACGATCGATTAGCCTATTGTATCGCCGTCGATCGGTTGGCTACCAAATCGGCGGATCGTAGAGCGACTCCACTTGATATACACAATGTTGACCTCTTTCCTACCCATTCCTCTCCGTGAAGGGTTCATACAAAACAAAAAAGGCAAGGGCAAAAAGAAGAAAAGAAGCCCGGCAAGAACAAGTTGACTATTTATCTGCTGAGTTGGCTAAACAATACAAGCTAGGAGAGCGTTACTAACGAAGGCAGCGTAACTCACTTAGTATACCTTGCCAACAATTGCATAAGTGGTATCTCCAAGAAGCTTGAAAGCCAGGCGTGAGCGTACAACAAGTATCGGCGTTAAGTTCAAGTATGAACATCTATTCAACGACTCGGTGGGGGCTTCTTCACGGTCGATTTTACGGACTTGTTCCATCTCTACAACCTCGAGCGCCATCGACGCCGCACTCATAAGATCTGGACCTTGTAAGTGTGTGCTATCACGGTCTACATTCGTCTAATAGTGATAAATGTCCTCCAATATATATATAATCCGCCTTTGTATATATAGATACATGCAACTTGAAGCGACAAAGAAGAAACTATCGATCGGTTTCCTCGACCCACATATAGTCTCAAAGCAAACAATGGATGATGATATAAACATGGTTAGAGAAATCGTGATAGAGGCATTGCTAGCACAAAAGGATAAAGAATTCATACTTATACCCCATAACCCGAGGTAAGTGCTACCACATGCTATACTTTGGTGCATCTTGTGCACACAACTCTGTTTTGTTCATTGTCCATTGTGATATACAATGTAGGTATCATCCGGTTCTCATTGTAGTTGAACCGACCACAAGCGGGTTAAGTACCTTGATTCGGACGTGCGGAAACCACGACTTGGTACCTATCGCAAAATTACTCACCGGTAATCACGTTTCCCTCATACATGGTGCGTGTAAGTTGTTCGAGTTTATATTGCTATTGGAATGGCTTAGGCTAACCTTTTGCAATCTTGTAGAGCGTTCAAACACGTGAAAGATTGGACTAAACTACAACATGATTTGAACTTTCGGTATCCGCTATACACAACAATTCTATATCAAACCTCGTATTGGTGACTCTAGAACTAACAGTAGGTTTTATTTGCGATGCCACCGGCAAGGTCAGGAAATAACCTATGTGGATTTTATGTTTGCTACAACATGCAAACCATCGTCGCTAAAAAAGTATATCTGAGATAAAAGCTGCGTTGAGTCGGGCCGATTTGAGCAACATTAGAGGAGAGTTTGTTTCTTCTGCTCACAAAGTAATACATAAAAAAGCGCGTTCCACGCAGACCTTATAAGTTCTGAGTTGTACAATTGTCAAATGGTATTCATTAATTCGGAAAATATGTCAAAAACTTGCGGTTATTCTTGTTTGTACGATTCATTGTATTGTCACATGATATTATCCTTAATACATATTTGCTCATCTTGAATGCAACAACTTAACAATGTCTTGCTTGTTGGAACTAGATGTTTTCCTACACCCTCAATGAGAACCTCCATTATTTATGGTTTGTTGTTCGAAATTTCCATCTACTTAGGTATTCCTGCATCAATATTTACGAGACACGGTCAGTTATAGATGTTATAATTGAATATCTGCACTTCCTATATGCATTGAGGCAACAGTTTGTCCGATCAAGATAGACTTAAAATATAAACATTTGTAGCGATTTTTCTCGTTCTTACGATAATGTTGATGGAACTCGACTAATAAATCAACCCAAGACCGTGGCGGCGCTGGTGGCGGCAACCACGGTCTTCTCCATCGAGCGGACACACTCGATTGTGTGATTTGCTTCATGCCATCTGAAGTGGCTGCAGCGAAGTCACCGTAGTGCCACGGTCGCGAGCAACCGAGCGGCATGCTCTTGTCTTGCGTCACCCGTCGTGCCACGCAGTGGGAGATCGAACATGGTACTTTGGTAAAAATTGTAGATGTACTTGATAGATTACTTTAGGTAGGGTAATTAAAGATTGAACAAATGTGATTGCAAATCGGGTCTTCCTTGCAGGAAGGACTTTGGAACACGGACTTGAATGAGAAAAGAAGGCGGGAGGAAGCCGAGTGGAGCGGTAGCAGTGTCGAGTAGAAGAAGGACAGAAGCTTTCGGAAATATTAATATTCAAATCGAATGTTCAACTGTAATCAAATAGATAACTATTTGAGCAAGTACTTGATGGAGGTTCTGGACGGGTGTGGAAAAAAGGTCATCACAGAGGCGGTTCTTATTTGGAACCGTGCAGTGATAATTTCATATCACGAGCGGTTATAATTTGGAACCGTGCATGATAATTCATATCACGAGCGGTTCTCATTGAAACCGTGCAGCGATAAGATAATATCACGAGCGGTTCTTATTTGAAACCGTGCAGTGATATTGAATTATCCGCGAGCGGTTGCAAATGAGAACCGTTTAGATAACTAAAGATTTCGCGACGGTTTATTAATACAAATGCATGATATATATTTTCGAGCGGGTATAGAACCGTCTCGATGATCTCCTTCATCACAGACTTATTATTCTCGACGGTTCACAAAACCGTCTCTCGATGACGTTCTGGCAACCGCTGTGATGAAGTTTTCTGTAGTAGTGTAGGGAATGTGGGTTTCTACATCGATCTCTATAAAATTGGAATTCCAAACTCAATCGCATTTGAAAGATATGAAAATAACAAATTTACTATTCATCACTGATTAGCGCTTGTCAATTTCATATATTTAAAATGCCATTGATTTTGATATTCAAATTTTACAAGACTGTAGAACCTGACATCTTCTATATATGATAATTTTTTGAGAATTTTTCAAAATATTTACATATAATTTTTGGTTATTTGACAATAAAAATCTAAGAAAAATATACCTATAAGTTCTAAAAATTCTCAAAAATTATCATAGGTAGAGTATATAACTTTCTATAACTCCAGTAAAATTTAAATACCAAACTCAGTCGCATTTGAAAGATATGAAAATGACAAATTTACTATTCATCACTTGTCAATTTCATATCTTTCAAATGCTACTCAGTTTGGTATTTAAATTTTATAGGTATGTGGAAACTCACACTCCCTACCTGTATTAATTTTTAAGATTTTTTCAAAACTACTACATATAGTTTACATGGACTTTCTTGCCGAATCATTGATATATGCGAGAATATGCTATAGATATAGTAATTTCATATTGTATATGTAGTAATTTCATATTTTACATGTAATAAATTCTGTTAGCAGCTAGGACAATTTCTATTTAATAGCGAGACTTATATCATCTTATTCCTCTCGTCGTCAATAAGCTACTGGTGGAAACCATTTGCAAATCCGAATTACCAATAAAAATATATAGTTAAAATAAAGAGAAAACATATTCGTGTACAAATTACAAAATGTATTAACTAGTTGGTTTGACAGTAAGAGTACTAAATGGTCCATGCATCCATACGCAAGTAATAAATGCAGGTATTTAGCTCCATCGGACTACGTAAACTGGCCGACGTGTAGAATAGTATATTCTACACGCAGCTAGAGAATAGCGCGCACATGTGTGTATATATGTGTGTATATGTGTATGTATATATGTATATGTATATGTGTATATATATACGCGCGCACGCGCTTTGTCCTTTTAGTGGATCACTCGCTTCTGGTACGTACGAACTGCTCTTACACTACTGCGTCTGCATGCTGCTACTACATCGGCAATTAATGGTACATACATCGACGAGATATACCACTACTGCCTGTATTTATACTACTGCTACTACTATATATGCAGTGTCAGCAGTCTCGTACCTGTACATGGTGCCGGTTCTTTAGGTGGTATCGTATCTGCGCAAGTAGACGTACGTGCGCTAATTAAGCTAGGTAGTACTTACGTGCTTGTGCATGCGCTACCTTGTGGTACGTACGTACTCCTAGCCTATAGGCTATACCTACTAATTACCACCATGCATGCATAAGCAGTAGATCTGTGGAGCAGTGTAGACGATGAAGCAGCGAGCCGATCGAGTTCATGTTTTCTTTGTACGTACGTGTACGTGACAATGTCTAGCTGCTGCACCGTACGTACGGTCCCTAGCAAAAACACCTACTGTTCCTACTTACTGCTAGTAATTTAAAAAGGAAGGAAGAAAAGAAAGCATCCTGGCTGCCCAATAAATGGACTGACACGATAGTAAAAACCCCCTTTCAGAGCTCAAATGATGGGTATGGACTATATGGATACCGTAAATAATGGGGATTTACACGGCGTGTGTACTGTGTAGTGCATGCTGTCAGAGAGTGAACACATATACAGTTGGCATCTGTATGTATTACTTGGATATCATATCCTACGTGAGGGCCGGCCGGTATATGTACAGTACATTGCCCTCTGCACGTTGGATCGATATTGTCTACAGCCTGCGTATGCACCTTTTTAATTTGATTTGCATATTGCATCGTCGGACGAGACTGCGTGTGACGAACGGCCTAGAATGTGCACAGAAGCTAGCGACCGATCAGCGGGATTTGAACTGCAGGGACAGTCCGCGTCGCCTAGCAGAGTGACGGAGCTATCTAATTCTAATCGGTACGTCCTGCTGTTCTGCGGATGTGCGCGTTAAGCCGTACGTTTGATGTCAGGGCAAAGAGCGGCCATTAATCGATCGCGCTCGTCTATGTCACTGGCTTGATGAACTTCCATGCCGCACGCAACTGCTCACGCGTTCCGGCCCCCAACCCTCCTGCGGCGGCCATGGCACACGATGGCAGCGTGTGCCGCCGTACGTACGTGTCGCCAACCATCTCCCTTCTAGACTACAAAATTATGCTCAAGCTCACGATCTGGGAGTTTTCCAAAACCCAAGGTGAATTTCCTATGCGCACTTTCAGTTCGGAAGTTTCTCAAATATAACTTCTGGTTGAAAGTTCCAAATCAATGCTTCTTGGTTTGATTATCTTTCTGTTGAAAGTTCTCGATAGAGGAGCTGAAGGAAGAGACGGCCGGTCAAGCAAGGAAGAGGGCGGAAGGGAGGGACAATAGGGTTAAGGCCGGAATGAGCGTCCGAACTCTAGAGTAGACGTTCCCTCACATCTAATGATCACTTAATTATTTCCAAATACACATCTAGAGAGGGAAAAAAACAATTACGCACGTATTAATACGCTAACTGTGCATTGTGTACCGCATTGTTCATAGCAGTGTACGATCTAGATGATCCAACGGCCGAAAACTCACTGTAGGACAGGCAAGGATATATGATAATCAACCGAGTACTCATGAGTTCTCATCTTCAGTCCTAACCATTACCTCTTGTTTTTCCTTCTTGTTTCTTCGCTTGTCTGTCATGCATGTGCATTAATGAATCCACTAAAGCTAATTAAAGCTAGCTTGCATGCATGCCCAGGCTTTTGATCACCACGTAGAAAAAGTTTCCGGCCGGTAATCAAATTAACACGCGCGCTGATGATGGCACTAATGAGATATGGGCGACATATATAAAGCTGTGTGATGATCGAGCACCGGTTCTGGTGGAGATCCTAGCTACACTACACCGGATCGATTGCAACAGCAATGGATGAATAAATTAATGAACGAATGCATGAGAGAGAGCGAGTGAAGATTTTTTTCCCAAACTTCAAATGTTTGGATGTCCATTGATGCCCCATGGATGGCGAGAAATGATCTGGCCATTGACGCCCCAAGATCGATGGCTCAGAAGCTCGGCAGGGCATTCATGGCGGCCAGGGACCATGCAATCTGGACTCAATCTTCGCATCATTTACTGGCTAGCAAGTAGCAAGGAGTACTTCACGCCCAGCTGCAGCAGCAGAACATGGATGGATGGATCGATCGAGGCCATAGTCAAACGAGATATCGAGTTCATTAACTCGCTCTGGATTCTGAAATTTGTTTGTGGGCGCAGATGTACATGACAAATTCAGATAGTACTGGTATTTCTTGGCCGGGAGGCCGGGGAGACATGCATGCACCATGCACGCGGCTAGCATTTACTCTGGAACGACAAGGTATTGAATCTGTAGTACCTGGTTGCAATAACTCGATCGGGATCCTACCAAGCATGCATACTTGATATGTATGTACGGACTGGAGTGGTGCTGCTGCCAAGTTGCTACGTGTCTTCAGTCCTCGTCACTGGCAATCATGGATGGGCAGTGGGCGCCAGTGGCTGCAAGCCTGCAAGTGCTGTAAACACAGCAGGCTGCCATGCATTTGCCATTTGCCAAGCATATGGAGTGTATGCATGCATGGCGGATTCTGTGATCCATCAGCTACAAGACACTGGAAACGGTTAGGCCTGTTGTGTTTGACTGGGTGAGTCCATTCTATTGCAGAAGGTCAGAGGAGCTTCCAAATGGCTCCAACTGAGAGTTAGTTGTTGAGACCACCAATGTGGATTGTGGAAACAGGATCTGAGTATGGTACCTTGCAAAATTGGCGTGACAAGACGGGATGGCTGTTACTGAGTAGTTATTTTGTAGTTTGCGATGTGTTTTACCCAAAGAAAAGTATACAGAATCTGAAGCTGATGGTAGTCCAGTTTGCTCTTAGTTGGTAGTATTGTAGCATTTTTTCCTTGATGCATTGGTGTCGAATGATTTGGCTACTGTGCTAAGTCAGGACTCAGGAGTACGTCCAGACTGTATACCCTGCATACATGTTAAACACAACGCCAGAATGATTCAGATGCTTGATTTAATGTATTGTTACAGTCTGAAGAACCAAATCCACATACTGTGCTTCCTTACACTGTGATGCCCCCAAGTATTAATTTTGAATTGTAGGTTTGAAGCAGCCCTCTGTCCCCCGTCCGGGTGATGTGCGGAGATTTGATCTTCATGGTCATTGTAGTTCAATACATCTTAAATGCCATAGATCATAGGCCCTTGCCATGGACAGATCTAGGTGGGATGCCAGGTATGCACCGGCACCCCCAAAAATATGAAAAACGCTAAGAGATTATCTCTTTAATGAGCTAAATTTGTTGATTGAATCGGTTTTGATTTTAATGGTTTGAGATCTATAAGATCTAGAACTATTTGTGTTGTATTTTTAGCAAATTTTAAACATATGTATTGGATTTATAATGCTACAAGACCATTGCATATGATTATAAGGTTATGTATGTAAAGTATGCACGCTATCGAAGATGTTCTAGTCCTAGTTCCTCCACTAGCCCTTGCCATCTTGGTGAATTAGTCTTTTTAAAGCTGTAAACAGTCTAGCGATATCTTTCCATATGTTATGCCTACATTATTTAGGCCGAAGCAGAAACGGCTGCTTCAAGGGTGTACGTCGTACGGCTGAATCCGATGAGGATTGAGATTCCCTACTGTATTTGTATATACACATGGTAGATACCCGTGTAGTAATGTAAGAGCCGTTTGAACTTTTGATCTAAAACGAGAAATTTTTACTGCTATAGCCTCTTGCGTTTTTTAATTTCAGAAATAGCCCTGCAAGTTTAAAATTACAGAAATTGCCCCCAGTACACGCATTTCGCTCCTCCATTGCGCTGCATATTTTATCCCAGCCAGGCCCACCTTGCTGCAACGCCAGGCCGCTGCTCCTGCCAAACAGCGATGCCGGGCCGCTGCTCACACCCCGGCCATGGGGCCTGCCGTGCCAGCGCCGGGGCGCTGCTTCGCCTGGCGCTGCACCTGCCGCAGTTCTTTTTTTTCCAAGAAAGTTTGCAATATTGAAAAATTAGCACTATTTTGGTAGTCCTCCGCGCATAATTTTTTTAAAAAAATAGCCAAGGTCACGATGAAATTTTAGAAGTAGCCCTCTGTGTTAAATTTCAGCGGACAAGAAATGCTGGAAATTTTTTGTTACGTATTTTTGTAGAAAATTGTACTGTTCTAGCTCTTTTGGAATACGTAAATAATTGATGTCAGTTGCTATTTTCACGAATAATTAATGGTGAAATCCTAGGGACGTGGGGGGCTGAAATTTTTTAACCCGATTTCATTGATTCGGTCGCATTGACATTATTTTCATTTTTGAGTCACATTTCAGTATTTTGCCTTTGGGCGTGGCGTGTGGAAATTTTTGGAAAAATCCAGCGGTCTCCACCACTGGATTTTGGCGATTTCTAGCATTGTGGGCGCTTGATTCGTTGGTTTTTCCCACTTTTTCGGTTTGGTTTTTACACTCGCTAAAATCGCAGATGTCTATTCTCGCTAAAAATTTAAGCACATCGATTCTGTTGGAAAGAAATAAAAAAATATTTTACTGTGGATACCATCGGCTGCGATTTTTTTAGTGTAGTAGACCTTTGTGTATATTTTTTTCCGAAAATAGGTATGGCCACGACAAAATTCCGAAAATTCAGTGGACTTAGCACGCAATATTATTTGAAGCGATTGGGGTAGTGAGATTCTTGTTTTCATGCGATCGCGACCTGACTGGATTTTTTACGATTGGTTAGGAGAGCCGAAAAATATACTTTGATCTAAAAGAATTAGAAAACTATACCTCTGTCGCCATATGGTTGGGTGACAATAGCATAAAACATAAAAAAGTCGGTCTTATTTTTGACATTGCTACAAATTTAGAGTTCAAACCAGCGATTCGATAAATTCAAAAAAAAATTCATATCTGTCAGTGATATTTCATATAGTATTTTACAAAATTATTTGTCAGTTGAATTTTTTGATAAAAAATTCAAATTTTGTTGTTCGTCATTCTCTTTCGGTGTGTGATAAATTTGATGATAAATCATAGTAAAACATTGAATAAAATCTGGCATTGATATTACAAAGTGCAGTAAGTACAACAACTACAATAGCATGGCAAGTGAACTACGTACATACCTTAGGGAATTCATAAAATTAGAATACAACACAGGTACATACCTCTGGTGAAAGACTAAATCATAAAACCATACATTCTATGGCCATGGTTGTCGGTGTAGGTCACTATAATAAAAATACCAATAGTTATCTATTAGTTCCTGATGCGGTACTACGTTTGGATACCTGATAGAGCTTAATAATATAAGGTTCGTAGCCTAGGTGGCATGAAATTGTCATCATCATCGCTATTTGTATGGTTAGGAGCTGGCCCTCCTTCGGTACGGGTTGAACGTGCTCTTGCATTGTTGCTTGAATGGCCTGTTGTAGTAGTGTTTAAACAGTCTACTGTGATAGTGCTTGAATATCGTGGTCTAAGTGACATGAAATCGTCGTCATCATCGTCATCCTCATTTGTATAGTTAGTGAAAGGACCGAGATGTCACCTAGAGGGGGGTTGAATAGGTGTTATTAAAATTTAAAATTAAATCGCAGTGGAAACAATATCTTCGGATAATCCGAAATTACCTTCGGACTGTCTGAGTGGTTCGGATAGTCCGAATGAAACTTCGGATAGTCCGAACGCTTCAAAACTAAAAAACCCTAGAAAGTAGATCTAGGCTATCTAGGGAGTGTAACTAGCACCAAGAGAGATTTGAGAACTTAGAATACCTGCAGTGGTTGAGTACTCACCAAAACTCTTCACAAAAGCAAACCACTACTTGAATCCCCAAGATTTTAATCAACCACGAAAAGAGAAAAAGGGGAAATCCAAGATTCAAAGATGAAATACTTTAGGATTTTTATCCAAAATTCGGATCCTTAAGGGGATCCTACATCTCCGTTGAGGCAGCACCAAGCCGGGGTCTCTTTCAACCCTAATCCTCTAGGTGTTGCACCAAGCACTCACCTTCTTCTTCCTTGAACCCTTTCCTTGTGGAGGTGGATCCGACCTTCACAAACCTCCGGTGGCTTCCCACACCAAACTTGGGAGCTCACCGGCAACTCCTAGCCGTCTAGGAGTCCTCAACCTCCAAGAGTAAAAGATTTGCCAAAAATCCGCGAGCGAATGAACTAAGTGCTCAAGATAAATCAAGGTCTCTCGATCTCTCAATCTTTCTTCTCACTCTCCCTCTAAAGATTCAAGAATCAAAGCTTAAATGGGGAGTGAATGCTAGAGCTCAAGAGAGTGAGGAAGCACAATAAATGTTTGAAATGAATGCTCAAGTCTTTGGTAGGTGGGAGATGGGGCATTTATAGCCATCTAAAAACTAGCCGTTTTGAGCTCAGCCCGAGTCGATTCGGACGGTCCGAGCAGTGGAGTTCAAAGCAACAGAGCGACTCAGTTCGGATAGTTCGAACATTTCTTCGGACAGTCCGAACACTTCGGATACTCCGAGCGTTCGGATACTCCGAAAAATCTTCGGACATTCCGAAACAAAATTGACTAGACCTAACCGAGGGCGTCCACTCGGATACTCCGAAAAAATCTTCGGACATTCTAAATGGAAAAAATCTAGTTCCAACAGAGGAGGTCAGCTCGGATATTCTGAACTTTAATTCGGATACTCCGAATGAAATTCAGCACAAAGGTCCTAAGACTTGACATTTTGACTCTTTTTATGACTATGATCCATCATTGAGCACATAAAGTCATTCTAAAGCTATTTCTCGTCACATCCCTCTTTATAGTACGACAATCCTTAAACTCAATAAAAAATAAACAAGATACACGATAATTGAGTTTAACCGATGCCTTTTTTTCCTTTGTTTTGAGTGTGACTTTTTACTTCGAGACCTTCTTATGAACGCGATAATCTGTTCACAAAGCTTACAAAGCTCATTAGTTACTTAATCCTGTTATCATTAATCACCAAAATCCTAGAGGGGCCTAGATGCACTTTCAGTTAGGAGCAAGCCTTCCTTCAGTGGCGGTTGAACGTCTTCTTGAACTTTCTGCTTTAACAGTTGTGGGTGGACTTCTACTTCTCCAGTTAGATTCTCTTCTACGCGAACCAGACATCACACCCCTGCTGAAGAGCATATATATCACTACGAATTCTGGGATATCTTTGTTCAGCAACTCTTCATCTTCCGAGAATGACTAACACACAAGACGAGCATACGAATTAGTGAACTTATGGATCTTGCTGGGACAATCAGCATCAAGCATCAAGATAATGTGCGTATCGAGTTGGACTCAGATACACGTGACGTCTTGGTGATGTGCAAAAATCAGTATATCTCGTAATTACTCATTGGCGGTACTTTTTGTAGGGAAGCGTTGCCCTACCAGAAGAGTGTCCTGATCGAAGGCCCAACCATGGCTGCCTTCATCCAGCAAAATGAGGAAAGACATTGCGAGATCATCGAGGCGTGAAGACACGTACTCTACATCAGTGAACACAATACTATCAATGAAAGCTGCATCCTCATCTTCACTGCTATCTGAGCCGACATCCTCATCATTATCAGATGTTGCTACATCCTCTAGGTCTTCCAGGAGCTCGTGACAATCAATGCGAGCGGACCATCACCGCCCAATGTCTTCATTTCGCTGAAAATTCATCCGCAGCAGTGTCCTCCCGGATGCCCACAGATAATGCTTCGATGGCGGCGCCACTACCACCGTCACCACGTGGACTTGAGGTTTCTCCTCTATCCAGGAAGCGCACATAAACCATCGGGAGATAATGTATATGTATCTGACGGTTCATCACAATTTGCATGTATTCCCCCCACCGTGCGCTTTCCGCAATCTTGCACAGTGCCCACAAATAGTCAGTCGATTCTCCCATAGCTCGCATGTACGGCCTCGATTACAAGCTTCTTTCGGATGGTCTCCCTATCAAATACGCTCCGCACGCACTTACAGAGCTCGCCTAGCCCCATCTCCGTCAGACCCGGAACCCGTATCACCTTTCGTTCGCAGTTCAAAAGGTCCACCCCATATGGACCCTCTCGAATAATGCTGTCGCCATAAAACATGAACAAATCTTGGATATCAGCCTTATAGTACCTAACATAGCAAATGACGCATGCGCATTATATCCAAACATCATATTTTTATAAAATTGTATAAGTTTGATAATGATCTAAAAAATTTGTGGTACTATCTTTAGTATTGTAGAATCATATAGAAAAATGTTCAAAATAATTGAACTTCATTTGTTATCTTTAAAAAGTCAAAAACAGAATGAACATAATTGGGACAGTAACTTTGTTAGAATTTTATATGTTGCTCGAGTGTGATCATGCTCTAAAATTTTTATGAGAGATTAATAATTGCCTCAGCAATATTCTATAAAATTTTCAAAAAATTTGAACTTTTTTCTTTGGTCAATCAAATCTATGTAAGTATTGAACTTCATTTGTTATATTATATTTCAAAAATAAAAAAGAGAAAGAACATAAAAGGCATTGTGTCTTGTAAGAATTTTATAAATTCACTGCAATGTGATCATGATTTAAAATTTTTATGAGATCTTAAGCCTTTCCTTATCAACCTTCTATAAAGTTTTCAAAAAATTTAAACCTTTTTTGATTGCTAAAGCAAATCTATGTATTGATTATCATGGTTTTATTAGGCTGTAGCACTGTCAGAATTTTTAAAAATTACTTAAATATGATCATCATTTACAAATTTATAAAAATATTAATGTTACATCAGGACTATTTAAAAAAAATTCGAAGTTTTCTAACTTGATTTGAACTATTTCTCATTTTGTTCAATTTTGCTGATAAGCCTTTTAACAGGATAATAGCACTCTCCAAATTTGTAAAAATTAAATAAGTTTGATCATCATCTGAAATTTTTATGAAAAATATTAGTAATGCGTCATAACTATGCAAAAAAATTTCTAATTTTTTAACATGGTTTGGACCATTTTTCATTCGGATTAAACTTACTGGTCAGTGTTTTCTCAAGGCAGCAACAATGTTAGAATTTTTAAAAATTCCTAAGACTTGATAATAATCTAAATTTTTTTTGGGAACATAATTTATGTGTCAGAAGTCTCCAAAAAAATTTATACTTTTTGACAGCATTTGAACTATTTTTTGTTCAGTTGAATTTCGCCAAAATTTCAGATTTTTGGTTGAATTTCAGGTTTTCTTTGATTGCAAACGGACCGGTTTTGAATTTTGTTTTTTGAGTTTTGGCGAAGATTTGTCTGAAATACAAGATTTCATCGAAATTTCGGATTTCAGTCTAAGGTGAGATTTTTTTCCGAAAATGAAATTTCAATCCTTGCTATATAATGTATTAATAATGTCAAATCATGCACTTCTAATTGTACTATTATTATACCAATCACACGATTATTCTCGTAAACATTATCCAAATATTGTTACAGTTCTATATACAACATTGTGCAGTATTACTACTATTGTATGTAGTACTAAATCTTTCATATCTTGCTAGTACTCTACTAACATTATAATATTCAGTAACAATATTTCGCTAACATTACGCCATTATTTACGCCATGTATAATTGTTTTACGTGCTGCTATATACACTTATTATTGTCATCACATGTACAAATATCGTTATTTCATCTACTATTAATTCCAATAAAATCAAGCTAAGTACACATCAATATTTACGCCTTCTATCATTATTTCATGAACTACTCATTACATCAATACAATCATTTATCATACTACTACTTCAACTAACATTACACCGATTATGTCCTAGATCATCCGCTAACTCATTACACTAATACTGTCATATCATATAATACTATTTATACCATTACCGTCATTTCAGATACTGCTCGTTGTGATAATAAAGAGATTCTATATACTACTACTTACATTAATTATTGCTAATATTACACTTATCATACTAATATTCTCAAAGATTTTATACTAATCTTCCTGAAGCTATACTGCAGATCACTAAAGCCTGAACAACATACAAAATAATCTTCGTAAACAATACCTACAAAATAAGAATCCCAAATCAAATATTACGAAACAATGTTTATCTAAAAATAAATATCACTAAATTATAAACACTGACTAATTTCCTCCGAATATCTGATTTCAAATTTTCGTTCTTACTTCTTTTTTCCCTTGCTTCTTTCCCCCGCATGTCCTCCTTGCGCTCTCAGTTTTCTCAGCTCCCTCAAAAACTCCCGAACTCCCTCGCTCTAGCACTGGTTTCTTACTTTTGTCGACTGTCTGATGCGAATCATCGCAACGGTCGCAATTTATAGTAGGGGACTGAGACCATGCGCAGCAAATGCGAACACCGATCGATGCTTTCGGCGCACGGATGTGATGTAAAGAAGAATTGGATGCTCTTTCTGTCTGGGGTCGCGTTCCATAGCTTGACTCGTGGGTGAGAGGGCCGGGCTGCGAAACTGGAGCGGAGGCGTGTGGAGGCGCATGTAGAGGGAGGTTGGGGGGGGGGAGGTGCAGCGGCATGGTGGGCCCCACGCTCTGCAGGCCGGGAGCAGCGTCTCGGAGGCGCAGCTTGGCGGGCCCCCACCGACTGCAGCAGAAGCAACGCCTCCGGCGAGCGACAAGGCGGGCCCGTCAGCATCCAGGCAGGAGCAGCACCTCCATAGAGTGGCAAAGTGGGCCAGGGCAAAAAAAAAAAAAAAAAGGAAAACAATTATGCCGCGATCCGGAGCAGCGGCATAGGCAGTCCGAGGAGCTATTTTCGCAAATTCATGTTACGGAGGTCAATTTTAAAAATACGAGCGTGCAGGGAGCTAATACAGCAAAAATTTCCTAAAAGAACAGCCTTGATAAGAAAGTATTTTCTAAGTCAGAACAGCACTCGAACAGAAATGGAAATATCATTTGTGCATGCTTGTGAAAATTGGTGTTAATTGTTGATCAAATGACTCCTCTGCTGCAGTGTTCTGGCGATAGCGCCGCCGACAGGCCAGCACCTCAACCACCAACTAGGCAACTAACAAGAAGGTTAACCAACCTGCAATATTACAAAATATAATTTCTTTCATACACACAGCTCCCTATTATATATTCGAGAACTCCATGGTTCACTAAAAGATATTGTCATTTCCTATGGATCTGAAAAATTCATAGTAACCTAACCAAAAAAATTGTAAATATGTGCATAAGCAGATGAATGCATATACTTTCTTATTGAATTTCACGTCACAAAAATACCATCGTTTTGACTTCAATCTTGGATCTCCAGAGATTGGTCAGGCTAGCCATCTCATCCAATATTGTAGTTTTAGCCCTTCCAAAAAAAAAAGTAACTGGAAAGATTGTTTGTACAATTGTACATTTCAAAATTCCTTTCTTTTCCTGTAAATGGACTCTTGAATGACAAATCATATATATAGCTTTCTCCAAAAGGTGAATATTTGGTATTTCAAAATGGGAAGGTCCCTGTCAGCCGGATATGCTCAAGGGTGCGCTTCAGGCCATACTGAAGAACAGCCCGGTTCCCAGCTCTGAAACCATCTCCATAGGCCATAGAGGTATCCGACTCAATCTGGTGCTTGAAAAAATCCCCAAGCTTCCGCTCAAACTGAGATCTCCCACCCTTTTTTGCCGATGTGGATGATGAAGAGGATGACGAAGTCGACGCAACATTACCGCATGATCCTGCCATGATCTCTGACTCAATCCACATGTGAGCAAGAACTTGGCATATGCCCTCTTCTACATCTGGACGAAGTGTGCTGTATCCTGTGAATATATATTCATTAGCATGAAATGTCCATATATCATATTTTTTAGTAGATAGGAGATAGTTAAATCATAATAGAAAGCTAATGCAAAATTTCTTTGTAGATAAATCACTGTTAATTGTGTTGTTATTGCCAATATACTTATAATTAGTGACTTCCAAGAGGGGATTACCAACAATTTACATGGTGGCACCCCAAGTTCACCAACATTGGCTCAAAGAACAGTCTTGAAAGCAAGATGACGCAACTTCTAGACTAGAAGATATAAAAAAGGAGTTCAGTTGCTAATTCTTGGTTCTAAAAGTACTCATACGTATATTACATGGCAGTCTCAGGCAGACTGTAACATCCTGACCCTGGCAGGAAACACCTATATCATTCCTCACCAGGAATCCAAGATTGCTATAAGCATTCTAAGCAAGCAGGGAACTGCAGCTTCTTGTGGGAATCCTGAACCCTGAGTTTTAGTCTGAAGTCCTAGCAAGTTCCTTACTCAATGAGCTCATTATACGCAACAATAAATTTCCTGTACACCCGACAGGGCTATGGGAGTATAATGTATAATAAGTAACAGAGTGCATCCAACTTAAAGAATATTTCCATCCATGTAAGAGCAGTTCAGATGTTGATTTGTAACAGTGCAATTTTAGTACCAGCTCAATGACTGTCACTAACCTGTTTTAGTGAGAACAAGGATGTGGTATTTAAATGTTCTGTTCTACACGAACTTTCCGTATACTATGAGTCAGTATGCTATTTTGTTATGATTTTTATCTGCCAAAGAACTAAAGAATTAAATACCACCTTTAAGTCGCAACCATGCATGCATCATCTCATGAGCTAAAATTGAACCTGTCAACAATCTGCAGGAACAAAAACACATTAGAAATTCATAAGGTCATATCAGCATACTGGGAGTTCATCAGGTTCCAACATAGAAGCAAATGATGACAGAATGAATTATTTGCATATTGTACAGAAGAAGACAAGGCTAAGATTAACAATTTTTCTCATCCACTCTCTTCAGTAAATTCATAGCCCAGAATATCTTCAAATAATCCATGCATTTAGTTTTGCCAACAAGAAAAGAATAATATTCTGAATCAGTTGAAACAAAACTTTTTTGAAGTATTCCTATTATTTTTCGTTTAGAAACTGCCAATTCTGACATTATGAAACAGAAAATTAATGCTTCACCTTGGGAGACCATATAGAATGAGAATTGCAGTCACTTCACATCGCCGTGTCAACCTATATGGCTCTGTTATCATTTCCATAATTTTGTTTCCAGCCATTCTTGGTCTCCTCAATATCTGGAAATAATACCATTAGTCATTACCCAATTAGAACCTAGCAGATCAATAAATTGAAATAGAATTTCGACTTAAATGACGAAAGAACCATTCATCTGGTGTTTGGAACAGTTCTCACCGTGCTGACAGTCTGTTCTTCTGATAAGCACAAACCTCTTGTTTCTGGAAGATGGTGGTGACCCTGGTTTCCATAGAAAACAAAATAATTACAACTACTACTATACAGAAAACAGGTGAAAAATGGATTGTACAGAATGATCAACATACAGTCTTCTCTCCTTCCATGGCTTCATTTAAAGCCTGTCTTTCTACCAGAAGCAGAGGAACCTGCTGTTCCACTTTCATATTCAGACCTTCATAAAATTCCTGTATTTCAAGATAAAGAGGCTGGCACTCGCTCGTATCCATCACTGCAGAGTCAAGGCACTCCAGGCAGAGCTTACGACCATCATCCAGCAGTACATATCTTGATTCCCTTGGCTGATAAGTAAATGAACCATTTTGGAATGAACTGATCCAATTTTGCAGACAGAAACTGATCTAACCAAGTATGCTCAAGATCAAATTTCTAAAACCACAACATCAACATGATAGCTGGACATACCTCCATTCTTTCACAACTACAGCATCTTGGAGTACCATCCACCTCATGTGATGGACAGTATTTTTGTAGCCAGAAAGGATGTGCCCTATATTCAATAAGGCCGTTCATATTTGTAGGAATCTGAACAAGAGGAAACCATAAGATGGTGCACATGAAAACCAAAAATAGAAGCCATCTGTTAACATATCAAAAACTTTCACAAGATATCTAGAATTTTGTTGCCCCAAGACTTTTATGTTTTCGGTTTTCCAATGAAAAATGTAACCAATCAGCTAACTTAAATGGACAGCTATCTACATGCTTCCAGGCTTTTATGATTGCAATAAGAAACAAGAAAAAACATGCATATAATCAGATATTAGCAAGAGCAATCATCACAATCATAGAGTACAAAGGAAAACTTCCCTCTGTTCAATAACAACATAAGCTTTTTGGTGGCAGATTTGATATTTGATTAACTTTTAGTACATATTGCATATGAAATGTAGAACAAAAATAACCCTCTTATGAAAACAGATGAGAACAGAGTAATGAAGTGATCCTTACAAATTGCTTGCAGACATCACATTTTGGGTGAAAGCGCTCCTTGTAGCAAGTTTTATGGTATGGATGATTTCCCGACATGGAGAACTGCATGATTGTGTTAGTAAAGTCAATATGTTAGCACAACTACTTAATAAGGAAAAATTCCATATGACACCCGAAACTTTGCTTAAAAGTCCGTCAGAACCCGAACTATGAAACTAGACATTTGACTCCCGAACTTTGCAATCCAATTCAAACAGCACCCCAACCTGATTTTGTACGGTGGTATTGCCAGCGTGGCACAATGAGTGAGCGGTTTTGCCACGTAGGATGACACGTTGCCAAGTTTAGGTGAATGACAAAGGGCCATAGGAGCTTCTCCCCTAAATCAAAACAGAGAGGGAGGGGGATACAAGGGTGGCAGCCATGGAAGCATATCTAGGAAGCTCGGTAGGGGATTAGCCCCTATAGACCTCACCTGTCATTGACCCAACTTGGCTAACATATCATCTTACATAGCAAAACCACTCATTACGTCACATGGGCAATACCACCCTCTAAACAAGGTCAGGATGTGATTTGAACTAGATTGCAAGTTTTTTTTTTTTTTGGGGGGGGTCAAATGTTTGGTTTTATAGTTTGGAGTGTTGGATGGATTTTCGAGCAAAGTTCAGGGTGCCATATAGACTTCTTCCATAAGTAAACAAAGGTTACCTCATAGTCATAGATTGGTTGACTACAAGCATGGCAACGAAAACATTCTGGATGCCAAACAGCTCCCATGCAACTAAGAAAACGCCCATGGCCAATCTCACTGTGACATCCAGCACATGTCCTGAGAAAAGACGTACATACCACATTATAAAATAGTCACAAAGTAAAGAAAAACTCAGCATAATCCCATTCTAGCATATCACCTTAGTGTGTTTCAGAGCATTAGAGCATCTTCCTGATATGTTTTTAACAATTCATGCATCTTTTTTCCTGTTCTTTTGACAGCATTGGCAAATTCACATATCCAAGGCACTTCTCGTAAAGATATAAACACACCCTATGGTTATTGCCACACTTCAACACTTACAGGCAATGGTGTATCCAATAACCACAGCCACTTAAAAGTCTAGCAAGTTTTCTTATCACTTTATGTTGGGGCTCTAAATTTCAAACCACAGTTTGCAATAGCTTATAATTTTTGCAGGGACAGATTGCAATAGTCTATGAAGGACTGAAGGAAAAAGAATAAGAAATTGAACTTGGTATAACTAAGTGCACAATTTTCAAAACTCAGATAAAAACCGCTCAGTTCCATACCTTTAGCTGTACAGAATTGCTTCGAAAAATTCATGGGAGACTGCCACTCACTTCTTTAGTGGATATGCAAACTCAAATTGAAAAGATGCTATATAATTTCTCACCCAAGACACGTTCCCCCACTAAGATATATGTGTGAAGCCCTTAAACAAAATGTGATATCCAGAGAATGAATTGCCAAAGTCAGCATGCCACGTGCACTAGAAAGAACAAAACAACGTGTGCCATTTTTCTAATCTAGAATGCAGATTGTATTGTTCAGGACTTCCTGTACTTCATTCATATCAGTCAACTCAAAACAGCATGTCCAAATAAAGTATCTAATCTAAGCATACTTAAGTTAGAGCGGTGAAAATGAACCTGAATCCAGAAGAAAACATAAATGGCAATGGTTGATATGTATTGCCATTGTTGGCAATGCCATTTTCTCGAACACGAGGGGGAGATTCAACATTCAAACTTTCCTGAATAGCTCTTGCAAGTTGCTCATCCTCCTCCAAATGCAGATCCTTTTCTAGAAGGAAAAAACAAATGAAACCAGAAAGTATTACACATTAAATCATGGATTTATAGGAAATATTTGAGTGCAATAGCATTGCACACTCAAGAGTACACTGAGCTAGAATAGCTTGATGGGAAGATCCAAACGACATAACATTTTTATATAATATTCTCACTACAAAGGTGTACTTTTATTTCTTGGTCTAAGTAACAATCCAAACATTAAGTACATCAATATATGCAAATGTTTACTCCGGGAATTTTGATTATTACGTCTACAACCATAGAAATTGGACCAACCTTTCTTCCAACCCATCTTAAAAAATAAACTCACTGGTGTCGATTGAGTAGTTGCCATAACCCAAAAGTAGCCACATGTCCATTCCTTTATTTCCTTACCATTGAAACTGTTTGTGTTGTGATGTTTGGATTTTACTTAACTCCACAATCCAAAGACATCTATGAAAAACAATTTCCACTCAAAAACAAAATAACTCTGATAAAGTTCTTACATAAATGTCCAAATTGATAAAGATCAACCAAGATCAGAAGCAAGAAATGTCAAGACCTGTCCTAAACAAAGATTCCCACGTGACCATACTATATCTGCAATGAACTACTCCAAAAATTTTGTAATAGTAGTAAAAACGTGCAGGAGGGTCTTTATTAATACATCAAGCACTTTGACAGGTGCCACGGCATAAGAACAATATAAAGGGCGACCGCTGGAAATGAAGCAGCAGAGGATTTTCAATCTTTTTTTTTTTGGACAATGAGGATTTGAGCAGCAGGAGTAATAGATACAATACTTACCTATTGCCTTTGTCTTTCTTTGTTCCTCTTCTAAAGAGAGATTGCTATAGCACGGTTGATATCCTCATTGTCAAATTCTGGAAGGGCATCCTAAATTCAATGTGAAAAATGGATCAGCTACAGTCAAAAGAAGTGGACTTTCTTAGTTTCTTTATTGTCAACCTACAAACCAAATAGTATTATAATGGCGTATAAGCTCATTATCATTTGAAGCAATTAGTACCTCTAGGGACCTACCATGTACAATGGCAGATGGCAAATATTCAATATCATACAGCAACATAAATAATAAGGACATGCAAGCAAGCCTATCTTGGATGGCAACGATGTAGTTTTCAACAAGGGGCAATTGTATCCATGCACCTCAAAGGTACAGAAATTACAGATATACACCTGCAGAACTGGTGATATTGTATACCCCAAGAAAAAAAATAAAGCTTACAGATTTCCTCTCACAAACAATAGCAAATAGGATATGAGCAGAGCGCTGGACCGGGTATATTGCAGGCGCCAGCGTCATGTGGGTCCAGTGGAAGGGGAAGCGGCAGTGGCAAGAAATCAGGAGGCAGGGGCGGTTGGGGATCACATCCAGCCGCAGCATCATCAGGGGGGAGGCGCAGCACAGGAGTCTCGGCCAGGATAAGGAAAGGAAGCCATACATGGCAGTTAGTAGATCCTATCTTTTAGATTGCTTGTTTCCTCTTTTAGTTATTGTTATCCTTATTTGTTACGATTGGTTTTAGCCTATCTGTTGGGGGTATGGCTGTGTACTTAAGGGGAGATAATGAAATAGAAAAGGCATGCTTTTATGCATAAAACTAATCTCAAAGGTGGCTCAAAACAGCCAATCCCAAGGCGCAAGCCGCCATGACGAGTTCTTCGTCGGTAGCCTCGCGATCCGGTCTCACGCCGGGCACTCGTGCATACGAGCTAGCGCACTTCGCGTCGGCTCGTATCAATTTGGTATCAGAGCCCTGCGCTCCTGGTGCCATGGCTACGCCAGTTGATGATCGCGTCACAAACCCTGGAAACAGAGGTGGTGGCGATGAAGGGTATGATGGAGGAGATGATGAAGTTCTTTGAAGGAAAGAACCCTAAAGATTGGAAGCGATGGAAGACGGGAGAACTCAAACGCGAACCCGGTAGGGAACGCAGAAGGACCGGCAGGCGAGTTCGCATACGGAGGAGGGCGGAATTGCTCGCGCATGAGGAGCAAAGGACGGGGATCGCCAACCTTCCGCCATGGAGGAACAGCGGGAGGGCTTGACGTGAGGGATCCTCGGGAAGGAGGAGAGGCGTTGGGCGAGGAGATGAGGAGGAGGATCGCCGGTGGACACCTCGTCCACCGCGGTTTGATCTGCCGGATTACAACGGGCAGGAGGATCCGTTGGGTTGGCTAAGCCATTGGAGCGGTTCTTGAGGTTCATCGGATCCGGAAGATGAGTTTGTGGAGATCGCAGCTGCATTTGTCGGAGAAGCTTTGGAAGTTTTGGATAATTGGCGAGAGGAAGAGCCATGGATTGCATGGGGACGATTTTGCGAGGCTTTCGCTACAGAGGTTCACGAGGCATTCGAGTATCGAGCCGTTGGGAGACTTGGTGAATCTCAAGCAGGGCAATACGGCTGTGGATGATTATGCGAGGGAGTTTCAAAGACTCCTTGCTCGCACCACAACGATGAGAAGGGTTGATCAGATGGAGACTTTCGTGGCCGGACTCTCGGTGGCTTTGGGTGCGGAGGTGCGACGGGAGCGGCCTCGGGACCTCGCTGAGGCCATCGGAGTGGCACGAGAAGCGGAAGCACGTCAGCAAAGATTGATTGCGGCGAAGAATTGAGGAATGACAAGTTCGGACGAGACGAGGCCCTTTCCGAACCTCGACTTATCACTCGTTCCACCGCACCTCCGGAGGGCGACGAGCGGAAATCGACCGGAGGAATGGCTAATTAGGCGCGACGTTGGCGACTAAGCAACCAAGACGGGTCTGTCTTCTCACGTTAGCGTAAGACCACTCGACGCAGCCCGATGCTGCTTCCAACCACGGGTTCTCGAGAGCAAAGACCAAGCATCGACCCTAAGTTTGTGCGTTTGACGCTTCGATCAATAGCGGATCGCATACCAAAGGGTCAGTGCTACAACCAGACGAAGTGTATTCAGAGGACACCGTCAGAAGCGCTTTGTTCTACACGGAAATAGAAGATGGGGAAGAAGAAGAAGGAGGCGGTCGGACGAACCAGAGGAAGAAGTTTATTGTCCATGATCGTTGCGTTAGGGCCTAAGCAGGAAGCACGATGCAGGTCATGATACATCTGCATGGCAAGCAAATGGCTCGACCTCATTGATAAGCGGAGCACGCATAACCGTGAGTACATACGCCGGCAAGGGGCATGGCAACCCCTGAGAGACAAAGAAGCATTGGCTCCAGAGAGTGCGGGTAGCGGAGGTACTCAATTGCCATGCCTAGGAAAATTTACAGCAGACTTCGACATCCAAGGGCAGCAATTAGGACTTCATTCCTCGTCCTTCCAATTGATGTTTTTGACATCATCTTGGGGGTCCAGTGGTCGCGGACTCGGGAAACATTCGAAGGAACTTTGAGGATTTGTCCATGGAATTTGAAAGGATGGGAATGGTGATCAGGTTCCGGGGCATGCAACGTCGTCACCAGGTCCAGCGTGATGCGCATCGAATTGAAGGAGGAAGAAGCCATCTCGCTACTTCATCGATCGCTATAATGACATCTTCGCCGAGCCCCAGAGCTACCGCCGCCGAGATCGTGTGACCACCGTGATACCCCTAGTGGAGGCATCGATCCGGTTAGGTTCGACCTATCGGTACCCCTTTGGCGAAGGATGAGATTGAGCAACAAGGCGAGACCATGTTGAAACAGGTATAATTCAGACGCCACCACCTTTCTCTTCTCCGTTTTGTTAGTCAAGAAGGCGATGGCACGTGGCGTTTTTGTGTGGACTACATGAGCTTAATGCGCGGACAATCAAGGATAAGTTTCCGATTCCGTGGTGGAAGAGTCTTTGGATGAATTGGGAGGGCTAAATTCTTCACCAAGTTGGATTTAAGATCGGGCTATCATCAAGTGCGTATGTGGCCCGACGACATCGCCAAGACTGCTTTCTGCACACACCATGGGCATTACGAGTTTCTTGTGATGCCGTTCGGCCTGTCTAATGCACCATCCACATTTCAGCCTACGATGAATGAAGTGTTGCAAGAATTTTTGCGCCGATTTGTGCTTGTCTTCTTTGACGACATTCGGTGTATAGTCGCTCAGAGGGGCGAACATCGGGAGCACTTTGCGGCAGTCTCGAGCGCTTGCGGCTTCACCGACTCTTTCTCAAGCGCCAAAGTGTCTTGGTCGCAAGAACGCAGGGTGGGCTATCTCGGCCATGTTATCTCTCACAACGGGTGTCCGCAGATCCTAAAAGCTTCAGCGATGACCATGGCCAAGGCCGCGTCCATCTCGGCGCCGGGATTCTTAGGGCTTATGGCTACTATCGTCGCTTTGTTCAGAGTATGCCATCATGGCGGAGCCTCTCACCGCTTTGCTCGTCGGAACAACTCACATGGACCGATTCGGCGAACAGGCATTTCATCGCCTCAAGCATGCTCGTGTCCGCCTCGTATACAAATGCCGGACTTGCAATTTCCTTTGTCGTGGAATGCGACGCTTCAGGCACGGGGATAGGGGCCGTCCTCCAACAGCAAAGCCATCCCATCGCGTATTTCAGTCGGAAGTTGGCAGAACGGCATATGAAGTTAGCGGCTTATGAGCGCGAGTTGATTGGGTTATCAAAGCGACGCAATCTTGGCGTCCGATCTCGGGGACATCCATTCATCGTAAGGGACGGACCATAGCAGTCTCAAGTTCTTGTTAGAGCAGGCCCTCATCACTCCGCCTCAACAACACTGGCTCAGTAAACTCATGGGATTCGATTTTCAGGTGGAATATAAACCAGGCAAACACAACTTGGCGGCGGATGCTCTCTCTCGAGTTCATTCGCCCGAACCACAGTGTGCGGCTATATCCACTCCGGCAGATGTTACCCGTGACCAATGGCGGGAGTTGTTGCGGCAGGACCCGGTTATTCAGAACCTAGCAGATCGTTGGAAGGAAGTTGTGGAGCAGACCGACCCAGGGCCGCGCGCTCCAGTTCCGCCGGCTCCCTCTCCACCCGCAGGAACGGCAGATACAAGCCAGAGCACGGAGGGTTCAGCTAAGCATGACGAAGTCCATGGGAGGTCGAGACGGTCTTGTCTTCCATGAATGGCCGATTGGTGGTGCAAGCCTGCGTCTCCATTGGTTCCCGTGATCATTGCTTCCATCCATGATCTCACCCATGAAGGCGTCAACAAGACTCTCCATCGTCTTCAGTCGCTTATTTTGGGAAAAGCGGTGAGTCCGTAGACTCCAAGATGTCCGTGATCGCGCCATATATGCCAACAGAGCAAAACTAGCAACTTATCGCGGTAGGCCTCCTGCAGCCCTTGCTGTTCCACACCAAATATGGGCCGACGTCTCCATGGATTTTATCACAGACTTACCCAAGTCACAGGGTAAGACAGCCTTGCTGGTGGTGGTGGACCGCCTGTCCAAATATGCTCATTTTATTCCCCTGTCACGGCCGGCCACAGCTCCCATGGTCGCCAAGTTCTTCTTCGATCAAGTGGTCCGTTTACATGGTCTTCCGGAGTCCATTGTGTCCGACAGGGACCCGTGTTTCTCGATGCGTTCTCGCGGGATCTATTCAAACAGAGTGGCACGACATTGCTAATGTCCACGGCGTATCACCCATGCCAAGCGGCCAAACAGAGGTCGCCAACCGCATACTATTGAAATGTACTTAAGGTGCCTCGCCAGGACAATCGATCAAATGGGTACATTGGGTACCGTGGCGGAGTTCTTATAATACTTCCTTCCACTGACTCTCACCGCTCGAATTGGTTTATGGTCGACCTCCTCCACCTCATCGCCAGACGTAGTGGCGCGATCATCATTGACTTCGATCGACCGTGTTTTAGTCGTCGGGATGCCTTGTTACAAGAAAGCGCGCACATCTTCTCCAAGCACAAATCTGGATGAAACAACGCTATGATCAGCGACATCGAGGCGAGAGAGTTTCGATCGGCGCTTGGGTATGGCTTAAGCTCCGAAGCACCGTACGGTTCGTCGCAACAACCGTCGGACAAGTTATCACCGAAATTCTATGGCCCTTATCAAGTCTTGTACGCATCGGTTCCGTCTGCCTCGGCTGGTTTAACCAGCCGATTAAACGCCTCGACTCCATAATGTGTTTCATGTCTCCTTGCTCAAGGAGTTTCATGGCACCTCGCCGACACAACAGATGGACCTTCACGAGGAGGTGGTCGCTCTACTGGCCGAGCTCTGCGGCAATGAGACCTCAAAGCATTCTAGCTCGGCGGTTTGTCAACGGCCATCGCAGACTATTGGTTCATCGACCGGTGAGCCAGCGGAGAAGCCACTTGGATGGATGCGATCACGTTTAAACGCCTTTCAGACCTCCAAGCTTGAGGACAAGCTTGTTCTTGAGTGAAGTAATGATATGAGCAGTATTTGGGCGAAGTATATTGCGGCGCCCGCGTCATGTGGGTCGATGGAAGGAAGCGGCGGCAAGAAATCGAGGCAGGCGGTTGGGGATCACATCCACCGCAACATCATCGTGGAGGCGCAAAGACAGAGTCTCGGCCAGATAAGGAAAGGAAGCCATACATGGCGTTAGTAGATCCTATCTTTTAGATTGCTTGTTTCCTCTTTTAGTTATTGTTATCCTTATTTGTTACGATTGGTTTTAGCCTATCTGTTGGGGGTATGGTGTACTTAGGGAGATAATGAAATAGAAAAGGCATGCTTTTATGCCAGAAAACTAATCTCGGCGGTGGCTCAAAAGCAGCCAATCCCAAAGCAAGAAGTTGCCATGACGAGTTCTTCGTCGGGTAGCTCGCGATCCGATCTACTGGCCGGCACTCGTGCATACTGAGCTAGCGCCTCGCTCGGCTCGTGTCGAGTGTAATAATTGTCCTATCAAATGTATTATCAATGCTTCTTCTTCTTGTGTTGTATGAGATCTTGAAATGTAGCTACATTTCACATTGTGCAAGTGACGCCCACCATGCTAGTGGCGCCGAGTTGTACAAGGGTTGTAATTGTGGCCATGGCCAGTGCATGAGGTGGGGGCATGGTGGTCCCCATATCCTCAACCTCACACAACGCCTCAGCGATAACCCATTGGTGGAGATCGGCAACCATCAATGGCAAGTCAAATGGCACCGATGTGGGCAACCACCAGTTCCATCAAAGGCATCAATGTTGCAGCCGGGTTGCACATGCTGCTGAACGCCAAAGCTAAGGCCTCCATTGCTGCTGATTGACCAAAGATTGTCCTAGCCTCAGCGCAGGAATTGCGCTTGTGTTATTTGCTTGCATTAGTAGCATGGTTTGACATTAATTAGGTTGTTGAGGATAAATCTGTAAGTTTTGTTGCTATATAAGGGTATGTACAACAGTTGCAGCTATGTCAATGTACATCCATAATTTCTGAACTTTTTGTGTGGATGTAATTGCTGCTTTCAAAGATGGTTGGTCAGAATGTCATATATACACGAAAAGTACAACGCTGACATTTATTAGTTGTTTTCCCTTTTTACATTGCACTCCCTCCATTTACAAATATGTTTGGACATTGGCAGCCCCCAAGATGTATCTGTGACCGTTAATAATAAAATTATTTTAGCAAAAGGTTAGAAAGTTGGAACGTAATGATAGTATTTTGACAACATCCATTCTTATTGCTTTTATGTGACCAATCTCAATAAAATTTTTATATTTTAGTAGTCACAGTAGGAAAATTTTGATTGTACATGGACCACAGTAGCATATATTTATAAACGGAGGGAGTAGCAAACTATCCTTTCAATTAATTGGTGTACAATACATGGGTGCATTCCGAGCTTTTTAGAAGCTCATCTCAAATGCATCTCCTTCGCATATCCTAGTTAAATAGAATGACATCATTTTATCTGGAAACTGAGACACTACAGAACGCCAATGAACCCCTTATTGCTGAGGGGGGAGGTGTATCACACAATACTTACAGTCATAACCACCGAACTCGAGGGTTCATTCCATGCTGTCTCTTCTGCTGGTTTGCTGTGATATTGCCCTTCCGAGATTTTGTGGCTTGAACCTCTAAAAATTTGGTCAGCCAACCCATATTTTTCCAAATGGCAATGTAAGGAACACCGTTGTCTGCAATCAATAGATCATGTTAGGACACAAAAATGATAGCAAGAAATTTTGGGAGACAGAATCAATGCGAAGAATTGTAACAAGTTACCAAAGCTGGTCAACTTAGTAGATGGATTATCAGGCAAATTGTTCAGCTGTTTGGACGCCCTCACCCAACTCCCTAACAAAGAACCTTCTAGCTTGCGGAAATGATTAAGAGGATGGATCGGGGATCAAGCAAGGATTCTCGGACCCAATCCAATCACCAAGGACGACTCACAAGGCTGAGGGTTTCTATCACAAAACTTAAGCTCGGCAAGGTAAAAAGAAAGGAATTGCTAAATAGCACTCGAAAGTGTTTTTTTAGTTTGCGAGCACTCAATTTTTTTGTCTATAAAGTAGGAGAGTAGAGGTGGCAAATTGATTTCATCAATTAGATCTAGATCTAAAAGCTCAAAATTTGAGTGCTGTTTAGCAAGAAAACACTCAAATTCTCGCAAGACACCCCCTTATAGAAAAATGCAAGTCTACGGCGGAGAGCCCGCGGGGTCGCGACGGCGGCGGAGAAGACGCACGTGGCTGCGAGGCGGTCTGCGTTGGGGGGGGGGGGCGGCCGCAAGATCGGGAGGGGGGACGCCGGTGTTCAACCGCGTCTCTATCGGGTGAAATGCGATGCTCACCGCCGCACCGGAGAGAAGATTGCGCAGAAACAGGGAGCTCAGTTCCGATCACCAGATCACAGCGTCGCCGCCGACCAATCCTGCAGCAGTGTCGGCGACGACTGCCACGGAGACGGGAGACAGAGAAGGAGGGATCACCGCGGGGGCTGGGCGAACGGCGAGCCGCCCCCCCTCTACTCCACCAGCAAGAAGCCAAGAAGATGCCACGACAAATCGGGACAAGAAGAAAGAAAGGCGAGACGGAATACTCCGGCACGAGGACGAGGGCTCTCGAATGTCGAATCCTTTCCTCTGTATCGTACGCGTATGTATGTACGTATAGGGCAAGAAGCCAAGAACGCCCTGGCCTGGGTTGGATTCGGGTGGACACTGGATTTGGGATTTGGGAATCTCTCTCTCTCTCTCTCTCCTTTGCTTTTGGGACAAGAGAAGGGAGGAGGAGAAGGGAGGGGGTGGGAAACGGGCGGGCAGGCAGGTGGCGATGCTACCAAGGACGAAATGGTTTCTTTTCTCGGTCTGGTTTGCCTTTTTCCAGGTGGTTTTGGGGAGGCGCCGGAGGAAGCGGACGGCGGCGCGGTGGTCGGCCGAGATGCGGGTGGGCAGACGGATCGATCGGTCGGCCGTCATACCGTCACCGCGTCTTACGAAACCGATGCGATGACAACGCGTGCAAGCAAGCGACAAGTCGTCTTTTCAACGGGTGGTAAAGGAAGGTGGTTGAACTTTCTCTTGTTTGGACTTTGGACCTCGGCATGGGGTGCTTGATTAGTGTCACAATGAATTTTTCACGTGTCATGTTCATACCCCACCAGTTTTCTAGGGCAGAAACTTCCATTTTTTTTAAGGGATTCTTCTTCCCACCAATGTGCTACTAGAAAAGAAAAACAGCGTGGGAATAACACGATACATGAGATTATTTGATCTTATCGACAAGGTACTCCTCTTAACAACTTCAGCATCGTCTCATCACATTTACACTGATCATATACAACACTTTCGTACCAGTTTAAACGTTAAATATGCTCTCACGTGGATGCTTGTGCAAGACAATTTCCTCCTCAAGCTCAGTCCTGGTACCACTCACCAGCACCCAGACCTCGGAGATTTTCTCAACGGCGCCTTCAAAGAGATCAACAATGGTGAATGCCCGCGACGTTGGGACTGTGAATCCCAATCCTTCGAGCCCATTTTGTTCGCTGGGGGAGTTTGCTTGCGCATATTTCACTCTGGGCACAACTGCTCCGTTCAGATAAATAGTCTGGTTGGCTCCAAAGGCAATCATCTTCCTAAGGCCTCTCCGTAGGCTAGGCTCTTGTGCATGTGCCCGAACACGACCAACGGGATCGAAACTCCGGTTTCTCTTTGCAAGTCGGATATGGCTTGCTCCAGATCTGCAGAGGGTTTGTTTAACATGCCATACGAGCAAACCTTTGGTACACAGGTAACTAGAGGAAAGTATCATCATGAGACCTGGATCACCATGGTCACCACCACCAGCTACCCAATCTCGCCGCAGATATCATCCATTCTTGAACCTAGACCTGCGTAACCATAATTGAATATAGGCACATTAAGACTTAAATCATCTTACTGATTAGTTCCATAAGATATCTACGCAACTTGATAGTTTGAATGTTCAGGGACCTGTTGGTCCATTATGTGCAAGTAATATGACAGAATGCTCCTCTGGTGCACCTACAGCAGCATCGTATATCTTCTTTGCACTTCCTGCCATATCATTGATGCCATACCTACATGATAATCGTAATAACCAATAAGTGTTGATAGATAGAAGTTACAATTATGATTTATGAACAAGATGAAAAGTTCCTCAAGAAAAAAAAAAGAAGAAAGAGTTGTGTGTGATGCAATTCTTTTATAAGGTGAGGCTAAAAGTTACTGGCAAAACCACACCACCAAATGCTAGCCAATTAAGCTAGAGCTTCAAACTTTTAGTTCCTATTATAGTGTGATAACTCACCTATACAGTCTCCATTACGGGCACAAGCCAAAAGGTGAAAAGTGATAAATTTGGCTGTGTTAATCCTAGCACTCAATGAATGTGGACCAGTAAGCTAGTTCCATAACCAAAATCAATTAGGCAGGCAATGTTACGTGCACGATCCGCACACATAGCGGGATGAGATAGGGCCCTTAACGTGATGTAAACGCAGCTGTTGTCGGCTAGCGCCTTGGCTGTCACGAACCCACCGCCGATTATCGATGGCGCTACTGATCTGCTAAAGACTTGGTTTACTGATTGCTTGGATCGCATAAAGTGATACATGACATCCCTTTTATAGGGATGGCTAGATTTGACCCCTAAGAAACCTATTCTTGTATTAAGAAAACTAATCCCTATTACATGGAAATAATTTAAAGGAAACAAACCCAAATAATAAGGAAACTAATTATTCTAATCCTAATTAATGACATCGCCATGCACCACGTCCCGTTGTTATGGCTCGCCGACCCATAACATTATCCCCTTGCGAATCAACCTTGTCCTCAAGGTTGAAGTTTGGAAGATTCGCACGAGATGAAGCGTTGGGCCTTTGCCGGCGAGGCGCGAGGTTGGAGATGCGATCTTCGATGGTCACCGTGGTAGGAGGATCGTCGGCTCGATACCAAATTGTTACGTGCACGATCCACACATAGCGAGGGATGAGATAGGGCCCTTAACGTGGGCAAACAGTGTTGTCGGCTTAGCGCCTTGGTGTCACGAACCAACGGCCGATTATCGATGGCGGCCTTTGATCCGCTAGAGACTTGGTTTACTCATTGCTTGGATGATAATACATATGGTGTTGTCCCTTTATAGGGCGCTCGATACCAATTGTTACGTGCACGATCCGCACACGCAACGGGATGAGATAGGCCCTTAACGGCGTAAACGATTTGTTGTCGAAGCTAGCGCCTTATCGCATTTGAGCCACCTACCCGATTATCGATGGCGCTACCGATCCGCTAGAGACTTGGTTTACTCATTGCTTGGATGCATAAAGTGATACATGATATCCCTTTATAGGGATGGCTAGACTTGACCCTAAGAAACCTATTCTTGTATTAAGGAAACTAATCCCTATTACATGGAAATAATTTAAAAGGAAACAAACCCAAATAATAAGGAAACTAATTATTCTAATCCTAATTAATGACATATTGCCATGCACCACGTCCCGTTATTTGTTATGGCTCGCTTCGATCCATAACATTAGCGCCTTGGTACATCTGAACCAAGGCCGATTATCGATGGCGGTACCGATCCGCTAAAGACTTGGTTTCTTGATTGCTTGGATCGCATAAAGTGATACATGACATCCCTTTTATAGGATGGCTAGATTTGACCCCTAAGAAACCTATTCTTGTATTAAGGAAACTAATCCTATTACATGGAAATAATTTAAAAGGAAACAAACCCAAATAATAAGGAAACTAATTATTCTAATCCTAATTAATGACATCTTGCCATGCACCACGTCCCGTCATTATGGCTCGCTTCGACCCATAACAGGCAATTACTCTGTATATCTGGTCATGGGTAGTCAACTTCCTAAAAATGATTTAAGATTATGAGATATACCATTAGATCCTTATTAGCACTAATATATAGTGCACCGATGCAACAAGGGTCAAGTGAAGCCATATTAAATAGGCGCCACCATCAACTCCACCAGTTTCCTAGCACTGCAGCTCATTTCAACTCCTAAATTTGCTACCTAGCAAAAGTATCTGATGAGTAACTAGCCCAGTGATACAACTAGGAATATCACCAATTCAGAACATTGAATATAAACCTTTAAGCTTGCCATCCTGACTCTGTCTCAAGTACTGTTCACTAACGAATCCAGTAATACTTGAGATGAGAAAGAAATAAAATATGATATTTGCCACTTTGTTTATTGTACTAATAAGCCATTACTGAAGAAGTTCATATAACATGTTTAAGTTTCTAGTTCAAAGTGAGAAGAAGAATAGGCCAAGATTATTTGTAAACCAAAATGACGAAGACACACCGAAGAGAACAGCTGAGAAACATATGCATCTATTGGTTAGTACATCTCTTACCAACCATTTTGACAGAAGCTTTGGTCTAAATAACCTGTCACCCCCGCATGAAAATGGTCGTCCTCCAACAACACTCAGCTTTATTGCTGGAAAATCCAAACATTTATATCCAACATGCTGCTCACCAAGACTGATGTTCACAAAAAAGGGGAAAAAACAAGTGTTATTGACCAAGCGTAAAGAGTATCCTAGTTTGTTGAAGACAACCAATACCAGAATCATCCTGCATTGTTATAACTTGGTTGAGTACCTTGGACTAGTCAGGCCGAATTTGCCTGAGAATCAGCTCCCTTTTTTCAGTGATTCCTAACCACAGTTTTAGTCAACTCACTTCCTCTTGAGTTTAAGTATTAGTACAGTTTCACTCTTTCTTTCGGAAGACAAACGAGAAACAAATAATGAAATGACCTAGCAATAGAGCTAAAAATCTTAACTGATGGTAGTTTCAGTTACGGGTGAAAACAGATCGAATACGGACGGATAATAGCTCTAACATATTTGTTTTCATATTTTTTCTCGGATACGGATACGGATATTCCGGATACGAATACGGATACGGATAGTATCGAATACGGATACGGATCGAATACGAATCGAATCGGATACGGTTTCGTATATTTATCGGAACATGATAACCTCTTAATTGTACATAAAAAATCAACAGAAATACATAACTAATTGATTTGATCAAAATATTATTGAAAATTGAACAAATGTAAACATTTTCATTCACTTAGACAATAGTTAGATACCATGTCGCAAACAAAATTATATAAGGTTTAGTTTATTACACACATATGATTAGTTCATCATACACATAGATTCAAACATAAAATAAAGGTAATCCTTGCTCAAAGAAACAAATAGAAGCAAACACATAGCACACTAAAAGTTTGATAATATTTAAATATCATATCTCTAGGAAAAGTATATAACACTTACATGTAATGACTCAAGATTTATATTCTTAGTTGAATTATGTTTAAAATAATAAATTATGTATTTATGAGTTTTTATGCATTTTAGCTATTTATTTAATATATTTTCCTATCAAGAATAGGAGTTTTTGAATTTTTGAGAAAAATTAAAATCTAACAAAATCTTGAAAATAATTTTTAAATGTTATATTGTTACTGGAACTTTCTCAAAAAAATTTCATAATTTTTGGAGTTAGTTTGCTAATTTTAATAATTGAAACTTGCTTTAGAGATTAATTAAATTACAAAACAATTCTGAAATTAAGAAACCTTTTTGGGCCAAAAGAATAGTCTTGGCCCAGCCCATATGTCTATCCGGATATCTGACCCACCATTATCCGGATTATCCGAATCCGTATCCGTATCCGACGGATAATGAGCTACCGAATCCGTATCCGTATCCGATAAAAAAAATCCGTATCCGATCCGATACTATCCGACAAATATCCGATCCGACAGAATCTGTATCGGAAAATATCCGGATTGGTCGGAAAATATCCGAACCGTTTTCAACCCTAGTTTCAGTGTTATGATACAACTGAAGAGCATAACAGCAATTGTGCAACATTCACAATAAATTCATTAACAGTTCCTCCAACAAAATCTCCTCAAATGACACTTGTAGCTATATTTTGTGCTAACTGCAAAATGTTATCACATATTAAAGGATCTTACCTTTCCAGTTGAAGCCGGACACGATCTGCCTTCCTGAATGCCAACCAAGTAGACAATGATTTCAGAAAATCTTAGTGCAGTTATTTCTATTTTCTTCTTGCTAGATGAAAGTATGACTCTTACTTATCTGAAAATTGATGTGTGTGCCAGCAATCATGATTCCCGAGAATCACTGCCTTTGGAAAATGAAGATCTGAAATGCTTTTGACAAGTAGAACATTCTCATTGCCATAGTCACCTGCCATAGATAGAGGAGCATACAGGAGATGACAAACAGCAAGCATGTAGATGTTACTTCACATAGTAAATGAGTAAATCATGTAATACATATATAGCAGAAAAGGGGCATACCTGTAAAAAGTACCAAATCTGGCTGCATCTCGAATAAAGAACAGGTTAGAGCTTCTGAGAATAAGAAAATAAGGCTATACATGATAATTGCAGTATGAATATTTTCTGTCAAATTCCAATGCCACTGCTGGAACATACATGTAACATGTTTAAGCATGGGTGGTAAGCATATCATAAACCTAGGGAGAAGCTACAACAATGAAATGTGAACAGCATTATGAGATATACAATTACAACGGACTGGATTCATCGAAATGAGAAATACCTGAAGAAAACAGAGGGCCTTTGAGTCTTCCTCAAGCATCCAATCGTTGTGCTGCAAGGTTCAGCGCATCACAGCCAATTAGTGCCTTGTTCTCATCATGTGGATTTTGAGGCATACATGATACAGCACATCTATCTTGTATACTTGATAGTTTAATGAAGCCAAACTTAAGAGAAAATAGAAGCCATCCATTCCTCGTTCAAAAAAAAATCATCAATTCCTTTTAGCTCTAGTGGTAAAATACATCCAGAACAGGAATGCAAGGAGACTAATAGCTTTCACCGTGTTTGATCAGAAGAACGCAGCATCAAAAAAACACTACCCAAGTCTTTGGTTGAAGGCAGGAAATGCATTTTCTCCAGTATAATCTCACTCCTTACGTCCTCTCTCCATGAACTAACCTTCCTAGGTTGTAGACAAACAAGCCTTAAAGGGAAGAAATGGAGATATTCTCTCCCGTAAGCCCACTCTTGGTTCACAACTTCAGATGGACGTCAAAATATGTATCCCCATGAACCTCTTCGATGCAACAACCATTTCAACTGTCCATCCATACAACTCACCACCGAACCTGCCCTACCAGACAACGAAATCAACCACCATCTAAACTACAATCAAACGCCGCCGTACAGGCATGCCCACTCGCAAAACCCAACGAACATCACTCGCCCTAGCATCCAAATAGGAGCCTAACTGAACCAACCAGGTCAACGAACAGAAACTTCAGCTCCCAATCCCCTCTTTGCCTTGATCCGAATCCCCCACGCATATGAACCCTTAAAGAATCACAAAGCGACACAGCAGTATCCGTGACCAGCCTCCACGCCCCGACGCACGCACGCACGGATGAGAGGGTGCAACCGTATTAAGAGAGGGAGGGAGAGCGGGAGAGTACCACGTCGCCGACAACTGCGATGCGGACGCGGCGGCGGACGCCGGCGCCAACCCCGGCGGAGGCCATGGCCCTGCGACCGGGCTTGGGCGGCGGCGAGGCGGGGAAGGATGGGAGAGGAGGAGGATTCGCGGTAGCGCGCGCGGCTACTGCTGCCCCCGCCGCCGACCACGAAGAAAGGGTGCTAGACCTTGGGAGCATTTTTTTTTATATAGTTGGGAGCTCATCATTTTCTTTTTTCACTGGAAAGGACACGTATTGGATGCTGCCAGCTGCCTCATCAGTCACCAGTCACCACCCACGCCTTTGCGGTTGTTCGTGCGGTTGATGCACGAACGCGCGTTCCCAGACAAAACTTTTTAGAGTCCATGTAAACTTAGTTAAGATGTGTTTGGAAAAATGTCATCTTCAATCATGGTGATGGCAGAGAAACTAGAAGATTTATCTGTACAACTGTACATCTAGATATTATAATATAATTATCTTTGATATACAATTATACTTCTAATTATTAAAATAAAATTGTATTTGTTATATAATTCAATTTATATATAATTAATCTTCATTGTTGTAATCTGGTCCCATCAAAATAACTGGTGAAAATTATTTCAATGATTAAAATACAATTATATTTGTTATATATGATTAATTTACACCGTTATAATCTAGATCTACTAAAATAAGTGGTGAAGATTATTTTCATTTTCTTTAGATTAATATAAGAATTTCTAGAATTTAGAATTAATTATTATGAGATTTCCTTACCTTTAAAACGAAAGAGATGCCTTAAATATTATCGATTGTTTTTAAATATATATATTTTACTGTTTTTAATGATGTTTCGTCAGTGAACTCAGGTAACTAGAAGGTGGCAGGTGTATGTATGTGCCATGGAGTCCGTGTTAGCACCAAGCACGGGCTAACAAAATAGGGTGATATGGATTTTTCCTAATCTAGAAATTGGTCGGTTCTCCATCACTTTTCCCTCTTTTTAATGTAAGTGTCTTTACTTCAAGCATTAGCACAAAGAACATGACTAACGTGCTAATATAGCACGCTCGCACGACCATCGATGTCTTCACGTACGATCTCCACCGTGGCCTCCTCCTCCCACGATCTGCATCATCATGCGCTTCCTGGGCTAACCCCTAGCACCTTTAATTTGCTGCTCATAGTTAGGGGTGAAACCGGGTCGGATACGGGCGGATATTGCTCGTCCCGTATCTTAATCCATATTTTTTTTCCGGATTTGGAGTCGGATACGGATGTCCCGGATCACGGATATCTAATTCGGATTATTCGATTCGGATCTGAGCGGATACCGACGGATTCGGGCGGGATCGGATATCATAATCGGATAGTAGTATAGTACATAATTGTGTACGTAAAAGAACGAATGAAGCATTAACCTTACAACATTAGCTTCAAGTCATAATTATTTCAACGTAGGATAGTAGTATAGTTATAGGTGCAATTTAGTGACTCAACTAATTCCAGTAATTTGAATAGAAAAGAAGTTTATCAAATAAGTTGAACAAATTAATTTAGGTAAAAGCATTATGTCATCACTCTATTTATTTGTTGATAGATTTGTTGAAGTTCACGGTTAATAACAAAGTAGTGTTTTTTAGTGTCAGTATCAAACAACTATTCTATCTATCCAATAATGAACCAAATTAATGGAAGAATAACTGATTTTATCCGGATATCGGGTTGGATATTTACCGGATATCGGATCGGATATTGCTCTTCCCATATCCTAACCCATATTACATTAGATTTTTCGGATACGGATCGGATATTGCTCTTCCCATATCCTAACCTATATTACATCGGATTTTCCGGATACGGACACGAATAACATCGGTACGGATTTTGAACGGATTCGAGATCGAATCGGACGGATATTTCCTATCCCGTTTTCACCCCTACTCATAGTACGTCCATCGCACCACCTTCCTTCCCGAACCTATCATCTCGACACCTAAATGGCCACATGACCTCATCCTCGATTTATACAAACATCATGTTTTATATTTTGTTGTTACGCAGGAAGAGCTAGCTAGCTTATACGATAGAATCCGATATATATAACACGGGCATGCACCAAAGTGTTTACCGAAAGCTTATCAAATGTTGTGTGTACATGAACTTTTGAGTGCAGCAGGATACCTCAGATAACGGTATAACGATGGATCATACCCAAAGCATGATTGTAGCTTAACATTGCTAAACACAAAGACATAGAAGCAAAGGGGGCGGCATGCCGGCAAATGGCATCCTAACGCGTTGGCTCGGTCATGCAAAGCTTGCATGCAACGAACTCAGATTAGCTATTTCCGCGCGTCACGCGACCCGTTCAACTGCATGGCCCACGTGACAGAGAGAAGAGGTGTTCCCCTCTCTTTTTTTTTCCCTTCGATTTTCCGCAAAAAGCTTTAGGATGAAACTAGCGATCGTTCATACTGTTTATTTCATCGGACGTCTCTTATAATATTTTTTTATAACATATGCAACATTTTTTCCAATATGTACAATGTTTTTTTTACGTGTGCAACATGCTTTTCACACCCCTATTTCTACTATTGTCAAAGGAAAATTTTATACACGTAGAAAAAAATATTACACACGTATAAAAAAAATATTACAACGTGTCCAAAAAAATCTAACGTCCGAACACAAATCATTCGGAAAGTTTTATCAGACAACGTAAAAACAAATTCAACCTGCGCCTGGCTAACTCGCATAGAACACGCGTTCCCTCACTGACACTGGCCCCGAAATAAGCAGCAGAGAAGAGATGGTGGGGCCCGTGATTATTCTCATGCAGAAGGGCGTAGCCTACCTCCAATGTTCAATATGGCGGGAACCACTGTCATGTAACGTTTTCATGCCGCGTAAGTAGGCCGTAAGGTGATAAAAGGCTGCGTTGTATTCCAACGGCTAGCCACGACGCTCGCCCCACCGTCCAGAAAGAGAGAGCCCTCGCGAAATGGAGGAGCTCAGCGTTTCCACCACGCTTAGGCCTCCGATCGCCTCCACGTGTCGCGTTACCCTTAAGCAGACAAGACGGCCTCAGCCGTTGGATCCGCGTATAAATACCCACGCGCACCCGAGCCGAGCCTATTTCTTCTCCTGCTTCCGCTCCCACCTCCCCGTTTGTTCCACCAGGACGGCGAGACGAGGCGGAGGCGGAGGTGGAGCACTCGCGGCCTCTCGGTTTAAGGTTGGCGCGCGCTCTCTCTTCGCTCGAATCTCCGAATCCCTAGCGCTAACTCTAGATCCAATGCAGCAGGAGGAAACCCTAGGGATCGCGGATTGGTGGAGGCGGAGATGACGGCGCCGCGCGGTGGCGGGGATGAGCCGCCGTCGTCGTCGGCGGCGGAAGCATCAGCCATGCCGAACGATCCGGTAACTCCGACGTCGACGCTCATGTCGGGGCAACCGGGTGGGCTGAACAGGCGCGGGTCGAGGAGCGCGGCTATGGCGACGTTCTCCATGGAGGTGTTCGACAACGAGGTGGTGCCGCCTACGCTGAACAGCATCGCGCCCATCCTGCGCGTCGCCGCCGAGATCGAGCCCGAGCGACCCCGCGTCGCCTACCTCTGTACGTTCCACAGTGCGAGCATTTTTATGCTTTTTGAGGGAGATTTTTGGTGCTTTCTGGGCACAGTTTGGCGCATTTGGTGTTTAGAACGAAACAAGCAACTCGTAATGGTTTTGTTTTTGCCGTTTGATAAAAATCGCACAGCCTGTGTAGTGTGTAATTGGGAGGTTCTCTGCTCGCAAGTTTCAAAAAGTTTGTGCTGAGATTTCTCGGGCGCGTGTTTCGGTTCGTGGTTTTTGTGGTTGTTTGGTTCTTACGAGTTTGAGGGGCGAAGTCTGAGATTTCTCCACTTGCGTTCTGGCTTTGCTGCGTTAGATTTCGGATTTCATGTTTTTTTTTCCTTTTTCGGGAAGCTAATTTTGGAGTGGTTTCACTCCTGTATGCATGAGATATTCGTATCAGACCACACTTGTTTTTGAGAGCATATTGGATTTAGTTGATGGCGTTTCAGACATTCCCCCTCGTTTTGTTTGAATATTTTAGTTGAAACGTGCTTGTTTTGTTTGAATCATTTTGGAATGGATAGCTTTGCTTGATCTGTTTGCTTGGAATAGTGTATATCACGTAGCTCGAGTGGGTACTTCGGTTTGTTGCTTTTTTTTTCTGGGTTCATTTTGATCTGTATCAGTGCGAACTTAGGTCGGTTCTACGCGTTTGAGAAGGCGCACCGGCTGGATCAGAACTCCATCGGCCGTGGCGTCCGGCAGTTCAAGACGGCTCTGCTCCAACGCCTTGAGAAGGTGAGACACATCTCTCTCCCCCCTCCATATATTTTGCATGATCTTGCTAGCGTATGCGGTGTTTCCTTTTTTAGTTTGATACGTTTCATATTCGCGCAAGTATATATAAGTTTTGTTTGGTTATTCTCAGAGAACTCTAAGTAGCATTCTGGCAACCAAGCTAATATATAAAAGATAACGACTAGCTTAATTTATTTGTCATTGTATACAGGAGTGCTCTAATGTTTTCAAATGCTTATAGAAACTAAATAGGCATCATTCAATTTAAGTCACCGTGATGTGGTTTCTGCCTATTTTTGGCTTGTACTATCTTACAGTATATATGATGTTTTATATGAACACTAAGCTCATTCGATTTTTAATTCAATACTACAGTTTTGTTTGGGTGGTAAGTTGACAACAACTGATGGTCAAATTGGATACTGCTAGATTTTTTTTTCTTGAGATTAGTTTAATATAATGACCAAATTGGAGTGAGAAGAAGCAAGCATGCGATCTGAATTTATTAATCCCGCCTGGTAGATAAATCGCATTGTTCCATTAATAGAATGATATGCGCTGCATGCTTTTTTTTTTTCTTTTTCCAGACGACGATCGATGTGGTGCGTTCTTCTTTCTTTCTTTTTCCAAGATGATGATGTGCTGCGTTCTTCTTTCGTTCTTTTTCCAGATGATGATGTTCTGCGTTCTAATTATTTGGTTGTTAATTCACAACTAAACCGTATATATGTGTGTGTATAGCTGCAATGCATATTTAACACTTGTCGTTTCTTTTTGGGCAATGAGATAAACTGATTTGAGGTTTCACGATTGATTCGACTCAATTGATCAGTTTCCTGTGGTAATTTATCGTTTACAAAAATATCTGTTTTTAGAGGAAAAACGAGGTAGTCATATGTACTTCTTTTGATGGGACTGAAGTCATATATTCATATTTACTCCACTTCTTTTTTCAAATGATTCAATTTTACCCATTTGCTCCACGCTGCTTAAAAAAAATGGAGATCACCTGGAAATGGGCTTGAGTCATTCAGAGAAAGAGGAGAATCTAACCCTTTTTTTGCGTTAAATTTTAGGGAGAAAGATATAAAGAAAATAGTTAAACGAACAAGGAAATGGGACATAGGGAGCCAGTTTTATCGGACTTTTTCATAACCTATACTTGAATCCAAAGATCTTGCCTTAAAATTAAATGTGGAGAGGTTCTTTCATGTTTTTTTTCTAACAGTTGCATAAACATTAAAATATAAATAAAAGGTAGATAGTGGTTACTTACCTTTTCACTCACTTTAAAATTTATACAACTTATATTATTTTATTTTTTTGATCAGTATTAAAAAAAATTAAAGCACTACTAAACGTGTCCTTCCTTTCTTATTGAACCCAACAGGACAATAGCCCAAGTCTCGCGAAGCGCGTGAAGAAGAGCGACGCCCGCGAAATCGAGAGCTTCTACCAGCAGTACTATGAGAACTACGTCCGCGCCCTCGACAAAGGGGAACAAGCCGACAGGTAATATCCCAATTCGTATACTATACTCCGATCACCCAGTCCCATGCCAATGTCGTCTGCAGGGCTCAACTTGGGAAGGCCTACCAGACGGCCGGAGTCCTCTTCGAGGTGCTCTGTGCCGTCAACAAGAATGAGAAGGTCGAAGAAGTTAACCCGGAGGTTCGTCCTCACTGTTACCCTAATTATCATCGTTCTTGCTCAATTGAAACCTATGTTCTCTCAAATGCAACGAATTTCTGTAAAATTCCGCTGCACAGATCATGCGCCTGCACCAGGATGTGCAAAAGAAGAAAGACATCTACACTCCGTTCAATATCCTCCCTCTCGATGCCGCCAGTGCATCCCAGTCCATCATGCAGCTGGAGGAGGTCTGTAGTATTCAGATAATGGGATCTGTTTCCTCATAAATAACAATGGAACTATGTACTGGTTCAATGAAAGAAACTGATTTGGCCGTCAATTGCAATCTTAACAGATCAAAGCATCAGTCACAGCCCTGCGGAACACGCGGGGCTTGACCTGGCCTTCTGCATATGAGCCAGAAAGGCAGAAGGGTGATCTTGATTTGCTGGATTGGTTGAGAGCTATGTTTGGCTTTCAGGTCTGCTAGTTACTCCAAACGAGGCAATTTCAATTTGCCCACTCTATTACTATAAGCTAACACCAGCTTGTCTTCTCGTGTCCAGCGCGACAGTGTTAGGAATCAACGGGAGCATTTGATTCTCCTCCTCGCTAATGTGCACATAAGACTCGAGCCAAAGCCTGATCCACTTAGCAAGGCATGCTCCTCTATCTCTATTTACTTTGATAGCTTGACTATATGGATATAAATGTGAATAATGCAGTAATAAGCATGAGATCAGTACATGTTCCTTGTCTGGCTCTACAGTCTCCTCAAGTAAACAATAGGCACTTCTATAAGAAATGTGCTGGTACCTTCGACCAAAACAAGATATGTTTCTTTTTATAATGATCTACATAAATTGAAGTTGTTTTTTTTTTTCACTTGATTAGCAGCCCATGAGATCCTGATCAATTCTCCATTGTGATCGCTGGTGTCATTTGGCATGCCATACACATGCAGTATGAAAATTTTCTTGATATACTTATGATTGTACTTTGATTAGTGGAGCTTGTTTAGATAACATAGTTTGGCATTGGATCAGTTGGGCTTTGATGCTACTGCTCGCAAAATGCCAGCTGAATTTAGGGCCTTCCATCACGTAGTGAAGATTATCATAATGAAATTCAATTGTTTAAACTGGCTGTATGCATGAATCTCAAGTGCTTAGCTAAATAATATTAATTTCATTCTTCATTTCCCATGCATTCCTTTTTTGTTTTTTGTTCATCATTGCCTCTTAATTGACTGGAGCTTTTCATTCACCCCTGGAACAGCTTGATGACCGAGCTGTCGATGTGGTGATGACTAAGCTATTCAGCAATTACAGGAAGTGGTGCAAATTTTTGTCACGAAAACATAGTTTGAGGTATAAAATTCATTACCTTATTTTATATAAGAACTTATTTTTCTCTGTATGCACATTGTGCTGATGATTTTGCAACTGCAGAAATCCTCCAGGTGCACAACCACAGGAAGTTCAGCAACGAAAGATTTTGTATCTAGGTCTTTATCTTCTCATCTGGGGTGAAGCAGCAAACATCCGATTTATGCCGGAGTGTCTTTGCTACATCTTTCACAATGTAACTTGCACTTAATTATCAATTTATCATATCAAGTAGCAAATCTCATTGCAATAATATATCCATGAACAATGTCTTTCAATGTGTTTAGATGGCATATGAGCTGCATGGGTTGCTTGCTGGGAATGTTAGTATTGTGACTGGGGAAAATATCAGGCCATCTTATGGTGGGGATGAGGAGGCTTTCTTGAAGAAAGTGGTTACACCTATCTATCATGTCATCAGAAAGGTACTATGACAAATCAGCATTATGTAAAATGGCAAATTATGTTCTTCAATACAGATAATTGTTGTGGTTTGCAGGAGGCAGGAAAAAGCAAACACGGAAAAACACCACATTCAGCATGGTGTAATTATGATGATCTAAATGAGTACTTCTGGTATGTTTTCAGCCTTATTTTCTGGGTACACATTGACATCCTCTTCACATTTTCTCCGATAAATCCTACTCTGTTTCACTCAGGACATCTGACTGTTTCTCATTGGGATGGCCAATGAGGGATGATGGTGATTTTTTCAAATCTGTGCATGATTCAAGGCTTGTAACCGTGGTACAATTTGACATCAATCTTCCTATATCTCTTGCCACAGATTTTGACCAGGAATAGATTTTGACAAATTATTATTTATATAGGCTGGAAGCTCATCACGAAAGGGTTCTAGTAAAAGCACAGGGAAGACAAATTTTGTTGAGACGAGAACATTTTGGCACATCTTTCGTAGTTTTGACCGAATGTGGACCTTCTACCTATTGTCTCTACAGGTAATATGTTGAAATTTTATATCAATGGGTTTTCTCTTGACTATGGTTTGACACTCTTGTATTAATCCTAAAATGATTAAATTGAACAGGCAATGCTGATTTTTGCTTGGAGTGATTATTCAGTGACTCAAATCCTTCGAAAGGATCTCTTATATTCTCTATCAAGCATATTTGTCACAGCAGCATTTCTACAGTTTCTCCAAAGTACGGTTCCCATTTCAAATACTCGCTTTTGATACATGGCATTTTTCTGATACATGCGGATTTTAATATGACAGGTGATAAAATGTTGACATAGTTTTTTCTGTCACTGGATCTCAATAATGTCACTGTCACTGAAGGCCGTTGGACTATTTGTTCCTTAATTGCATCTTTGTACTTAACTCATTGTAAAGTGATTGATACATATGGACTTTTAGGCAGAAACATGCACTACTTTCCGAAAATTTATGCCTTCTCTAAACTGTTTTGAAACTTTATCAGTTCTTCTCTTGTGTTAAAATACTGTTACTATATGGAGCGGTCATATTCTTGAGATGCTGTTGAGTCTTGATCTCTTGTGGTCTCCAGACAGTTCTGGTGCAATATCTAATTCCTTGTCTGAAGTGTAACTGATATTTTCTTTAATTGATGGCAGGCATTTTAGACTTTATTCTGAACTTCCCTGGTCATCATAGATGCAAGTTCATTGATGTCATGAGAAATATTCTGAAGTTGATAGCCAGTGCTGCATGGGCTGTGATTCTTCCATTTTTCTACATTAGCACTGCAGCTAAAGTCAATTTACCTTTGAAAGATCTGGAAAAATGGTTTCGTTATGTGAAAGGAGTGCCACCTCTATATATCCTGGTTGTGGCGGTGTATCTGATACCTAATATCCTTAGTGCAGCACTCTTCCTGTTTCCAATGTTCCGAAGATGGATAGAAAACTCGGATTGGCACATTGTTAGACTGCTCCTGTGGTGGTCTCAGGTATTCAATTCAATCTATTTCTTTATTTTTATGAAATTTAATTATTATGTTTAATGTAAATATTTATTTCAAAATTTCTGCTATATAGTTTTTTTTACTTATGCTAATGTTTGATAGGATGAAACAGAATTTTGCGATAATGCATTTGATCACAACATCTCATATGTTCTTTCTACATGGAATCTTTTGATAAGTTGGTTGAACATCCTAAAAAAAATCATTTTTCAATCAAGGATCAAGATGATGATCCTGTATACTTTCTTTGTTGAATGTGACCTATCAACTTCATGGGTTATTGGAATGTCAGTCTTGTCAGCTGTAGTGATATCCTGGCATTCCCATATTACAATTTGCCGATTGTCATGGTATCCTATTTGAGTGAGAATCAGCTGATAGAGTATTAAACTGGAACTTGCCAAGAAGAAAATAATCCAATGACTTCTGATGTCAAGGCAAACATTATCTTTTTGTCATTTGTTTGAAAAAACATGGTTGTGGTAGTTTGATAGTTCTTAAAATCTTATACAGATTGAGGAATCTCTTCTCTAACAACATTTGTTCAACTGAATATTACATCTTGAATTCATGAGAGCTACTATATAGCTAAATTAGGAGATCATATGCATGTTTGCTATTCAAGTAAATGGAAATGACATTCCATGGGTACCTCTGGACAATTAGAAAAAAAGGGGGAAGCAACCAAATGTAGTGAAGGTTATAAATATTCGGTAAGCCTACTTATATAGCTTATGTCAAAGAAATGTGTG